>OX393568.1:15637745-15650245 GCA_947652115.1 Blastomussa wellsi | reverse complement strand
AAAAACACCAAGTAAATTAGCGTAGAGCATAAAACTATGCATATTTTTATCTTTATGAAAAAGATGATTTTCGCGGCCATAGTTTGATTACACAAGATTTAACGAGTCTACGAAATAGTATAATCGGTTTATCTTACGGATAATCTTAATCCTTTCTGACGGAATGGTACAGAAAAATGTCTGCACATACCTTTGATTTGTGATTGAATTTTGACTCGTCGATTTGAACAATGACACCGGGTCCACCGAGTGTAGGAATCGGATGCAAGATTAGCGCACGCCATGCAACTTCTCGACAATTCCGAGACATTTTTACGAGCGTTTTCCTGGATGCAATCCCTTCTGCAGACATTAAACTTAATGAGCCCCTCTGTGACCATTTCCAAAGAAACTGGACATGTTGTTGAAGAGGTAGTTTGCTAGCCTCAAAAAATGACCCTGTTCGGAGAGACTTGAATCGTTTGCAGCGGTGGCACTTCCTGATCGAGCAGAGCATTAAGTGTTATTTATTTTAACAGGAATTAAAGAAAGAACAATCCTTACCCCTGGGGAGGGGTACTTCATAATAAGAGGCTAATGGCAGTGCGTCGCTGGATGTGGTCGCATTTTCACGACTGGATTGACTATCGTGCAATCGCACCAGAATGCTTGTACTGTAGGTGAGATGTAAAGTGTTCTTTGTTCAATATAAGGTACGTACATAAGTATGGATCTGTCTAAAAGTGACTAAATGGAGTCGATCATTGTATAGTTGGCCACAGAACAGACTATTTAACAATTAGATTATGAGTTCAAGATTTCTATCGCGCTCAGGAATCGAGATGGAATAATCTAATTGTTTTGCTATAAATCTACTAGTCGTTCAAAACTTTAATTAATCCCCTTCTTAAAGACAGTTCGAAAATGCCAATAAATTGCCGTAATTATACTAAAAAGAGCACAGGACTACGCTACTCACTATCTATCACCGAACAGATAGTGAGCAGAGCAGCTAATCAGAGAACTGCATTCGTGATAGAACGCTAGTAGATTAACACTAAAACAGGGTATAGGCTCTAGGATGCCAGTCGGGAGTGAGTGGGAGGGGGTTTTCCCTATAATGGCCTTCTTGAGACGTTATTTGTTATCTTACCAGTGATACTCGTCCCGTGTTCTTCGTTTGGTCGCTAATTGCATTCTTCTTCCACATCTTGCACAGTTAATGTTCCTCTTGAGAAGCCTTTTTCTCTGCATCCAACGAATAAGATGCAACTTGGTCCTCCTATCAGTTGAGTACAGAAGAGGGCCAAGTCTTTCGCGAAAGTAGCTCGGCATGTTGAAACACAATTGATGTTGACTTTAGGGCAGAGGAAAGACAGTACACCGTAATCAAATTTCCTCTAGTGCCAAAATGAATTTAACGTTTCATAAGAATAATAGGCTACGTAATTTATGTCAATTTCTGTCAACATTAAGTTTCGCTGGCTCCATTCTAGCCTCCCACGAAGACGTTCTTAGGCTTTTCACGCGTTCACCCCCACGAATCCTAAGAACGTCTGCGTGGGAGGCTAGCTCCATTCATCAAATAGAAGCGACAGTTAACAAAGTTCTCGCTATACCAGGAAACCACCACCTGCGTTCTTTTCCGTTTTACGGCCTTTTCAGTTTTTCTTTGAAATGTTAGGCTCGCACTGGGATGTAACAATCACGCCGGACTATTGCTTCTATTATTATAGCCGTTATCATTATCAACCCCAATTATTCGCCAACCCAGGTCGACCCAGGTCAGAGCATACATCCGAAAATTAACAGTCCTGTCAGAACTCATTCTTTTTCCACGCTTTCTCTCTCTAGTCTACACATACCCAAGTGTCGAAGGTCACAAAAAAGGTCTTCGTGGCCATAGGAGAAGCCGTTTCAGGCCAAAACACACCACTTGTTAATATTTGAAACGAACGGTTTTTCTTTTGTTATTTGCCGTCTAAATACAGTATTATCCCAGCCTTTCCTGTGTGTGTATAAGTCGAGTTATTTTCACCCCCTATTAATCAAGTGGAATGTAACTTTCGGCCATCACTTCTACCACTTTTAGTCCCAGGTTATCGTTATACTCCCGAAATTCTTGACACCCGCCCAGGAAAGTCTGTACTCACGCAGGGTTGATATCCGCCGGTATCGATCATCTGTGAAACTGTGGCGCCGCACTGTCCTGCACAACAGGCGAATTATGTACCGATCAAACTGGACGCGGCATTTTGCGGGAATGACGACATAAAAAAACAGAGCAGCTGTTAGCAGACTAGTCCATTGTTATGCCTCTTGTAACGTTGACTATCATGAACTTCGAGTTTCCAATGACCAATGAATAACACGTTTCTGGCAAAATTCTGGCATGTTTAACTGTAACAAAAAGGTCGTACCCGGGAGACCTTCACGCAGTCATGTTCTTTTTTTTTTTACAAATGCTGTTCGAGAAGCTCTTCGTCTCTTTTTCGAAATATCCCAGAAATAACTAAAAACCAAAGCCGGGAGATGCTAAGAACTGGTTTCGAAATGTGAAACCTGATTTATTAGCTTTTTGATATTTACATTTGACAGGCCATATACAACTCTAACCTGGGATTTTCTTACCCTAGGCTCCAGAGATTATGTCTTCTTAATTTTGGAGCTTGTTAGTTTGAGGCGATTTTTCATACCGTGAACACGGTTCATTTAATGCTATGTATTTCGACAATATGGACCTCTGGAATTTGGGCACAAATTAAACAGCAGGTCTTCCCTATTTTAATTTTGCCTCTGTGATTGTACGTTCAAACAGCTTTTGCTACACTTTGACTGAGCAAATCTCATTTTTCGCTCCATTAATTGTTACATGCATGGCAAAGTAGGCGTTCATAGAGTAATTATGTCTTGTGGTTTCCCTACTGTGTCGGTGTTTTTGTAGCCAGAAAGGCTAGAAAGGTGACAATTTTCGAGTAATAGATCGTAGTTTAATTTGTCGTTTTGACATCACCGCTACCCGGCCGTCAAATTTATCGAGGCAGGTAGGCAGACGAGGCAGTACATATACAATGGACTGGTTTAAGGCAGTTTATTTCTTTAATTTTCTTCTATTGTCTAGCGCAACGCGCTCATCCCACCTCAGTTGATTCATAAAGCAGATAAAGACCTGTTACGCGGGGTATGCCAAGCTGGTCACTATTTCTCATTTTCACACCACGTGAAAATTATATTTTATTTAATGGAAAGGATTATAGAAAGCATTAATTGACTATCTCAAGGAAATGTCTGTTACATCTCTGTCATATCTTGGCTGGTACTCAAGTGTCGGCATTATAAATGAGGGTTGAAGATTATGAATCCATTCACATACTTCGTGGAATCACCTGTGTGCCTGTAAACGTATTCAGCTATGACCTCTACGCGAAAGAAGACGTGTATGATATGTGGTCTGATGGATGGTCATACCCTTATCGACTGCCCATATAAATGTCATTTTTGCGCAGGTTGTAGTAATGACTGTAACTGTATCAATTCCAGTTTGGCTGATATTGTAATGGATTCAGAGACTCCAGAAAAGAGCAAGTCGACGTCTAAACGAAAGGCGAATGATGAAGATGGGTAAGTTTAACTTTGTCTTTTGTTCATTTTGGCCTAGGTGTAGCCTTTTCGGATCGAATGTTTAGAGGACGGAATCCTCAATGTAAATAAGATCGCGATGACTATCGAAGTGGGGCGCTTTAAAGAGTTTCTTGAAAGAAGTACGGATGCTCAGCAGATAAAACGCCGAAGGCACGAGAGTCCAGCTGAAATGTTTGAAAGGCATTTCTGCTATTTCTTACAATAGCAAGAGAATCTATGTTCTTGTAGCTTTGATATTTTCTTTCGAATGTATGCAAAGTTCTAAGACGTCTTTTAACCTTTGTAGTTCTGAGAATGCAAAGGGGGCGGTGGCTAAAAAGCGCTACAACGCGCTCAAGGATGACCTTGCAGCCCTTGTTGAAAGCAAAAAGAAGTCTGATGAACTATCCAAAAGGAGGGAGGAAGAGCTATTACAAACGATTGCGGCTATGCAAAAGCGCATCGAACAGTTAGAAGGTACGTCGCTTCTATATCTGTTATTTTAGCCAATAAGTCGACTGTGTGTGCATGGAAATTACGCACCTGAAGATACGACGACGGCGACGTCAATGAGAACATCAAAATAGAAGCTGGTTGAATAGGTAAAAAAAGAACTTTGCACGTGTATCACGCATTTTTTTATTTCTTTACCGTCACAACACGACTACCATGTGAAATTAGACGACCACTTAGACTGCAAAACAGTCGGTTTCATAGCCGGGTTTTCTGGATGTTATTGTGTGACCTACGTAACTCCATTCACGATACGAAGCACAGAGTGACAGGGGTCACACAATAACATCCAAAAAGTCTGACCAAACCCATAATTTGCCTTACTACCAAGCGCTCGCTACGTTTGAATTGTAAGGGTCTAAACTGACGTGGTCACGTGAAACATGACCTCATAGTGAGATTCATTTAAAATTCCAAAAAAAGGGGGGGGGGGGGATTGTTACTTTTAAAACAGTAAGTCTGATCCTTCTTAAAATGTCTATTAATCTTACATTAATTTTCCGCTGGTAGTCGGAATGGAGTGGACTGGTTTTACTGTTTAAAAAAAAGCAAAACAAACCACGGTGTCACATGACCCATTTTTCTGCTTATCTGGTTTCTTAAGCATCAGTCAAACAACGCCAACAGGATATTGCCGACAATGACGAGCAAAGCGAGGGCGCCAGTACGTCTCGTGCGAGGGAAAACGACGATTCCCCAAATGATTCAAGTGACGATAACTCGGTGAAACACAGGATTGACAATTACACGACCAAGGGTAAGTGTTTCTTGAGATTTATGATTTCTAGTGCAACGTACTTATCTCTCTTTATTAAAAATGCGAACGTTAACAATGTTTGCCATCGTAACCTGAGGCATTTTTACACGACCCCAAAAGCTTTGAACTGAATACATCTTTGATCCTGTTGCCAAGAAGTTTAAGAAATGCACGTCAACGGAAAGTGCGGTCTTTCCCCTGTTAATCAAAATGAAACAAAATTCTCGAGAGTGATTGGCTGTCAGCAGCCCGATTTGAGTATTAATAATATACAAGCAACAATTTCTGCATTCTGATTGGTTAAGAACACGTCAATTATTCCCAAATCAGTGCAAAGAAGTGTAATTGAGTGCAAAAAAGTGTAATTGAGTGCAAAAATGTGTAATTGAGTGCAAAACGGTGTAATTGAAAAAGATTGAAAGCTCCTACTTTGAGCTCGGACAAACAAAATGGCGGACAAAATTTAAACCAAGATTGAAGCTCTTTACCTATATTTCAATACAATTACCTCACAACGAAGCAAAGTGCAAAGCTCAACAGCAATTACTAAACTAGTAAAAGCAAAGTAAATATACACAATAGCCGTGAAGTCAAAAACATTAGGTTGAGCTTGAGTGAATGGAAAACTGCCGTCGCCGATCACGACGGCATTACAAAGTATCAGTTGAATAAGTAAATTTTAAAATTTCTCAGTACCACGAATTAAAACGCGAAGAAAGACCCGAAAAGATGTCCTAAGAACCTGCAACATCTTACTTTTGAAGGCGAAAAGAGCCGGCAAGCATTCTACTTTTGCGAAAGAACTGAAACCGCAGGCTTAGTGATTAGCGAAGGTCGTTCCCTAACTGAAACGCAGTAAACGCTTCAAGAGGCAAATCTAACCTGCACAACATCCAGTGAAGAAGCTTAAGTCAGGTAGCAACCAGGAGACGTTAAAAACATGTCCTTCAGCGCTGTGAAATTCCGTTTCTTGGTAGATTTTAGCTTCGTTTCTCGGTATTTTCGTCAAAGCAACTTGTACAAGTGTGCTACCTTGTTTTTGCGTTTGGAGGATTAGCCAACAACTTGGTAATGCAAATTTCAATGAAATCAAGACTGTCAGAATTGAAATTCGTCTTTTGATAGATTAATTTTTTATTGCGTTAGGCAAGACGAATTCAGCGAGCGAAAGCGAGTCCACAGAGGTGACAAGTAAAATATCTAGCGACGAAGGACGAGAAAAGAAAAAAAGGAAGCGGAAAAATCTGGTAAAACATAAGGACAAGAAAAGGGAAAGGAAGGGTAAAGGTATGTACGGTGAAATATTGCTCCTATGTACCATTTATAGCATAACTTGAAAGACAGTCAATCATCTGTAGATTAAGTTTCAGATATGAAGTTCGGATTATGTAGCCGCGAGACTTTTGTTTCTTTCACGAGACATTTTTGTTTTCCTCGCGTGACTTTGTATCATTTGCGGGACTTCCTTGTTGAAGGGCGCGATTTGCTTTTCTCTTTTCTCTTTTTTTTTGTCTTTGGCGAGACTTAAACTTATTTTTAGTCTAGTCCACTTTTGAATGTATAACGTGCTAAAAAGCGTTCCATTGATAGAGCAATATTGACATATTAAAATTCAGACTTGGCTACGACGTTTGGTGGGACAAAACAAAAGATATCATCTTCAGGCTACGTAATGAATAATAAATATCTTTCCTAGCGCAGCGGCGCGTAAATTGTGGATGAGTTATAGACTTTCGAAATACTATTGTGATAATGTGTTACGTTGATTTGAGCTCTTTAGTATTAGCCACTGACTTGGTAATGCAAACTTCCAGTCATTAGTTTTATTCAATGAAATCAAGACTGTCAGAATGAAATATTCTTATCATTGCTAAATAAAGTTTTATTCCATTAGGTAAGAGGAAATTAGAGAGTGAAAACGACTCCACGGACGTCACTAGTGGAATGTCAAGCGACTACGAAGAAGAAAAGAAACAAAAGAAACGGAAAACGCAGTTAAAACGCAAGGATAAGAAAAAAGAAAAGAAGGGTAAAGGTATGCATGGTGAAATGTTCCCGCTCTTTACCAGTTTTTGAAAGAGAGTCCACTAACTGAACATTAAATCCAAGATGCCAATTATAGCTATCGTTAATTGTAAATGAGCATAGATTAAACCCGTACGCACGCGCTGTGCAATGTCTTGAATTAATCTAAAGGGGCCAGGTCACGCTATTTTAGGTAATATTGTTTGATTTTGCTAATAACGAGTTCTAAACGTCAAAGTAGCAGACCATTAAGAGTTTCATTTGCAAACTCATGGCCACATAACGAATGAGAATGATTTTCCAGCTCTGTAAATGACATTTTGACACATGTGTAAGCTGACATACCCTAAATATGAAAAAAAGTTAAGCCAACGTTTTTCAAATTTACCCCAATGCAACCCATTTTAATCCTCCCCAGTTTGTCCATCCATGTCCCTTCTTGGCTTTCTGTCCGTATATTGACCATAAAAATTAGCCAATTTTTTTTTCTTACAGTGTCGGGGCTGGATCTCCGTTTGATACACGCTCGCTACGACAGTGTACTCAAAATATTGAAAACGGAAAATTGTTCCCTCGCGCATGCTATGGAGTCGTATGGAGTAGCAAGGAACACCTTGAGAGACTTCATAGGCATTTGCGAGTTGAAGATACTAGACAAGACGAAATATAAGACAATAACAGCAATGGAGAGGGACCGTTCAGGAAAGCCAGCTGTAAAAACAATAGAGAAGAGATGCAGGGCTGCCCTCAGCGAATATAAAGCGCAGGCCAGAAAATTTAAGGAGGATGGAAGACTACTTCCATTTTTTCCATCGGAAAGCTTTTATAAAGAGTAATAGAGAAGACCATTTTTCAAAATATCCCTATTTAAATTTTGCGATATTTGGCAGTAATTTCACGTTTATCGTATTATAACCCAGAAAATTACAGTGGATGTTGAGCTGACGATTTTTGAGAGACATTTAACAACGGGGGTACAATTAAATTGTTACATTGTTGATTATCAGAAAACCTGTCTGTTAGAATTTTGTTAAATAAGTTGCAAAATGACAACGATTATTTGTAAGTTTATAGGAAAATCGGTGAAATTTCAAGATTGTATTCAATCGTTTATGTCGCCAAGGAAACTACGAAAACGTCTAATTTTACCTCGCTAGACTAAAAGGCATTTCCGAGTTGAAGATACTAGACAAGACGAAATATAAGACAATAACAGCTATAGAGAGGGACTGTTCAGGAAAGTCAGCGGTAAACACAATAGAGAAGAGATGCAAGGCTGCCCTCAGCGAATATAAAGCGCAGGACAAGGAAGATGGGAGACTACTTCCATTTTTCCCAACGGAAAGCTTTTACAAAGAGTAATACAGAAGACTGTTTTTCAAAATATCCCTATTTAAATTTTGTGATATTTGGCAAAAATTTCACTTTTATCGTATTTTAACCCAGAAATTTACAATAGATGTTGAGCAAACGATTTTTGAGAAACATTTAATAACGGGGAAACAATTATATTGTTGATTATATGAAAACCTGTCTGTTAGAATTTGGTCACATGAGTTGCAAATGACAACGATTATTTGTAAGTTTATAGGAAAATCGGTGAAATTTAAAGATTGTATTCAGTCAATCGTTTATGTTGGCAAGGAAACTACGAAAACGTCTAATTTTCCCGCGCTAGACTAATAGGCATTTGCCAGTTGAAGATAATAGACAAGAAGAAAACAAACGTATAACAGAAATGGAGAAGTTCTAATCATGAAACACAGCAGTGAAAAAGATCGAGCAGAGATTCAGGGATGCCCACTCCAAATATAAAGCTTAGGCAAACTACTCCCATTTTTCCCATAGGAAAGCTTTTATAAAGAGTAGTATCAAGGGATTAATAACTGATCATTCTTACCTAGGCCAGACACACCTTCCCAGTTATTGTACCATTTGTATTTTAATGTTAAACTGTTTGTTAGAGTAATTACGGAATTATTACAATTTTACAGTGAGCCTAAATACGAAGATAACCTTTGGTGCTGCCCAATAGAGTTAATGATATTACTCTTTTTTATCTTTTTGAAACAAGTGAAAAGAAAAGACCATGAATTAAAAATGTAGTAACTGTTTTTTAATGGCATAAAGTAGTTATGTCTATTCTAGAGATAATCTCAGCATACTCACGTTTATTAATATTTTACGGAGCAACATGATTATGTTAGACGAAATTAGATAAATTGTAGCAGAACCTAGAGACAATCTAATTCCTTCAAACGAACGATTTTATAGGACACGACTACACCCGCTTAGCGTGTCATCGATAGACCAAATTGAACGACTCGAAATTCTCATACCGGTTAGTCGTATAATTTTGCTTTGCTAGATAATTCTTGTGTGTAATAAAAAGTAACAGATAATAGTTAATCGCGAGCAATGAAGGTGTTAGTAACATTATACTCATGAACAATTGTAGTTTTAACCGACAACAAATAAACTTCTATAAGTGAATACCAACATGTGTCAGTGTTGTTAGAAAATACAGCTGTCTACAAAAAATTGCCCTGCGAAGCGCAGATGTATTTTTGTACGTAGTGCCTTCCCCCCCCCCCCCAGATTTTTCTAAGCGGGTGAAAGTGGAAACTAGAGCCCGAAAAACCGGATACAATCGAAGGCTAACAAAATAATCAAAACACTGTACTTTATTTTCGTCTCCTTGTAATCTCACGGATATATAACTGCACACTAAGGCTATTTTAATTTAACATTCTCCGTGTTTTAGTCGGAGGGTAGGGGTTTTTGTTAAAAAATGGAAAAAAGAGGTTGGCCACCGCGTGACCCATGATACAACAAATCACTCACACAACTTATCATCGTTACAATCATGAAATACGCCAGTTATTTTATGTTGCATAGAACACGGGAAGGCCTAGGGAATTAGCGCAATAAAATATCCCATACGTACGGTTGACTGTAGCCTGCGTCGCATCCAGCCCCGTTCTATGCCAGGAAAATATCAAGGGAACTACGCCAGTGAAGGCCACATACCAATGGTAGTGTGAAAAAGTTGCTTAAAAATGAATTCGCTTTTTTGATTTCCTTATCTGGATTGTTTTGTCAAATGCTACCATAACTCCAAATTTTAAATCGTGTATTAGCCTCTCCCCTAGTCAAGGAAATGTAAAATCAAAAAACAGCAAAAACATAAGTGCGATGCACGGGCAACGGGCAAAGTCGATAATTGCTTGTTTTTCATCAGTTCTATTCCAGTACCTTGTTATTCTTTATCGCTATTATGCTTTTTCCTGCCAACTGTATTTTGTGTATTTGGCCGTATTTTACTTGGGTGCTAGGCAACGACTGAATTTGCGGCACATGATCCGAACAAAGCTATGAGAAATTTATAACGTTGACCAAAACAGGATGAAAAGCTCATAACTTATACATCTGACAATGCTAATCTACGCTTGTGAGTTACTTCTATTTTCGGTTGAGTAAGACGAAACTACGTTTGGTCCCCAAGTGCTAACGCTAAAACTACAGTGCCATCAGGGGCAACTTGACTGGTTTCCAACGGTAACAATATCAGCAGCCGCGCATTACTTACCATGAAAGCCCTCCAAATTTGGACGAGATAAACGACCTCGGCCAGCACTAGTATGTTGTTCTCCGCGTTTGTTCTCCGCGTCTGGTGATGAAATTTGGTCGCCCGTTACTCGACTGATAATCGTAATATATAAGAACAATACCGTCCATCTGGCGCAAAAATATGCTATGATTTTGTCCGCGGACATTATCTGTTCCGAGTAGCAAACAGTTTTTCGAGAGCGTTTTTCCAGTTTCCCTCGAATCGAGAAACCAAAATGGCGGCCCGTCGAACTCAACGATCGGCATCTACGATCTCACGGAAAAATAGGGGACTGTGAACAGTCTAAAATATTTGATGCCTGTTTATAATAAAGTACACGACAGTCGACCGATATGCCACCGACAGTCGACCGATACTCCACCGACAGTCAATGATTAACGTATCGGTCGATATGTCGGCCGACATATCGACCGATACATCGGTCGAGGGGTGCACAAAATACACATGATCGGCCCTTTAACATGCCAAAAGCCCGCTCAACAACAGAGCGAAGTGCACTAAGCTTTACATTGACTTTTCTTTCATCCCTTGGTAAATGCCCTCTATCCTGGTACGGTTTTATTAGCCAACTGGAAAGAGGGTAGGCGCTATCTCCAACAATCAAAGGTCTGATATTAGTTCCGCCTAAATCTCTAATTGGTGCAGACAGGATTTGCTCACTCTCAGCTTGATCGTAAATACCACTTACCGTATTTACCCGTGTATAAGTCGATCCCGTGTATAAGTCGACCCCCCATTTTGGAGCCAAAAAATGAGATTTTCTTATTTCTGGGTAAGAATTCTCTTGAAAAATTAATCTTGTATCTCTTAGAATTTTCTTTCAGGTACTCTGGTTATATTAAAAAAATCACAGCAAGTTTGGATGTAAAGTTTATTATTGTGCGTATGCGAGCATTTAAGCGTGTTTTGCTGACACGTGTATAAGCTGTATTTTCTTCATAATTTTTGAAATAAGCTTACAAAATCAAACATACTAATTTGTAACGAACCTTTATCGTTGTGGAGAGTTGTAAAGCAGGTTTAGAAGACAGACTTAAAGCCAAAGATGCTCAAGAAACGTTGAAAATGCCTCGATAAACGAAGTGCATCGCTGCCTGGGAACTTGGTAACCGAGCAAGCTACTAGGTTGGTTGGGTACTGGTAACTAATAACCAAGAAAAGGGAGAACATTGTAGAAAGGGAAAAATAAAGACACACTTTTATTGTTGATCATTGACTTTTTTTGACTTGGTGGCTCCTAAAGGAGCCGTTGTTTTTTTAGCACGCACACCTGCACACTAAAATCCCTCAAATTCATCTTCATCGTCGCTCTCTCCGAACAAGCTTCGCCACTGTTCCTCAGTCAGCTGGTCGTCATACACATCTTCGTCTTCACTTTCATCATCTTCGCTCTCCTGCTCTGTGTCAGCGTCTTCTTCCCACAGAATGTCATCTTCTGTGCCATCAATGGAGTTGGAGATCCCACATTTTTTAAATGATCGGGCGACCATCTTTTCGGGAAGACCACGCCATGATTCTAACACCCAGGAAGTCACGGTTGTCAAGGAAGGTGCCTTAACATTTCCTGCCGGAGTTAAACTTTTCTCTCCCTCGACCATCCACGTCGTCCATCTTTCTCGCATACGGTCTTTAAATGGTTTATTTAGGCAGACATCAAGTGGCTGTAGGACGCTGGTCAATCCGCCGGGTATCACTGCGATGTCTGTGTTGGTCTGGCGGAGCGCTCGTTTAACCGGGTCTGCAAGGTGGGCTCGAAACGAGTCCCACACAAGCAAGCTTTTTTTTCTTAGGAGACCGCCAGGTCGCGAACTCCAAACTTTCCGTATCCACAGCTTCATGCCGTCTGCATCCATCCAACCCTTGGGGTGATGATGTACGACTACGCCTGGTGGAAACTTCTCTTTCGGTTGAGTCTTTCGCTTGAAAATGACCATCGGCTTCAACTTTGTTCCATCAGCTAGGCAGGAAAGGACG
>OX393568.1:15582745-15622745 GCA_947652115.1 Blastomussa wellsi | reverse complement strand
ATTAACCAAACAGATAAGGGATATGCTGAGTTTCCAACAAGCAAAGGTCTAATTTCGGAACCAGAAATTTGTTTTGTAGGCCCGTTCAGCCAGTTGCTTTGTTCAATTTCCCTGTGCAGATTGCTTAAACGAAGAACACGCGCATCGTGAATGCTACCAGGATAGCCTGCACTTATATCGAGAAATCGAAATGACGCGTCAGCAACACCTTGAATCACAACAGAATAATCTTGCTTTCGGTTGAAGTAATCAATTCGCTCGTCCACAGGCACAGTCTTCAAAGCAATATGACAACCGTCAATAGCCCCTACTACTTGGGGAAATGGAGACTTGTTTGTTAACAATCTAATACTTTGTAGCACCTCTTGTTCGGTTTCTGGAAATTTGATGAACTCTTTAGCACGTTTAGCAATAGCATTGCAAAAATCCTGTTTTATCAACAAGGCCGTGCACCGTCCAATACCGAATTGTAGTCCTGTAGATCGGTATGTGTCGCCCGTTGCTAGCCGCCATAATGCTACCGCTACTCGCTTGTGCACTGGGATAGATTGCCGCAGTCTGGTGTCTTTCTTCGCCATCTCCGGACCAGCCACACGGACAATAAACTCAAAGGTACGTCTTGTAATTCGGAAGTTCTCCTTCCACCAATCTTCGACAAAAGACCCGTTTAGTAGGTTTTCGAACCAGAATTGGTTCCTTGGCCAGGACCAAGCACGTCTCGCTCGCCTGCTATTTCGCTGCATAAGTTGCAGTAAAATCATCCGTTTTCGCCTCACTTTCTTGAGGTGTTGTAGTATTAGCAGTTGCCGTAATCGAGACGCTTCTACTTGCTTCTCAAGAATTAAAAAGAAAAAGGCAATGACGATCAGAGCCACCGCTTTCTTGTTAATACCGACCATGTTTTAAAAATTGCGCGCATTAGCTTGTATTTCCCGCCAATTCGATTTTTGGCAGTGTTGACAGATTAACTTTGGTTATTTGAGCCAGTATAAACACCGCACTAATCTACTTAGGTTAAGTTAACTTGACCTCGGTCAATTTAAACCGCAGTAAACGTTTGAATGTAAACACGGCATTAATATTGCAATATATAAACCAATGAAGGGATCCTCTTATATTCCACTACCATCAGAACTTAACCATCATTTGAAGGGATTAATTAATTTGAAAAATAATGATAATGAATGTTTTAGATGGTGTCATATTAGGTATTTAAATCCACAAGATACAAACTCACAGAGGATTAAAAAATCAGATATAAAATATATTAATAAGTTAGATTATTCCGAAATTGAATTTCCAGTGACTATTAAACAATATAATAAAATTGAAAAACAAAATGAGATCAATGTTAATGTATTTGGATATGAAAATAAACAGGTATATCCTATTTATATATCAAAAGAAAAAAATGATAATGAATTAAATTTGTTATTGATATCTGAAAACGAGAACAAACATTATGTTTTAATAAAAGATTTTAATAGATTTATGCGTAATAAAACAAAACACAATGAAAAGAAACACTTTTGCATGCACTGTCTTCAATGCTTTAGTTCTGAAGAAGTTTTAACAAAACATAAAGAAAACTGTTTACTTCTAAATGGTGAACAAGCTATTGAAATGCCAATGAAAGGAAAGAATATTTTAAAATTTAATAACTTTGATAAACAACAACCAATACCATTTGTAATTTACGCAGATTTTGAAGCAACAACAGAGAAAATATCAAGTTGTTCACAAAATAACAATAAATCTTATACAGAATCATATCAAAAACATACAGATTGTGGTTTTGGTTATAAATTGGTATGTTGTTATAATGATAAATATAGCAAACCACATACACTTTATAGAGGTGATAAAGCTGTCAGCATTTTCATGAAAAGGATGTTGATGGAAGTCAAATATTGTAAAACTATTATGAAAAGTGAATTTAATAAACCTTTAAAAATGACAAAAGAAGATGAAGTTGATTTCAAAAAAGCTGATAAATGCTATATCTTTAATAAAGAATACACTGATGAAGATATCAAAGTAAGAGATCATTGTCATATCACTGGCAAATATAGAGGCTCTGCTCATCAGGAATGTAATCTTAAACTTAAAATAATTCCAGAACAAAGAGATTATTTGCCATGCGATTAAGTTTTTTGCTGAAAGGGTACACCCATTCCACTGTTGAATTTCTTTTATCAGGTTTTACACAGGGCTTTCCGATTCATTTCCAAGGTGCGCGCCAGTCGCGCACAGCTAAGAATTTGTTGTCTGCATTAGATAATCCTTCAGCAGTTGATTCTAAACTCAAAAAAGAGCTTGAAGCGCAACGGCTAGCAGGGCCGTTTAAGTCTCCTCCACTGTCTTCATTTTGGATTTCCCCCTTGGAGGTTGTGCCTAAGAAGGTGCCTGGCGAGTTCCGCCTTATTCACCATTTATCGTTTCCTACGGGGTCATCTGTTAATGATGGCATACCACCTGAGCATACCAGTGTTCAGTATGCTACGATTGATGGCGCCATAGAGCTCATCAAGAGGGCGGGCCCCGGTTGCTTTCTAGCCAATACCTATTCCTATCCACCCTGATGATTATGGTCTCCTTGGTATGCAGTGGAGGGGGCTGTACTATTATGATCGCTGCATGCCTATGGGCTGTTCTTCATCTTGTTTGACTTTCGAAACTTTTAGCACAGCAGTGGAGTGGGTTGCTCATAACAAGTTAAAAATTGATTTTATTTTGCATCTCCTTGATGACTTCCTTTTAGTTGCTCCTTCAGAGCAACTCTGTCAACAGCAGTTAGATTTATTTTTGTCACTTTGTTTGTATCTGGGTATTCCCATTGCACCAGAGAAGACCTGTGGTCCCGCTACCTCTATGTCTTTTGCAGGCATAGAACTAGACTCGATTCTGTCGGAGGCTCGCTTGCCCCTGGATAAAATTGAGAAATGCATTTCCCTCATTTCGGAATTTAGTCGTCGCAAAAAAGTCACACTTAAGGAAATACAATCACTTGTGGGCCTCTTAAATTTTGCGTGTTCAGTTATAAGGCCGGGTCGAGCCTTCTTGCGTCGGCTTATCAATTTGACGGTGGGGGTTCGCATGCCTAATCATTGTATTAGACTGAACAGAGAGGTCAAGGAGGATTTAAATTTATGGTTGTCTTTCTTGTCCAATTTCAATGGCAAGTCTTTCTTCCTTGAGGATACCTGGCTTAGTTCATCCAAGCTAAATCTTTTTACCGATGCTTCAGGTGCCTTGGGTTTTGGGGCTTTATTTGGGTCTCACTGGTGCTATGGGAAATGGCCCTCAAGTTGGCAGTACCAAAACATTGCCATCCTAGAGTTTTATCCTATTGTACTTAGCTTATACCTCTGGGGTGCAGCGATGAGCAATCAGTGCATTTTGTTTTTCACTGACAATGAATCTTTGGTTCATGTGATAAACAGACAAACTTGTAAAGATAAATCTCTGATGGCTTTTGTGCGAAAGCTGGTTTCAATTTGTTTACACTACAACACTTTGTTTAAGGCCAAACACATACCAGGAGTTCACAACAAAATGGCTGATGCTCTGTCTCGCTTGCAGGTCCAAACTTTCAGGCACCTGGCACCTCCTCAAATGGATTCCTTGCCCACAGAGATTCCCCAGTATCTGCGGCCACAGAATTGGGTCCTATCGTAACTATGCTTGCTAAGTCGAGCCTTCAGCCTTCGTCTATTCCAACCTATCGGCGGGCATGGAAATTATTTTACCAATTTCTCACAACAATCTTTCAGTCCGTAAACAAACCGTTTCCTGTCGCGCCTCATACATTGGCTCTTTTTATTGCTTACATGTACATGTACGACAAAAAATACGCTCCATCGACTGTGAGTTCATATGTTTCTGCATTGGGCTATTCTCACAAATTCTTGGGCCTGGCTGACCCTACTAAAGCCTTCTTTATTATTCAGATTCTAAAAGGCTATGGTAAGATAGGTTCACGCCTGGATAGCCGCCTACCTATCACACTTCCGGTGCTTAACAGAATTCTCGAGTCATCGGCCCAGCTAACTGTTACCCATTACCAAAGTCTTCAATTCAGGGCAATGTGCTCTATAGCATTTTTTGCCTTCTTGCGAATTGGGGAGATCACTTATAATTCACCAAAAGATGTTGATGTCCCCTTGCAGGTTCATCAGTTAACTAAGTTGTTAGATTCCTCCAAGCGGGTTGTGGCTTTTAAACTCACGTTTGGCAATTTCAAACATAATTACAATCAGCGTCCTTTTTCTGTGACGTTACATCGTCGTCATTCTTGCTGCCCAGTTCAATTGCTTCTAGAGTATTTACCCTTGCGGGGCAACAGCCATGGCCCACTTTTTCGTAACTCTGATGATAGCCCAGTTACACGGACCAATTTCGCTGAACTCCTTTCGTTGGTGTTGAAGGCTTGCGGGCTCGACTCCACGCGTTACAAAGGCCATAGTTTTCGAATTGGCGCTGCATCCTATGCTGCAGAACGGGGAATGTCTGATGCTCAAATCAGGGCTTTGGGTCGTTGGAAGTCTAATGCTTTTCTTAAATACATAAGGATGCCTTCACTTACATGTTAGCTTACCATTGTTACATGCACTTGGCTTGCGGGGGAAGTCTGGTGCGTGTCACTGAGGGGTGGTGGGACTGATTTGCAAGGGCAGCAGTCTCGTCGCCTCTTCGGTGACGTTTCTTTCTAGGAGCAAGGGGTGCTGATTAGCAAGGGCAGCAGTTCCCCTTGCTCGCAGTAATAGTTGGCAGCTCTACTGTACAATTTAAGTCCACTTCTTTTGTTTTTATTAAATATTGGGGATTTCCCCCTTTGTGCTAAGGATTTGTGAACTGAATGGCAAGGGTAGCAGTTCATATTGTTTAAGTATATTGTACAAAATTGATTTTTCATTGTCAGGGTTGGGGGAACAGATTAGCAAGGGCAGCTGTTCGTCCGGCCCTGTATTAAATGGCTGTAATAGTTTAAGTGAGAGCCTTAGGGTATTCTAGTGGGGAATCCCCCTATTGTACTATGCAATTTGAAACTGAGTGGCAAGGGCATCAGTTCTTGTAATGTTTAAATGTTCTTTTGGTCAGGGTGGGTGGAACAGATTGGCAAGGGCAGCTGTTCACCCTGCCCTGCAAAGGTTGGCTTTTAGGCTTTCAGTCAGCGCTTTTTATCTTGTTCTCTTATCGAAGCATTCTACTTTATGGGCTGCATTTCCCTTGCGTGGGGCAGCAGCATGATGTTATCATTCTGCTGTGGCGTTTTTATGCCCTCACCTTTACTGGGCTCAACACAATTTTTAGAGCCAATTGCTCTTGTAAATATTAAATGGAACTTTTAATGATTAAATCGGCTTTGGGCCTTTGCCCTTAGCCATTTTACTCCATCCTTGATTGTCTGTCCTTATTCTAGGGCCCAGTAAACGAGCGCGGATATGCAGCCCACCCATGACTTGTAAACTCCTAGTCTGGGAGGGGAGAAAGGCACAAAGAGATTATTTGCCATGTGAATAGAAATTTTATGTCTTTCTTCCCGGAGATTTTGTAATAGAGATTTTGTAAGCATTGTCTTTTAGTAGGCACGTGCACAGACTTGTTATGTAATTGGTTATTGTTATGCAACAGCATGGGGACACGTGCGGGGGCCTGGACTAGGGGTATGGTTTTCTCAATGTATTGAGCCCCCCGCTTGCGATGTGGTGTCGTGGCCTGGCTACTAAGCTGTTGTTCATTCATTCATTCTTGCTTTGCTTCGCTGGATCACACGTTTGATTTCACGTCCCTCCTCCTCCCCTTGTCCTGACCGCATGGTCCTTATGTGATTTTAGTTAGGCTTGTTTGGCGTTTTTATGCCCTCACCTTTACTGGGCTCAACACAATTTTTAGAGCCAATTGCTCTTGTAAATAATAAATGGAACTTTTAATGATTAAATCGGCTTTGGGCCTTTGCCCTTAGCCATTTTACTCCATCCTTGATTGTCTGTCCTTATTCTAGGGCCCAGTAAACGAGCGTGGATATGCAGCCCAACCATGACTTGTAAACTCCTAGTCTGGGAGGGGAGAAAGGCATAAATTAAAATTCCTGTAATATTTCATAATCTCAGAGGTTATGATAGCCATTTTATTATGCAAGAAATTGGCAATGTCGTTAAAAATCCTGAATATACAAATAAGAAAGGAGAGAAATGCCAGATGAATATAAATGCAATTCCAAATAATATGGAAAAGTATATGGCTTTCATGCTTGGTAATCATCTAACTTTTATTGACAGTTTCCAATTTATGAGTTCAAGTTTACAAGAACTTGTTAACAATACACCAAAAGATTCATTCAAATATATATCAAAAGCTTTCAAAGATGAAAATCAATTTAATCTTATGTTGAGAAAAGGAGTTTATCCATATGATTATATGGACAGTTTTGATAAGTTCGATAAACCACTTCCATCAAAAGAACAGTTCCACAGTATTTTAAACAATGAAGATATTTCAGATGAAGATTATCAACATGCTAAAAATGTGTGGAAAACATTCTCTTTGAAAAATATGGGTGATTATCATGATTTATATTTAAAAACAGATGTACTTCTACTAGCTGATGTATTTGAAAATTTCAGAAAAACATGTCTTGAATATTATAGACTTGATCCATGTCATTATTTCTCATCTCCAGGGTTATCATGGGATGCTATGTTAAAATGACTGATATTAAATTAGAATTAATAACTGATATTGACATGTTTTTATTCATTGAAAAGGGAATGAGAGGTGGAATCAGTAAAATTGCTAATCGTTATGGAAAAGCTAATAATAAATATATGAAAAATTATAATAAAAATGAACCATCTAAATATATCATGTATCTTGACGCCAATAATCTATACGGCTGGGCTATGAGTCAATCTCTTCCAACTGGTGGATTTAAATGGATGAAAAGGGAGAAGATTGATAATTTAAATTTAGATAAATACACTGAAGATAGTAAAAAAGGATTAATATTGGAAGTCGACTTAGAATATCCTAAAAAATTACACAATCAACATAATGATTATCCAGTTGCGCCAGAAAAAATCAAAATAAATAAAGAAATGTTATCTGAATATTGTAAAAATATATCTGAGCAATACAACATATCAACTGGTCTTGTTTATAAATTAGTTACAACTCTTAATAACAAAGAAAAGTATGTTGTTCATTATAGAAATCTTCAACTATATATGAATCTTGGATTGAAAGTAAAAAAAGTTCATAGAGTTCTTGAATTCAATCAATCTCCATGGTTGAAAAAATATATTGATTACAATACACAGAAAAGAACAAATGCTAAAAATAATTTTGAGAAAAACTTTTTCAAACTAATGAATAACAGTGTTTATGGAAAAACAATGGAAAATCTAAGAAAGAGAGTTGATGTCAAACTGATTACAGATGAAAAGAAACTTTTAAAATACACAAGCAAGCCAACTTATGTCAGCTGTAAGATATTTAATGAAAATTTAGTTGCTGTTCATAAAATTAAAGAAAAGTTGGTTTTAAATAGACCTGGTTATGTTGGTATGTGCATTTTAGAACTAAGTAAAACATTAATGTATGATTTCCATTATAATTATATACAGAAAAAATATAATAATAAAACAAAATTACTATTTACAGATACTGACAGCCTAATGTATGAAATTGAAACTGAAGATGCTTATAAAGACTTTTGGGCCGATAAAGATAAATTCGATAACAGCGACTACGCAGAGAATTCACCTTACTAAAAAAGTAATTGGAAAGTTTAAAGATGAAGCAGCTGGAATTCCAATCACTGAATTTATTGGTTTAAAATCAAAAATGTATAGCTATATCAAAGATGATAATAAAGGTGGCAAGACTGCAAAAGGAATTAAGAAGAATGTAATTAAAAAATACATTCAACATGATAACTACAGAGACACATTGTTTAATGATGATCAGATGTATCATTCAATGAAAACAATTAGAAGTGAAAAACATCAGAGATTAATAAAATATCACTCAGCTGTTTTGATGATAAAAGATATATTCATAAAGATGGCCAGACTAGTTATGCATATGGTCATAAACGAATTTAATTCCAATTCCAATTCCAATTCCAATTTCAATTTCAATTCCAATTCCAATTTTAGTATCAGACTATATCCCAGGTTTTAGTCTTGATTCTAAAATAAAAACTAGTAATAGCCAACAATAATTATATTCTTGGCTATCAATAAGATAACAAAAAACAATATAGCATATATTGTATAGTCTCTACAAATATATGTTATATTATTTTTACTGTTTATTTCTACGTTTCAAATATTTATAACTTTCTTCCAAATGTTTCATTATTTCAAATATAACATCATCATAAGAATTGCTGATAAAGTATTTGCATTTGTTTTTAATATACATATCCTTCATTTCCAACTGTTTTTTACTCACTTGATATGAACCAGTTGGGCTTTTAAATTCTAAACAAAGAGCATTATATTTACTTGTTGGATTCATTATCATGAGATCACATTGTCCAGACATATAACCTTTCTTCCAAGATGCTATTCTAATACTTGGCGTTCTTTGATATTCACCCAGACCAGCAATCATAAGAGTTTGTGGGTATTTTTTTCTTATAAAATTAACAACTTGGAAATGCAAATCATTTTCATTCTCAATTACTAATTTATTGCTGTTAATTTTATAATAGCCTTTTTTTCTAATTGATGGTAATACTTTACTTGTTATCCAGTGTTTGAATTCTTTTGCTTGTGGTTTTTTAGAAGAAAGCATTAATGAGTACAAACCGGATTCATTTATAAAATAACATTTTCGAGTTGTTTCTTGGGGGGATTTTTTGTCCCCTGAAGGATTTTGTAATATTTTTAAATCAATCAATTTTTTATCATCAATATGAACATGTTTCTGAATTGCCCTTTTCGTATCAGCGTAATCCAATATCAGAGCTATCTCCTTACCCCGAAACCATATCTCATTTTTCTTATCAATATAACAGTTGATTTCAACATTCAATTTTTCATTTTTGTACATCGTCATTTGTAATTCCATTTCTTCCTATTTACACATTAACTAAATCCCTCATTGGAATCCAACTATTGAAATCATCACTATATCCCTTCCACTTCACTAAAGCTTGTTTCTTTTTATAATCTCTACGAATGACTTTATCAATACGAAAAACATCCTGCTTAGCTTTCAACAACTCAGACTCATAGAAACTTCCCTGAATATCTTCACCTCTGAGATCTTTTACCTTATAAGTTATTGGATTTGTGTATTGAATCTTATCAACTGTAAACACTTCTTCTGTCCAATTTGGTGTATAACCCTTATCAAACACCTTTCTTTTATACTTAGATATTCTAACCTTATCACCTATTTCAAATTTTGGTTTCTGTTTCAATGTTTCTATATTACCATACAAATGAAAATAAACAGTTCCTTCATTCTTCTTATCAGAAGCTTCAACAGGGGTCATCTTTATACTTGAATGTTTCGTGTTGTTGTATTGATTTACTAATTTTGGTAACATATCTAGATATTGTGTATTACCTTGAATAGTGAACTGTTTCCACATTTTGGATTTAATTGTTCTATTCCATCTTTCAACCACTGAGGACTTCTCTTCATTCTCAGTTGAGTACTTATGTATCCCATTTTTCTCTAATAAATCTTTCACATGTTTGTTATAGAATTCTTTTCCCTTATCAACCCAAAGATATTGTGGTTTTCTACCTCCTTTGAATATTGATTTAAATGCTTCAGTGACAGATTCACCTTTCTTATCCTTCAATGGAATAATCCAACCATATTTACTGAATACATCAATAACCATTAGAAGATATCGATAGCCTTTATTCCATTTACTGAACTGCTGCATTTCAACCAAATCACTTGCCCATATTTCATCGATATGATTTGTAATCACACGCCGCCGAGTAAATTTACGATGTATTGGTGTATGTAATTCATCTGCTAATTTTACTTGCCAGTTTTCTTCACTCGACGGCTGTTGACGTTTTTTTTAACCCCCATACCTAGATGTTTCCCATGTTGTATATCCCACATGAATCTATTAAATTTCCAATGATTCTCATATGGCCCACCAATATACCAATCTGGTCCATAATCACGCGCCATAGTATTAAATACCTCTTGCTGACTCTTTTTCTCAACTGGTGCATATCCTTGCTTCCTCATCTTTTCTTTTTGTATTTTTCCCTGTTGTCCAGTAATTCCAGCCCAAGCACGTTTGATAGTGTCTCCACTTGCAAAATCATCAAATGATTCTTTTGCCCCTTCTTCTTTTATCAATTTTGGTATGACTGAAGAAAGAGTTTTATTTGCTGCAGAATAACCAGGAATCGCATTTAATGAATTCATTACCCCCATACCTAATTTTGATTTGGCTGCTATAGTATTTCTAGCAATTGCATGTCCCAATTGTCTGTCTTTCCATGGAATAGCATCCAAAGCTTTTACCATCTTTCTATCCGCCTCATTCTTACATTTAACTTGATCACTTTTTTTCTTATTTCCACATACAGAATAATCAACATCATGTTGCATACTTACAGCGTCTGTTTTACCAGTTGGTTGTTGATATATCTCAAGTATTTGACCAGTTTTTGGATCATATCTCAACTGCTGCTCTAAAGGATTACCAGGACCTGTATATCTATGTCCAGGCATAACAAAACCTTTATTTGGCGCTACTTTTAATATAGCCTTGTGTATATCTATTGAACCACCTTTTGTTTTTTTACTCAAGTCATTTGTAAAGCTGTCAAGGATTTGATCCAAATATTTATTTGTAACATTTTTTATTTTCTTCTTTGCATAATCTGATTTGATAGCCTTTGCAGCACCCCGTCGAGCAAGCAAAGCCCCAGAATTAGCCAAACCTTTTAAAGCAATCTCACCAATAGAATGACTATCATAAATATCAAACAAATTGCCCCCAGCTAGTGAGGGCCCAATTAGTTTCCCTGATTCTTGACGAATTTAGCTTTTGTGATACCACAACTGGCACACTTGCATTTCATCATTGTTCGACCATTTTTGGTTTTAACATATCGTTCACTACCTGGAACACATTCAGTTTGTGTTTTTTCTTTTACGCAATATGATTTTACCATGTATACATATATATTATACAATTTTGAAATAATCTATTATAAATCTATGATTGACGCTGGTATCTGACATATTAAATTTACAATTATGTATTGTATCAAGAATTGATCTTCCCCTCTGTCTTTCAAGTAGATAGTACAAACACCAATAACCACATAATACTGAATCATGTTCTTGTATCTCATCTCCTGAATATATTAATTGTTTTCCACTCATGGCCATATATTTCTTGACCTCTGTTGGCATCATTAATCCAAAGGAGTCAAAATATTCACAAAACCGGTCAATGTTTCTATAAGCCACCCAATGGGTACCTTGTCCAATATGGTTATCAAGATTGACTATTCCACATTCTTTGTTTTTGATTTGTCTTGGTAAAACATCCTTACTGAAAACACCTCTAAAGTATTTTATACCAAGTTGTTTTACCCAGTTTTTTTAGATCATAATTGGATAATGGTTTATTTACAAAATAGCTCCGAGAATTGGAATGTTGTTGAATGGGCTGTTTTTGCCTAATAGCAGACCTTTTCCTTTCTTTTTTTTTTGGTAATCCAAGACCAATAGGGTTTTCATTCCAACTTCCGATAAAAGGAGGAGGCTGATATGGCATCATAACTCCATGATTTCCACCATCTTTTTTAGTGGTTGGTGATGTCTTAGGAACATATACAGGTATTGATCTCCGCGGTCGACTTTTCTCTACATGTAAACCTCTGCCAGTGAGAGCATTCATTAGAAGAGGAATCCCAATACTTGCCAACAGCGTCCCCAAGAAGCCTCCAGTTTTGGTGTTGGTTTGATAACCAATTCTCCACCTGTCTGTAAGTTATTGATAATGTCTTCTTTTTGTTTCTTTGTCAATAGACTTTTATATTTTATTAATTGTTCAATCTTGCTTTGAGGCACAAGAAAACCTCCAGTCTGTCCTTTTCCAAATATTTTGTTAATGTAGGGGCCAATTTTCCCCGGTCCAATATGCACCACAGACAATTCACTCTAGTTAACTGTTCTCCTTTATTCTTGCTGCACACAAAGCATCACAAGAATCTCCATAACTGTCAGAAGTATCAGAAGTATCGTTACTTCGAGTGAACGCACAAAATCACGAGTTACAAGTTCATCTTCTGCCAACACAACAATATCACGTGACTTAAAAGGGCGCGAAAAAACAGGGAACCCAGTAACACCCCACCCCATGCGAAACCCAGTGAAGCATTACAACAAGCATGGGTTCCCCAAAAAATAAACAAAAGAACAAATTTACACTATAAAGTCAATGTCAGCGTTTTCTTTAACAAAGTCTCTCAATGACGGCATACATCCAGGTTTCCAGATTCTTCCAATAAGCACAGTTTCTGGATGGGTCGCACCAATGAGGTCAACGCTCCGGTCTTGACTTCCATGGTTCGGACAAGTCCATCTCTCCCGCAAACTGCTTTAACAACTCGTCCCATTCGCCACTGTCCCCTAGGCAAAGACTCATCAACCAGTAGCACCAGATCTCCGACTTCAGCGTTTCTGCGGGGTCTCTGCCATTTCTGCCTCTCCTGTAAGGCTGGTATGTACTCCTTTAACCACCTTTTCCAAAAGTGGTCAGCCAAAATCTGCACCTGTCTCCACTTCTTTCTGGCAAAGATATCTTCTTTCACAAATGATCCTGGCAGCAAAGTGTAAACGGCTCTCTGCAGCAATAGGTTATTTGGTGTCAAGGGCTCGCAATCATTTGGGTCATCAGATGCAGCAGTAAGTGGCCTGAAATTCAAGATAGACTCCACTTCCGTAAGTGTAGTTGCCAATACCTCTTCATCTACCAAGCTCTTTCCGAGGGTGACTTTCAGAGCTGTACGGACACTTCGTATCAGCCTCTCCCAGACCCCACTGGCATGTGAGGCCTTTGGTGGTTGAAATTTCCACTCACATCCTTTCTGAAGCAGTTCTTCTTGAATCTGTTTCTGGTTCCAATTATCAATGGCTTCTCCAATCTCCCTTTCGGCTCCGACAAAGTTTGTTCCGTTGTCGGAGTAAATACACTTGGGTGGGCCTCTTCGACTTATAAATCTTCTGAGAACGTTAATGAAACAGTCAGACTCCAAAGAGGTGGCCACCTCGAGGTGTACTGCTCGAGAGTTCAAACAGGTAAATAAGGCACCCCATCTCTTGACCACTGACCTTCCCCTCTTAACATTTAAGGGGCCAAAGTAGTCGACTCCTGTATGAGTGAAGCATGGCTCGTAGGCTGTGGTACGGAATGCAGGTAAGGCAGCCATCATTTGCTCCATTTCAGCAGCTCTCTGTTTCTTACATGTCAGGCATGACCGCACAACTTTACGGACAGCGGACCTCCCTTTAGGAATCCAAAACTGCTCCCTTAACTGCGCCAATATGTGGTCTTGACCAGCATGAGCTAGCTTATGATGATAAGCTTGAATCAGCAACTGGGTGACGTGATGCTTCGGGGGAACAATCATCGGCAACTTGGCCTCCAGTGCAATAGGAGCTTCTGGAATGCGGCCTCCAACTCTTAACACACCGTTTACCAACACTGGCCGAAGCTTGACAATTCCGCTTGAACACTTGACGTTCCCTCGTTTCTTCAAGTCTCCAATCTCTTCTTCATAAGTTTCACTCTGTACCAGTTTCACTATGGCAATTGTCGCTCTTTCCAAATCTTCTGTTGTTAGGTACTTGGCAATACTGTTGGCGGCACCGCTCTTACGACACTGCAGGTACGCTTTGAACTTCAACAGCCAGGCTACCTTTCTCTGCAGTACTGTCCAGGAAGAGTACCTCACAAGTAATTCATGCAGCTTGCCCGATGTCGTCGAGGTAAATATGGGCTTCTCATTCTTGATCTCCATTCCGTCTTCATCCAGTTCACCAATTTCTGCCTGAGGCCATTCACTCTCTGGTTCAGCCAAGAATGCTGGGCCGTTGAACCATCTCTCACTCTTTAACAGCTGGTGTGCTGAAAGCCCACGAGAAGCATCATCTGCGGGGTTAAGGGCACCTGGACAGTGTCTCCACTGACTTGGATGGGAGACATCTCTGATCTCAGAGGAGACAGTTCCATAACCATATTCCGATGCATCGCTGAAATGGTGCAGTTGAAATGATGCATTGTCTGGGCAACCACCATCAAAGTAACAACGAGGAATGTTAACATGACTAAGGAGCACTAATTCATCCTTCCATTTCTTCCAGCCATTCAGCAAGTCCTCCGGTAGCTTTTCATCCCAATGAAGCTTCAACTTCCAAGTCTTCTGCATGACTCTTTTAGCTGGCAACATGACTGGCCCAATCATACCAAGTGGATCAAATGTAGAGCTTATTGTCGACAAACATCCTCGCCTGGTGTCATCATTCAACTGTTTTTGCGACAGTGAAACCTTTACTCCAAATGTGTCAGTCTCAGTGTCCCAATGTAGACCAAGTGCTCTCTCGATTGGAAGCTTGTCAAGATCAAGATTCTTGATGGTTCTTTCTTCTGCTGGGATGGCAGCTAGTACCTCCTTGACATTAGACACAAATTTGGTCAGACGAAAGTTTCCTTTCTTCAACAACTCTATCAACTGCAACGACGACTTGACTGCTCGTTCAGTGGTAGGGACAGAGAATAAGCAATCATCCACATAGAAATTGTTAGATACAATGTCACACACTTCATTGCTAAAGTCAGCCTTGTTGTCAGTCGCCGTCCGCTGTAGAGCCCAGGCAGCAATACATGGAGAATCTGCTTTTCCAAACAAATGCACAGTCATCTTATGGTCACTAGGTGGCTCCTCCATGTTTTCGCTCCACCATAAGAACCGCAAGGCATCAGCATCCTCCTCTGTGCAAGCTACTCTGTGAAACATACTTTCAATGTCAGATGCTACAGCTACCTCATCCTTTCTAAATCGAAATAGCACTCCAATGAGAGAATTGTTCAGTTGCGGACCTTGCAACAGTTCCTTATTAAGTGAGGTTCCACCAAACTCTGCAGCTGCATCGTACACCACACGTATTTTAGCCTTGTTTGGATTAATCACACCATGGTGTGGGAGATACCATGTGTGTTTACCGGTGGAAGCCGCTTCTTCTTCAGATAACTTGACGACATACCCTTTAGCACATAGTCGTTCATGGTCGCTTTGTACTGTTCAGCAAAATCTGGATCACGCTCAAACCGTTTCTTTAATTGCTTTAGTCTCTTCTCTGCCAAGAAACGGTTGTTTGGAAGGAGACAGTCGTGGTCACGCCTCAAGAGACCAACTTCATACATTGCATTCTTCAGCTTGGTCGTCCCTTCCAAAATCTCAAGCGCTTTGTTGTCTTCAACACTGTTGGCGCTGTCACCAGCATTTCCAAAACCATATGACTCAGAAGCCCAAAACTTCTCACCTTGCTGGTGGAGCTTCATGGGTGACTCATCCTTAGCCCAATCAAATTCACAGAGAGTGCAACTGGCTGGCTGTCATCTTCCTTTTTGCTCGTTGGTCCAGCCACACACCATCCAAATGGGGTCTTCATTCCGTACGGTTGACTGTGAGGACTGTCTCCCCAGCAGTAGTCCAACACTATGTGGGCCTGTGGCACATCTTGACCAATAAGAACTGATACTTCATTGATATCTACTGGGACATTTGGGACCACCAAATCCTTAAGGTGAGGCCATTCTGACAGATCCAGCTGATTTGGGCAGTAACGGGCTGACACATTTAGGCTCTCTACTGCTAAGGCATGACAGACTGGGAAACATGGTCCATCTTGATCAGTTGGACGGACAAGGAATTTAACCTTGACGAGTTCACAATCATGATTTTTGTGTGTAACAGTGTTAATGCTTACTTTCTCTGGGATTCCTTGAAGTTGCAGTTTCTCAGCAAGATGAGAAGTGATCAGCGAACTAACAGCGCCTGTGTCCAGCAAACCATATGTATTAACAACAGTCCCATTATCAGCAATAACAGACAAGGGCACAACCTTTAACAGCACAAAAGTTTGCTTTGAATCCCCCACAGTTGCATTGTTCACAGTCAGTTCAGTCCTTGCAGGAGCATTCTGATCAACATTTCGTTCGGCAATGCCATTTTCCCCTGGCAGTGTAATCCCAGCAACATGCAACAACGAATGGTGGCTTAAAGGGTGAGCACAGTCCTTCTCCATGCAACCTTTCCTTTCGGGGCACCTTCTTCTAATATGACTGGCAGATAAACATCGATAACACAGTTCATTAGATCGCGTAAACTGTCGCCGCCAGCCCACGCTCTTTGTAGGAAACACTGGACACTTCAAAATTCCATGATTCGCTTTGCAGACCTTACAAGTTTCACTTTGGCCACGACCACCTTTAACCCTTTGATCACCCTTTGCAGACAAGATCCCGCCTGTTCCTTGTTTAATAGTGGTATCCTCTGCTTGGACTTCTGTTACCATGGTCGTGATCAGTGCTCTATCTGCTGCCTTTGGGGTAAAGGGTGGTTTCTTAGACTTGTTACCATTGTTAACTCTTGTGGCTGGGTAGCTTGACCTTCCATACACTGGGTCATTCTCGGTCTGCGACTCTCCAGAAATGAATAAAGACAGTTCCTTCAGGGTTGGCTCCTTTCCACAATTCTTTTCTCGATACAATTTCACTGACTTTCTCCATTTGGCCTGCAAGTAATCTGGCAGACGATCAAAAATTTGTCGCAGGTTGGTGGTACAATCAAGTTCATTTGATTGCAATTCAATCACTGCCCAGCAACAGTTGTGCAATTTGTCAGAAAGAGCCAGCAGAGCTACATTATCCCCACTTCTTATCCTTGGGCCATTGACAACAGATGACTTGAGTGCTTCAACAATCATTGCATTTTGTCCAAATCTCTGTTTTAGTACCTCTAGAGCAAGTTTACAGCCATTAGGAAGCCCTTGATAGTTCTCAATAACTGCTCTAGCCTTTCCAGTTGTATAAGACATTAAATAGTTCATTTTCTCACTGTCAGTCAATGAAGCTCTAGTCTCTACTTGATCTCTAAAGTTAGCTCTAAACCTTAGGTACCTGGCTGGATCACCATCAAACGGAGTGGGTGCAGGTGGTGGCTGCGTCATTCTGAGCTCCATTTTTTCCCAGAAGCCCACCTGAGGCTCACAGTTGGCACTTGCGGTAGTAGTGTTAGGCGTTCCTTCAACAACATCTTGGGTCGATCTTTCTCCACCTGTATGAACAGCACTTGAATTTGTGTGAATGTCAGTGATTTGCGAGGTGAACTTCGGTACTTCAGGATTCAAAGGAACTTTCAACTGATTTTCGGCTGAATCGAGATGAGGCTTCAATTCTCCATTCAGAGGGTGCTCCAATTTGACATTAGTATTTGTTCTAGGGCTGCTATTTTGGTTTTCCTTGACAAATGTCCTCTGAGGGTTTAGCTCGTGCGGTTGTTCATTCTCTTCAGGCCAATAGTATCCTGGGTCATCATTGTCAGGATCGTCGGAGCCCAGATATTGCTCATCATCTTCCTTAATAGCATCCTCGTACACTTTGCTGATTGCGGCAGCAGCTGCAAATTCTGCCTTTAACCTCACTTTTTCTGCTTCTTTCCTCGCAGCTTCAACATCGTCAAATTGTGCAATCCTAACTCCTAACTCTGCTTGTCTTGCTTTGGCTTGAAGAGCTCTTGCTCTTGAGGAGGTAGTTGATGCATGTGAAGCTCTAGAGCCCTTTGTTCTTGCACTTGATTTAGTAGACTTATTTTCCACACTAATTCGCTGACCAGCATCAATCATCCATTTCTGGACTGTTTCACGAAGAAGCTTTATTTCCCTATCTATATTGTCATACACTAGGGAGTCTGGTATCTGCTCTTCTTCAGCAAGAAGTTCTTGTATCTCTTCGTGAAGATCGCCAAACAGTTTAAAACATTCATTCAATTTCACAGTTTTCTCACTCACCAGCTCCAAATTTTTGTCAAGTCCCGTAAGTACTCCAATGTTGGCAATACGTGACTGTATTTCTGTTTTAAGCTTGTTTCTTTCTCTTTTCTTTCCGGCGATCCGATACGATTTACCTTTTTCGGTTAGCTTCGGTTGTCTCTTTTCGATAACAGTCCAGTCCATTTCCAAGACGTCCATTCCATTCCAATTTTCCCCCGAAAATGGAGGTTCTTCTTCCATCGCGGGATCTATCGCTCCTTTCGCCCCTCTACTATAGCCAGACTCTTTGACATCGGTTTGTATCATTGTGGAATAGGCCTGAGGCCCACGTAACGCCATGTCATCCGGTGTTTCAGTGTTTTTATGTGGCGTGGTTCGACCTTCGTCGTCGCTCGCAAGATCCCACATCGACATGGCAAATTTCCAAATTGCAGTTTCGATAAACAAAGATCCTTCGTCGCCAATAATTGAAGGACCCGCAGTCAAATTTCCAAGATGCGGTTTCGACCAAAACGCCTTCGTCGCCAATAGAAGAACAACACGAAACCACAACGTGCAATGTGACATGAACTCGGCGATTCGAAGTAACTGAGATGTGGGGGCCAATTTTCCCCGGTCCAATATGCACCACAGACAATTCACTCTAGTTAACTGTTCTCCTTTATTCTTGCTGCACACAAAGCATCACAAGAATCTCCATAAGTGTCAGAAGTATCAGAAGTATCAGAAGTATCGTTACTTCGAGTGAACGCACAAAATCACGAGTTACAAGTTCATCTACTGCCAACACAACAATATCACGTGACTTAAAAGGGCGCGAAAAAACAGGGAACCCAGTAACAGTTAATACCAAGACTTCCAAGTGCTGATAATGCCCCTGTGGCCATTGCTGGGGCTGCTTTTGATATAGCTGTGGTTGCATAAGGTAATAGTCTCGATCCAAGAGAGAATAAACTTGACCATAGAGAACCTCCATATACTACAGCCTTTCTGATTTGTGTTTTGGAAATCTTAATGTCTGATCCTTTGTTCATCTTTTTAGCTTTAATTAGTTTGTTGATTTGTGTATTTGTCAGCATAAGTTGATCATTTCCAGATAGTTCTCTATTGGATAATCTGATTGTTATTGCCGAATTCTCTCTATACGCTTTTGCTAGCTTTTTCCTCTGTCCTTCTGACAATGTTACTCCATATGGTTGATAAGTAGTCATATATATATTGTTATATAAATATGATTAATAATACTAATCCTTTTACATAGACCTAAGAATCAATTTCCCATCAGTTTTCCTCATTTCAACCTCCTGTTCATAAAGGACAAAGGCATAAACCGAGTATGGTTCATCTGTACCACCGCTTAGCATGTATTTAAAAGTCAGTTTGGTCATACCATCTTTGATATCTGTTGGTTGTTTTGTTAGATCAAAGTAAATGAATGGGAAGATAGTACTAAAGTTTGACCTATTAAGGAGAGTATCACCAGCATAATCACTGTTGGCATGAACATATTTTAAAACATCTCTGAAAACCCGGGCTGGTTCTTCACTCGGTCTGTAATGAACCTCTGGGTATTCTTTTCCATTACCTACTTCAAGATGGCAGCTGATTAATGCTCTATTATTGCCGGCAACGCTGAAAGTGTTATATAAGAATTTATTAGCTGTCTGTAATTCAAGACTCGCATCATTGATTATATAAACAAACACATGTCTAGGTTTGTTAATTGCTGTTGAAATGCGGAAGTTAGCCGTCTGCTGTTGAGTTGAATTGCCTCTCTCAACCAATTCACGAAGATAGGTCCACTTCCTTGTATCAAGGTATTTGCTTATGTATAATGAGTTGCCTTCTGAATTAAAAACAATCTGAGGGATTATCAGCTGAAATTTAGAAAGGACTACACGACAATTGTTTGCAGCCTGCCATACAAGGTCAGCGTCACTCTCAAGAGTGATTTTCAACTCAATTCGAGAATTCGGAAGGAGTTCACCATGAAGACTCTCAAAAAACCCATACCGATTGAGTGGGATTTCTGCATTCGCTGTTGCACCTGCATTCAGAAGCAATTTTCGTGCAGCAAAACCTGAATTGTAATTATCCTCAGCAGGTCTTTCTTCAGCATATAAAATAATTCATTAGTGCCCTGACTTTTTGAATAACCATGAGAATATTCTAGAAGATTTTTGATATTTGTTGCATGGTTAGCTTCCGAACATTCATAAACATCAATTCCATTCATCTTAATATTTAACTTTTTAATAAGAGCATATGCTGAATTGACTATCCCATTATGATCATCAGCAGCGACATCAGCTCCATCTGCCAGCTTCTCTAAATTGATGTCTACATTGAATCTTGCGTGATACCAATCAAAAGGGGTCGATTCTCCACTATTGTCGACAACAAAACGATGATTAGTTTTTGTTTGAGAAGCGTTGTTTGCTATATTCACATTTAATGATTTCATCAATAAAAAACAGAAACAAAGCTATTATGAAGAGTTATTTGATGATTGGTTTGATTGTCTTAACCCAAATATGTTTAATATCAATAAAACAGCAAATGGTGCTGTTGTTAATAAAATTAACGATCGATTGATTTTTGTCTCAGGAAAGGATTTAGATAATTTTAATAAATCTAAGGGTTTTGTGTTAGTAGCGCATTTTGATCTACATAATAATATAGACATAAATGGTGATATGACATTGATGATTACTTTTAATTGTAGTGAAGCTATACAATCTATTCATTTTGAGGGGTCGGAAAGCCCCACCTTTATCCATATTTATAAAGATTCATTAAAACTTAGAATTGGTAGAAATAACTTTACTAAAGCAATGTCATCAAATTATAAAAATAAACAATTAATGATTTGGTTTGCAAAAAGAGGCAATCTTTGGCAGCTTTGTCTATGCGATAACGCTGTTTTCATCAATGAAACATTGAATATAAATGTCAACTTTAGCATAATCAGATTTGTATTCTTTCAACATGTTCAACGTATTGGATTCAGCCCCAAATTTTATGCTGTTTGAGAGGAACATACTTTATATAATCAATTAATATATGAAAACTGAAAAGATAAGAATTTGGTTGAAGAAAGCAAAAAGATTTCATTCTTTGCTGCAGAAAAACAATAGATGAAGTTGAGGATGTTATTGAACAAATTAATGGAAGTATAGATAATATATAATATTATGGAAGAATATATAATATATTATATGATGGAAGAAAATATAATATATTATATATGAAAGATCAACGTAAAAGCATATTTAACTGGAATCACATATCAAACAAACTGACAGAAGATCAGATAAAGGAATTAAAATCATACTACCACACATATCATAGAAAGTGTTGGGTATATAAACAAGCTGTAAAACACTTTAAAAAATGGAAATTGTTGGGGAACTCACCTTCTGGAGGTATAGCCTCTTCTTTAGCAACAGGTGGTATTAGTTTGATTGCTATTAGTACGACAGCACTTCTAATTCAAGGTTGGATGAAGCATAAAGACCTTGATTTGAAAATACAAAATTCAACATATGCTTATCAAAGTTATAATCATCTATTAATTATGATAAAACATGCAATGAGATTAGGTGAATTTGACAGAGAATGTTTAATTAATTCAATGAATAATATTGATAGTTATGTTATTGATATTGGACCTGTTGTTGATAAATTTTATATAAAATATGATCAGATATTTTGTCCTGAAGAATAGATTTAATTTTATCACCAATTAGATTCATTATTTCATTCCAATATTTATTATAAAATGCTAGTGTCTTTTTTGATTTTGCTGAAGTGATATCTTTATAATGAATATTCATCATCTTAAACAATTCTATGATTTTAAATTTAATTTTAATTATTCGTTTACGACTATTATTAACTAAATGTAGAACATTATCAATCTCATTGAATGCTTTATAAATCCGTTCCCTTTGATTATAAGTTAATTGAACATTATTATTAAAATATAATTTATTAATCAAATTCTCAATATGGTATTTGCGATAATATATAGATTTCCTTTTTATTTTATACATATCTTCATAGAAATTAAACTTATTTATTTTGAAGTTATGACCAGCAACTAAACCACAACTTATACATGTATTTATTCCATTTAAATCAATGACATTTTGATTATCGCAACATTTTTCATTTTCCATCTTATTATAATAACGTGTCAACTTTTTATCACAAAAAGGACACATAACTTCAGTTTTGCTAAATTCACAATGAAGCATATCGTTACAATAAATCTTATTATTTTTATAACATGCTAAATCTTTATACCCCTTTATCATTAGGTATACAATACTTTATGATTCAGGTTTTGATTCTAACTTAGGATTGACTTTGGAAAAATCTTTATGTAATTCCACACCCGCAGAATTACATTCCAGCGGCCTTTGGAATCAGCTGGCGGAACAACAGATTGGAAACTCTCACACAAAATCAACTGGTGGAACAAGTCATGACGTCACGCCACAACTGTGGTGTTACGTCACCAACATCAACACAATAGAGAACTTAAGCACCAGACGTTTTCGGGGCGACGGCGACCGGACTGGCAGAGGGAAGTTGGGACCGAAGTTACCGTCGCTTCCCGCCAAAATCAAATGCTTAAGCGGCGAGTTCATTCGCGAACGACGGCGTTTAGCTTTCACAATAAAAGATGTCTTCTTTCAAAGCAATGAGAGAATTGACACTGCTGTGTTACGCTGAAAATTTACTCTCCGATGATGAATTTCTCGTTTTATGGGAAAATTATCAGTCGAAGAACCCAGATTATCCTTGGGACAGGTATGGTCCGTTCGACCTCGAAAACATGGATGAAGCCGAGTGTAAGGTAGAGTTTCGAGTGGAAAAAAGAGATCTTCACACGCTTGGAGAAGTTCTTGAGATTCCACCAACTTTTAAATGCCAGCAGAGGACTGTATGCGATGGCATGGAAGGACTCTGTATGCTATTAAAACGCCTAGCTTACCCTTGTCGCTACAGCGATATGATCGCGCGTTTCGGAAGACCTGTTCCTGAACTGTGCATGATCACAAACCGAGTCATGGATTTTATCTATGACTTACATGGCCACCGAATCACTCAGTGGAATCCCACTATACTCAATAGTAGGCTGCTTGAACAGTATGCCACTGCCATTTCAGATAAAGGAGCAGCCCTAGACAATTGTTTTGGCTTCATTGATGGGACAGTGCGGCCGATTTCCAAACCGGGGGAAATGCAGAGAATTGTTTACAATGGGCATAAGAGAGTGCATGCTCTCAAATTCCAGTCGGTTGCCACACCTAATGGGCTCATTGCAAATATGTTTGGACCAGTGGGTAAGTTTCATTAAACATTACTTCCAATTTAACATGGGAAAATAGAGCTGGCATAAAATGAAATAACTCAGTTGATGTAGATAAAAGCAACAACTTCTCACTACTGACATTGACATGAACAGAGTCTCTGCAAATTAACTGACTTTCGTTGCAAAATAAGAGAAACTCTGTTCATTCAAGTAGATGCCTTTGTATGGAAAATACTGAAAAGTGCTCTAGTTTGGCGCAAAAACAGGAATAAGAGAATACCAATTTACTTCTGTTGCTGTATACTAAAATATTTGTTGGAGGCTATACTGTAGGTCAATCAATAGAGTAATTACCTTTATTGCTTTGCTTCTTTTCTCTTTACTTCAGAGGGCAAGAATCACGATGCAGGAATGTTGCATGATTCTGGGCTTCTTCAGGATCTGGAAACTTTTGCCTACTCGACCACAGGAGCACCAATGTGCTTGTATGGGGACCCGGCGTACCCTCTCAGAGTACACCTGCAGGGGCCCTTCCGTAACCCTCACCTCACTCCCTTAATGGAAGCATATAACAATTCTATGAGTTCAGTAAGAGTGTCTGTAGAGTGGCTTTTTGGCGATATTGTAGATTACTTCAAGTTCATGGATTTCAAAAAAAATCTCAAAATAGGGATGAGCAGCATTGGAAAGATGTACATTGTTTGTGCACTTCTACAAAATGCTTTGAGTTGCTTATATGGTAACAATACTGCCACATATTTTGACCTTGAACCCCCCACCCTGCAGGACTATTTTGCATAGCTGATATGTCAAAGAAAGGAGGACCTTTAGATCTAGTATGGTCTATTGAATACAAAATTTAACTCAGCTATACAAGATGTTCAAGGTTCGCCAGCTAGAGGAAATTGACTGGTAGACACTCATAAGTTGAATGAAAAATGCATGTAAAACAAAGTAAGGTTAAGAGTATCAGGTGCAGCAGGCCCAGGGGGGGGGGACTCCCATATAAAAAGGACAGGGGTGCTAGTCATATTTTTTAGGGGTAAAGGTCCACAGCAGGAACTTTTGCAGTACCTCTCAGGATATTGAGCTGAAAAAATATGACAGGAGTTCATGTTCTGTTTTAGAATTGGTACCTCTTAGGGGTGAAACAAATTTCAAGCCACGCCAACAAAGCAGGGTCTTGGCACCTCTAAGGGGTTCTTTTAAAAAATTATGACCAGCATCCCCATCCTTTTTGTATGGGAGTCCTAACCCCCCCCCCCCTGCCCCAGGGCAGCAAGATTTACGAGGTAAAAAATTTTAAACAGTGAAAAGTTTTACATATAAGAAGCAGCTATGTTGAAATGTTAACATGTATTTTGTCATAATGTTGAGTAATAAAACAAACAGGAAGGCTTATTTTTCTTTTCAAATACAAGCTTCTGCATGACAAAAAACCCACGACTGAAGGCTTTAAGAAGAACTTACATATCTATTATAATGTGAACATTTAAAACATTATACTATATAAATAAAATTTTGCTTCTTTCAAAAAAGCCATTGAGTTATGAATGTTAATAAGAGACAAAATGAAATCTCTGTTCTTAAACTATCAATCAAAAAACTAACATTGATCAACAACAACAATTTCAGTTACTTAAACAGCCAGTTAGCTCTTCTCTTTCGATAACATTTTGTCCACAAGAGAAAGGAAAGCTTGATTCATCTGCTGTTGCTGCTGTAACAACAACAGTGTTTGGCTTTGTTGATCTTTCCTTAGCTGTAGCTCCTCCTCCTTCAGATGATGGTCTAGCTTTGCTTTTTCTCTGAGGAACTCTACTGCATCACTGCCACTTTTCCTTTTCTTCTTCTTCGCTCCCTCCCCTTCATCTCCACTTCTCTTGCTTGACTGTCCAAAACGTTCCATGGCCTTAGTCCGTATTTCTTCAGCTGCCTTTTTGTCAGCTTCTGCTTTCTTCTTTCCATCTTTACCACTGTCAACTGCAGCATCTTCTTTGCCAATAAGATCTTCAATGATTGCATCAGATTCACTGACCTCAGCATCTATTCCAGAAGCTTGAAGTTCTTCTGACATCCTTCTTTTATACTTTGTTCGTAGAAGTGTCCACCGATCACGGCATGACCGTTTAGCAACTTTAAACTTTGGGTAGTCCATTGCATTTAAATTATCAGCAATAGAATCCCATACTTGACCTCTTTCTGGAGTGCCTTTTTTAAACTGAAAAAGATCACTGACTGTCATTTCGTCTAGGAGAGACCTGTCATGTTGCTTTGTCCATTCCATTACTATTCTAGGTAGCAAAGAGAGAAATAAAAGATGTTTAGTTTTTACCATGGCTGCACATGCAACAGAAAACAGAAACAGCCCTTCTTGAAGTTTTAGTACAATTGTTTGTAAAGCTTCCCTTTTCAGTTGCAGCAGATCATCAATACACCCATGGCTAGATTATTTGCATATTTTTTAGTTGTCAATTTCGAAGTTCAATATTCTTGTATGCGTTATTAACATTACGGTAAATTTGAGAAACTAGAGCATCTCAGGATTCATTAGCTTAAAAACTCATTCAGAATTTTGAATGCAGAAACTTCCAACGGAGCAGAAAAACTGGAGCTTGAATTTACTGGTCATTTCGCATGCATCAATACTGACTCAAAACAAGCAAATAATTGATCTATTAATTCCCCAGGGATTACTTTAACCTCGACCTGGCCATGGTTCGACGGTAAGAAATGTCTTCAGTTTTCAATAATTGAATATCCCGCAAGATAAATTCTCCAAAAAAGTACTGAACAGTCTCCATGTGACGAAAAATGAGGTTATCTGCATGACTGGCAATAATTCGCTGAGAAATTTCACTTAATTAACACAAAATAGCACTCTCGTGAAATTGAAGATACTTTGCACTCGCAGACATCGGTTTAAGGATATGATATGTAAATTAATATCTAAACCTCACAGTATCAGTAGAGGAGTAAACTGCATCTACATATTTAAGTTGGCAAAAAACTATCCTTATTTATCGCGCCAAACAACTACAACAATATATAGCCTGAGCTTGTTTATGTTTTTCTTTGCTTTTCCCGCTGCCAAGTAAAAAGAACCTGGTCGAGGAAGTGCTTTAGAGTACACTCTGAATATTTTTGTTTAAGTCTTCGGACAGACTTGACCGCTAAGCTCACTTACAGTTTTGGGTTTGTCAAGTTAGCCATCGATCTGTTTTTACCTGAAAGAGAAATAACACGTGGTAGAGATTAGGACGAATTCTAGATAAAAAAGGAAAGATAAATTGACCTAAAATGTCACCTGCATATTAAAAATCGAATTACAAGTAATATTCCGAAAAAATATCGTTTGCTAGAGGCAACAAATATGGGTAAAATGAAAAATTTACACTCACGTTTTCGCCACAACGCCAAACCTAAAGCTTTCACGTCGTCGACGGCTCCGCGACGGCTGCGATGCTGCAGTGGTCATGCGCAGTATTGCACGAAACATGACTTCACTTCCGGCCGAGGTCGCCGTCCTCCCGAAAACGTCTGGTGCTTAAGTTCTCTAATATAAGCTGGCGGAAACTCTCACACAAAATCAACTGGCGGAAAATCTCACACAAAACCAGCTGAAAAAATGAGCACAAAATCAATCTGTGGAAAAGTGTGCTTAAACACCCATGTCCTATACTACTCACGAGAAACACATAATCGTCTTTCACAGTTCTTCATTGCCACTTTGAAGACATAAGCAAATGGGCTGAGTCTACAAATTTATTCGTCAAGATTTCACCACGTTGATCCACTATATAAACAGCATAACCAAACGTCATTTGCACCACTTCAGAATGCAACGGACTAGAAAACCGTGTAGACAGCTTAACAGCGAAACGATTAAGAGCGCAGCACTTTGCTATCTCACGCCAGTTATCAGTGGAAGGTGAAGCATCATCAGCGCTAAATTTGCTTGGAAAGTGAAGGACAAGGCCTTGCTCAGGGCATGGGTATTTATTTGCACCGAACGGGATTCTTGCGACAGTGCTATTTCAGGTTAGGTTTATACTTTCGACATCATACTGGTTTCAGAGGAAAGTTTAAGAGCGTATTCTGTTTCAACATTTGACCCGCTTAAACTGTACTATATTTCAGGTATTCAGAGCGTGGCGTTTTTCTTCAGAAAGAAAACAAAAGTGGTTGCATAATGGAAGGTACTGATGATGAAAGCAGTTCGGGCGATGAAATACCCAGCTCCATAACTCAACAATGGCTCGAAGGCAACTGGACGAATGTCAAAAAATCGCTCTGCCCCGTAATCGCGTACTGGGTCGCATTAATTGCGGACTGGGTGTCACAGTAGCTCAGGTAACGGTGTAACCTTCTTTGGGGATAAATTTTTCTCGAATGGATTGCTAATTCCGAGATAATCCAAGCCCTCTCTCAGCCAAAAAAAATCGAAAATAGGGGGAGATAAAAGGATAATATCCATTAGTCTCTTGTGTGTCTTTTGAATGCACACACAGTTGATACAGTGGCCTTTCTATTCAAAGTAGCCACTAACGATATCCTTTAATTCAATACCTTGCAGGTAAAATTCCAAGAGGGTGGAGACTCTCCGGCCACACGCGAACTCTGCAAAGTGCTCAAGGATCATAAAATTCCTTTCATGAAAGACCTTGTAAGATCCTTGTACAAACACTGCTACGAAGAAGAAGTTAGGAAGGTGGTTGGTGATGATGTTTTCGGTACCCAAGAGCTGGACGATTGCGGCAGTGAAAATATGGTGCGAGTGACCTTGGTTAATCAGAAATTTCCCGCATCTTTATTGAGTGCAATCGAACGTCTGACCGTGGCTAAGTTACAACTGGACAACTTCGGCTTCGCGACCGACAAGGTAACGTCTCAAGCGTCCACCTAGACTTGCCTACAAGTCGAGCTCTCAGAGCGAAAGCGAGCACGAGGCGCGAGAGCTCGACTTGTTTCCCCTGCTTGAAAACGAATGAAATGGCGTCATTTTGGCGCAAACTTTCTCCAGACTCCACGGTGCCAAACTGTCAAGCTGGGAAAATTACAGTTTGTGAACAAACGCCGCTACGTACATGAGTAGAAATTGTCAAGTCAATGCACAGGGTCTCAAATGGAAGACAAAAATACCCCAACCAAATGTTTTGTTCATTTGTTTTGTATAGTTTAGGTACCATGAATAAAATTGCAAGAGTCGTTAACTCATGAAATGGCTTGCAATCTTTAGTTTAACGCGAAAAAAGAACGAAAAGCTTTGTGTGTAGCTAGCAGATGACCCAAACAGCCTATCTCGGCGTTTAAGAAAAGTGTTCAGTTTAGGTGCATGGCTGGCCCCAATGAAAACTTGAGTCCAACCTCGTCCCCAGGGCCATCTGCGGTTTCAAAATGGCATCCGCAGAAGACCCTGGCAAATAGCGAACTAACACGTTCTTTGATTGGCTCAAGTTTTATGAAGCAAGATGGTGAATGTTTACTTGGGTAAATGTGATACGCTTTATGAAGTTTTCAGGCTCATAAGAAGATTCTTTTTTCAGTTCTACCGAAGAAAGCTGCAGTTAATTCCAAAGAAAGACAAAGATTTGTGCCATCTAAAAAACTGGAGACCCATCTCTCTTTTAAACTGTGATTACAAGATCGCCGCTAAATCAATCGCTAACAGAATAAAACGGTCCCTGCCCTCTGTGATAAATAACGATCAAACCGGTTTCCAAAAAAACAGGTTTATTGGAGAAAATGTCAGAAAATGTCAACAGTATTTTAAGTTATACCGGTGTCGAGAAAATTCCAGGACTTCTCCTTTTCATCGATTTTGAAAAAGCCTTTGACACTTGTGACGGAGTCACTTTTGCTTTCTTTAGAATTATTTTATCATAATTTCTGGAATTAGAGTTATTTTGTTATTAATTTTAGTTATTTCTTTATTTCCTTACACACCCTGATTTATCCACTATTTCCTTTATGTAATTCCTGTTAGTAAATCCACTCCCAAACCTTATTTGGTTTCAAGTTATTTTTACATTTTCCTGGATTCTACTATAAATTAGCGACCATTTGCTTAGTAAGTTCAGTTGAGTTATTGCCTGCCTAAAGAGTGCCATTTCAAGATCAAGTCATTTCAAGCCTTTCACTGATGTTTAGCTTTCAATAGCATTTGTGTTACTCGTTCCCGTTTTTGTTACTGATTTAATTTGCTGTACAATAAACTCATAAATCTTTCCTCGGATCTGTTGTTTGTGCGTCGACCGATTTGGCCGTCTTACATTTTGGTGTCAGAAGTGGGATCCGAGTGACATAAGTAGAGTTATTAGAACGGGAACGAGCTAACAATTTAGGTATGTCTGAAGCGCAACTGAAGGCCCTGAGTGACAAACTAGCAGCCCTGGAGGCCCAGCTGCAGTCGCAACCAGCATCAGCATCTGGCAGCACAAGCGGTGGAGCACCTTCTGGTCCTATCACTGTCAAGGTTCCCCGTGAGCGGAAACTCCGGAAGTTCGCTGGTGGCCGAGACGATGGCGTCCTGGAAGACTGGATCAGTGATGCAACCCGTGCCACTGCTGGACAAGCCGAGGCCGATGCTATTGACTTCCTCCTCTACCATCTGGAGGGGGCAGCCAAAGAAGAGGTGCGACTGCGTCCAGCTGAAGACCGAAACAGCCCAACTACAATCTTCAAGGTCCCGCGTGATTGTTTTGGCGAAGGACTGACAAGAACCCAGGCCTTGAGACGGTTCTTCGAACGCAGACAACGAGACAGAGAGTCTGTTAGGGAGTTCTCACATGCACTGATGTTGCTGTTGGCTCGCGTCGAGCGCCTGAACTCCGGAGCCGTTACTGACAAGGACAAGCTGCTTCGGGACCAGTTCCTGGAAAACCTCAATGATCCCCAGCTCCGAAGGGACATCAAGCATTGGGTCCGAGACCATCCTTCCAAAACGTTTCAGGAGATAAGAGACGAGGTCCAGCGCTGGATGGATGAGGATGGTGCTTCTGAAAGACGCCCCGCAAGAGTGCGCGAGATCACAGAGGAGCCAACCTGTGAAGAAGCCAAGGCAATGCCTAGCCTGCAGAGCGTTGTAAAGGAACTGGTGGCCAGCCAGAAGCTCCTTGCTGAAAATCTCCAGAAACAGCAGCAACTCCTGGCCGAACACATCAGCAGCCAGCAGTCAGTCCTTGAAAGACAACAGCAAAGTATCTCCCAGCTGATGTCCCATAGCCAGACCATGTGGCAACCCGGTTGTTACGGGTGTGGTAACAGGGAGCACTTCCGGAGAGACTGTCCTGGAAATGGCAAGCAGAATCAGCGGGGTGGTGCCAATCCCAACAGGCAAAACAAACAGCAACCACCGTTAAAAGAGAGGACTCCACGGCAGTGAGCCATGCCGTGGAGGGGAACAGTAGTGGCTCAGAACCTCTATTGAACAAAAACTGCATGCCAATACACTTGGTCGGAGGTACCCCGACAGTCCAAGCAAAACTTGGTGGTGTTGACGTGCTGTGCGTACTGGATTCAGGCTCCATGGTGTCCTTCGTAACTGAGGAATTTTACGAGAAAAGGCTCAAGCCAACCTGTGGGCGCGTGAGGGAAGATGGCCAAATGCTGACCCTGCGAGCTGCCAACGGGCTCGAGATACCTTACCTTGGCTACTTGGAGCTGACGATAGAGGTTGACGGGGTAAAAGTACCCAGGTGCGGCGTACTAGTCCTCAAAGACACCCCAGCCACTAGCAAGCAGAGACAAAACGTACCTGGACTCCTTGGAACAAATGTGCTGGCGCAGATACCCCAGTTTGGTGCACTTCTCCGTCAGAAAACTGAAGCTGACCAAAGCATTCCAGGAAGTCCTACCTCTGGTTTTGTCCGTGTTGCCGGAACCTACCCAGTTCTCGTCCCCTCAAATTCTGTAGCTAGTGTAGCTGTCACTGGTCCAGCCTGTGGTCCTAGTTCCTTGGTTGAACCCTTCAGTGTACCAGTACCAGGAAACCTCCAGGTGGCCAATACCCTGGTGGATGCTTCCAAGACGTGTTTCTTGATCCAAGTGGTGAACCCTTCCCCAAGAGATGTGTGGCTTAAGCCTCGGACTCGCCTTGGAACGGTACGTGGTGCAGTAAAAGTGAACAGTGGAGACCAGCTAGAGCTAGAGGTACGGAGTAATGAAGTACTGGTGTCCTGTCCCCTGGGAGCTGAACCTCGGAAGCCTTCCACCCCAGTACCTGGAAAACCTGTACGCCCTCCTCGTGAACGTGACCTTCCCGCAGAAATAAGCCTAAAGGACTTCCCGGGATCTTCAGATGAAAAGCGTGAGGCGCTACGGATATTCAGCTCCTATGCAGATGTGTTCGCCGGCGAGGATAGCAGCCTCGGCCGGACCACAGTCATGCAGCACAGGATACCCACATCTGATGACATACCAGTAAACCAGCGTCACAGGCGTATCCCCCCAAACCAGCTGACTGAGGTCAAAGAACATTTACAAGACCTGCTAGACAAGGGCGTGATCAAACCTAGCCAGAGCAACTATGCCTCCCCTATTGTCCTGGTCCGAAAGAAGAGTGGTGCCCTGCGCATGTGCGTGGATTACCGACAGCTGAATGCCAAGGTAAAACGAGACGCCTACCCGTTACCCAGAATTGATGAGAGCCTGGATGTCTTGGGAGGTTCTAAACTGTTTTCGACTATTGACCTGGCCTCTGCCTACAACCAAGTAGAAGTTGCACCTGAGGACAGACACAAGACAGCTTTCACCACGCCCTTTGGGTTGCTTGAGTACAACCGGATGCCGAACGTTCCAGCGGATTATGCAGACCATTTTCCGCGACGAGTTGTTGGAAATTCTGATCGTCTACCTTGATGACATCATAGTCTTCAGCCAGGACATCAGTACCCACCTGCAGCGCCTAGAGATGGTGTTCCAGAAGTTACGAGAACATGGACTGAAGATCGAGGCTAAGAAGTGTCAGTTCTTCTGCACCAAGGTGACGTACCTGGGACACGTGGTGTCTGCTGATGGAGTAGCAACTGATCCCACCAAGACTGAGGTAGTTACCAACTGGCCTAAACCAAAGACCCTGAAGGACCTCAGATCGTTCCTGGGCTTCGCCTCCTACTATCGCAGATTCGTCCCCCACTTCGCGCAGCTAGCAAGACCTCTTCATGAGCTCGTGACCAAGCTGTATGAAGGTGGAAAGCACGGAAAAGCACGGAGCAAGTCTGTCGAGGCTGATTGGAGCAGAGACTGCCAGGATTCATTTGGAGCCCTCAAGCAAGCCTTGACCAGCCCACCAGTTCTGGCCTACCCAGTGTACACAAAACCATTTATTGTTGAAACTGATGCATCTAACGAAGGCCTGGGAGCAGTACTGTCCCAGGAACAAGATGGGAAGGTCAGGCCGATAGCCTACGCCAGCCGTGCCCTCAGAGGAGCAGAGAGAAACATGGAGAACTACTCCTCCAGAAAGCTGGAACTCCTTGCTCTCAAGTGGGCCGTCTCAGAGAAGTTCCGAGAGTACCTTATCTCCTCCACCTTCACAGTGCTGACCGACAACAACCCGTTGACGTACTTGCAATCAAAGTGTAAGCTGAAGGCCGTCGAACAACGCTGGGTGTCTGAGCTAGCCAACTTCACGTTTGATATCAAGTACCGTGCTGGCAAACACAATGCAAATGCAGATGCTCTGAGTCGCCTTAATCGCGAGAAACCTGAGGAGTGCAACACTGACCAAGTAGAGGCATTGTTGGCGTCAACCCTTAGCACCACAGCCTTACCTGAATCTCTTCGAGAGCAGCTACTCCAATCAGCAGTTTCCCAACAAGACGACCCGGATACTGTAGTTAACCAATTAACAGTGGACCCCCCACAGCAGTACAGCACCAGTCCAGTGCCTTCCTGGAACGTAAAACAGTTAGCAAGGTTGCAGAGTGTGGATGCCGCCATCAAACGCCTAATCCACTACCGTGCCATTGGTAGGAAGCCGTCACCAAGAGAGAAGAGAAACGAGTCCAGAGAAGCAAAGCAGCTCCTTAGAGAGTGGGACAAAATCGTGGAGAAGAAGGGAGTGCTCTACCGCAGTACCTCAGACAACCATGGCAATAAGCACCTACAGCTACTCCTACCTGCAAGTCTCCATGATGAGCTTCTGAAGGGTGTCCACGATCAGTGTGGCCATCAAGGAGCAGAACGAACCGAGCAGTTAGTACGGGAGCGCTGTTGGTGGCCAGGACTGCATGACTATGTCAGGAAGTACCTCGCTGAGTGCGAACGCTGCGTTGTAGCAAAGGGACCATACCTACCAGTCAAGACTCCAATGACCAGCATCATTGCCTCCAAGCCCTTGGAAGTACTCGCAATGGATTTCACCCAACTTGAACTAGCTTCAGATGGCAGAGAGAATGTGTTAGTACTCACAGATGTTTTCACCAAGTTCACAGTTGCCGTGCCAACCAGAGATCAGCGTGCAAGCACTGTGGTCAAGACCCTGGTACGCGATTGGTTCCTCGTGTATGGTGTCCCCAAGAGGATCCACTCTGACCAAGGCAGATGCTTTGAGGCAGAGGTGGTGCAAGAACTTTGCCGCAGCTATGGTATCAAGAAGTCCAGAAGTACACCGTATCATCCCCAAGGAAATGGTCAATGTGAGCGCTTCAACCGCACGCTCCATGACCTACTCCGCACACTCCCACCTGAGAGGAAGAGAAAGTGGCCTGAGCACTTAAGGGAATTGTGTTATGCTTACAACGCAACTCCTCATGCTTCTACAGGATACTCCCCATACTACCTGCTGTTTGGTGTTGACCCCAAGCTACCAATTGATCTTTTGCTGCCAAATGACCATGATGATCAAGCAAGAAACAATGATGAATGGCTTACCTTGCATCAGAACCGTTTGCACCAAGCTCACCAGCAAGCCCAGAACAAACTCCATACTGAAGCTACCCTACGCAAGCAGCAGTTTGATCGTCACAGACAAGTCAAGCCTGATGTAATTCCAGTTGGTGAAAGGGTCTTCACGCGTAGCCACCCTCACGGGAGAGCAAAGATACAGGATAGATGGAATTCTAAAGTCTACAAGGTTGTCAACCGTCGTGACAATGTGTATGAGGTTGAGCCTGCCGATGGCCAAGGTGCGAGCAAGACTGTGAACCGTGCCGAACTTCAAGTTTGCCCCAAGCCTAAACCACGGTCAGCCCAGAGAAACCCCCAGCGTAACCGAATTCCTAGACCTAACCCCAGTGAAGATGACTCTTCTGATGAGAATGACGGCATTGAGATTTCCATCAATACCCCTGGCAGACCTGTGCCTGTACCAGTTGAACCAGACAGACCTCCTTTGCGTCGATCTGCACGGCCTAACAAGGGACGGCACAACAATCTACATCACCAACCTAGGACTATACCTATGTAATTACCAAAGACTTTTAGCTTTATCAAGTCCCTAGTTGTTAGTTTTTATTTTATTTTGTGCTTGCCTGAGGACATGGCAAGCAAAAGCAGGGGGAAATGTGACGGAGTCACTTTTGCTTTCTTTAGAATTATTTTATCATAATTTCTGGAATTAGAGTTATTTTGTTATTAATTTTAGTTATTTCTTTATTTCCTTACACACCCTGATTTATCCACTATTTCCTTTATGTAATTCGTGTTAGTAAATCCACTCCCAAACCTTATTTGGTTTCAAGTTATTTTTACATTTTCCTGGATTCTACTATAAATTAGCGACCATTTGCTTAGTAAGTTCAGTTGAGTTATTGCCTGCCTAAAGAGTGCCATTTCAAGATCATTTCAAGCCTTTCACTGATGTTTAGCTTTCAATAGCATTTGTGTTACTCGTTCCCGTTTTTGTTACTGATTTAATTTGCTGTACAATAAATGGCCGTCTTACACACTCTTGAATGGAACTTCATTGAAAAAGCGCTCAGGCATTGTAACTTTGGGAATTCCCTCATTTCTTGGATTAAACTCTTTTATACGGATATTAGTAGCTGTATACAAAACAACGGCTGGACTTCTGACTTTTTCAACTTAGGTCGAGGTGTACGCCAAGGCTGCCCTCTTTCCCCTTACCTTTTTATTTTGTGCGCTGAAATTTTGGGCACAGCGGTAAGACGCGATAAGCTTATTTGTGGTATCCAAGTTTCGGATAAGGAATGCAAATTAAGCCAATACGCTGACGACACTACACTCATATTAGACGGCACCAAATCTTCGTTAGAAAGATCTTTTCTACTACTTGATAGTTTTGCCAAATGGTCGGGTCTTAAAGTCAATTATGAGAAAACTGAAGCACTCTGGATCGGAACTTTTAAAAACCGAACAGATAAATTAGAAATAAATCAAAACATTAAGTGGACGTTCGGGAAAGTTGAGACCCTTGGGGTATGGATTTCGACCAATATAGAAGAAGCCACAATACTAAACTACCAAGAAAAAAGGGAGAAAATAACAAAAATCCTTAGTTGTTGGCAGCTAAGACGACTGACTCTGATAGGCAAAATAGCTGTTATAAAATCCTTAGCCGCGTCTCAGCTCGTATATATCATGTCGCCTTTGCCATCTTCATACTCCTTTCTGGAAGAAATTAACCTAATCTTGGACAATTTTTTGTGGGACGGGAAAGGGGACAAAGTTAAAAGGAGTGTTATGATAAATGAATACAAGGATGGTGGATTAAAGATGTTAGACATCCAATCTTTTAATCGAGCCCTAAAAGCCAAATGGGTACAAAAATACCTTGATGATAACAACCAAGCCAAATGGAAACTTTTTTTCGACTACTTTATTTGGCAACATGACGAGAAATTAATTTTAAAAGGTAACCTAAAGGAAGCTGACGTAACTTTCTTAAACATACAGGACACCTTTACCAAAGAAGTAATTGAAATTTGGTCGAATTTAAACTACGGGGAGAATCCGACTTACTTCGGATGTTTACCAATCTGGTACAACTCTCTAGTAAGGATTGCAAATACACCTATCTATTATAGAAACTGGGCCTGTGCGGGCGTTAGGCAGATTAAGGATATGTGGGACCCAATTTCGGGTTTCCTGAAATATGAAGACTTCCAAACACGCTATAGAATTAAATCCACTTTTTTAACTCATTGTGGCATCGTCTCGTCACTGAAAAAGTTGAAAAACTCTATGCAGGATCAAACTACTATTATGAACAACGATGATCAATCTTCTCGTAGTCAAAAGCTACTTATGTCTCTCAACTTTTGTAAAGATGCATATAAATTAATTGTTAAAGGAATTTCTTCAACACCTACCAAAAGCCAAGGAAAATGGATAGCTGACTGTGAAGCCTATGAAAATGTGATAAATTGGAATGAGTCGTACCTTCTGCCTTTCTGCTGTACGAAAGAATCTAAACATCAGACATTCCAATTTAAAGTTCTCCACAGAAGAATAGCTACGAATAGTTACCTTTACAAAATGGGTTATTCCTCTACGGAACAATGCACTTTCTGCGAACAACATATAGAAACCTTAATCCACCTGTTTTGGAAATGTGAATTTGTTCAATCTTTTTGGAACAACATCCAAATTTGGTTGATACAGCATCATGTAATGCCACAAAATTTTTCACTGTCTTTACTGACCTGTCTGGGATTAGTGAATAGCTCTGACGATAATCTTTTGCACCATGCACTTCTGATTGGTAGGTACCATATTTATTTATCGCAACTAAATAAAACTCTGCCAAACGCACAAGTTTTTTCACAAACATTTTTAAAATGTAGAGAAATTGAAAAGTGTTGGGCCTGCAAGACTAAAACGATTAACAAATACAATTTAAAATGGGGCCGTTTCTTTGACAAGTGAAACGTAAGCCGATTCTAATTCACCCATAGTTTCTAATTTTGCTTCTACTCTTCTCCAAAGACCTTCATATAAGGATCGCGGCATGACTTTCCGTTTACTTTTTTTTTTTTATTTATTTTTTTTTTAGTATTAGTATTAGTTTTAGTATTATTCAGGAGCTCCTGGTTTTTTTTCCTTGTAAGCATTGTAAATAGCGTAAGTTGTGTATTGTATCATTCTTTAAGTAGTAAAAAAAAATAATAATAATAAAAAATAATAATAATAATAATAATTTTTGCTGCCGTAGGCAGCTTCATATTGGGAAACGATTGAGAAATTTTGGTCTTTGGTTCGCTTTGGTTCGTCTTTCGATCCATCGTTCGCATCAGGAAACAGCAAATAAAACCTGTTATATGATGCACTCTAGCCAATCAGCAGCCGTGTTATAAGAAAAATTGACATGTGCTTGCTCAGCGGAAAATCGTGCCAGCTCAGCGGAAAATCACATGTCCTTATGGAACGCCATATCTGCCTTATGATATTTATTTTCATTATTTATGGTGGTTTCTTCATTATATGCGGTGGTTACATAATTATACGCAGTGCCTTAATCATTATATTCGGTACCTAGTCCGTTATATGCGGTGGCTTTTTTATTATATGAGGTGCAAGTTGTATTATACGGGGTGCTTTTTTCTTTATATGCGGTGTTTACTGCATTCTACGCGGTACTATTTTCATTATACGCGGTGCTTTTCTCATTATGAGCGGTGGCTAATTCATTATACGCGGTGCTTTTTCCTTTATGCACGGAAGTTAAGTCGTTATACGCAATGCTATCTTCTTGCAGGGCCTTTTTCCCGTTATACGCGGTGCTTTTCTTGTTATGTGCAGTGGCTAACTCATTATATGCGGTGCTTTTTTTCGTTATACTCACGGGACCTCGTTCTCGCTGAATTTGAAACGAGGCCCACTACGCAAGGAGGACTGGGTATGAAGCATAAAATGATAGTTCAAGTTCCCGCCATATTGAAGCCCCTTGTGCATTTGACGTCTTTGGATCGATTGCTTCAAACATGGAAGCAATATTAAATGAGTTAGGGCTAGGTATTCTGAAAGAAACATTCGAAGCAGAGCGAGTAGAACCAGAAGTTGTGGCTTGTTTATCAGATGGTAACTTGGCTTCCCTCGGAGTGTTGACGATCGGCGATCGCATACGGCTCCGAGAACTTTGCACAAAATCCTTGGAAAAAAACAAAAATGAGAGCGATGATGAGAGGAAAAACTATCGAGAACGGGTAAGGGAGGAGAGAAATCATTTGTTTCAACCAAATCGCAGTAGTTCTAGTGGAAGAGGAAGAAAACGAAAGTCTGCTTGCCCACAGTCAAAGAAACAATGGTCCTTCTAGTTTATTTGTCTAGCGGACAAGTATTCTTTCAAGACACCTTCCTCTCTTGAGAAGCAAATGCTGTTCAAGGCAGGTCTTGGTTTGAAAAAGATCAAGCTTGATCCTAATGATGACGAGGATACTGTCAAAGAGAAGATTACATCTGATATGAAAGACAGCGATGGAAACACTGTCGGCTTTCCCGCCCTGCGTTCATGTGGAGGGTTCGAGTTAATGCAGAGCTCCTCAAACTGCAGAGATCTACAACGTATTGATTGCTGTTGGAGTGCTAGAGATCTCAGAGCTAACTTAGGTGGGGGTCAAGGTAAAATATACATTGTTCCTATTCAGAAATCAATGTCAACTAAACCTAGTCAAATGAGTGAAAGTTCTTCTTTGAAAGAGGAGTGCCACATTTGTCACAAGCAAATTCTTATCCGAGAACTGCGAAAACACCTGTGGGACTGTCGGGATGGATCCCAAGAATCTGATGAAGAAGAGAATGACTTAATGCAGTCTGCGTTCAATACCTCCAGAAGGCAAGAGGAAATCACTTCAGGGTCAGCAACATCAACCCTAACACGGCCACTTGTCACTTCTGGGTCAGCAACATCAACCCTAACACAGCCACTTGTCACAACTACACAGTCCCAATTACAAAGCAACAGCATTACGTTAGCACCTGTTACTGCAGCTTCTTTTGCATCCAATTCTGGAAGTGCATTGGTTGTCTCCAGCACTGAAACTTCACTGCCCACCACACCATCAACAAGCAACTCAGATGATGATAAAATGACAGTGGATGAAGTGGTTGAAAAGACTGTGCAGTACTGTCGTAAAAATGACATCAATAACCCAGTTGAAATTTTGCGATGCTTGCAGCTAAACATGGTCACTGGCAGAGCACTTGAAGTTGAGTTCGCTCATGAAGAAAAAGTCGGGGAGACAAACTTCATCATGGTGGATCGCCAAAACCTTTTACAAACTGCTGTTGATGAGATCAGTTGCCTTCAAGACTTTCGAAAAACATTGGAGGTCCAGTTTTATAATGAGGTGATGTTTTTATTCTTAGTTTCTGTTGTTTTATCAGGTTTGCTCCAGCAGAATACATCAGCCCGTTGTGACTTAGTGTGCTTTTGTTAAGGTGACAGGAGAGTCTTTGCTTGAAGTTTTATGCAAGTTTGGGCCTGTTTGGAATGGTAGAAATTGCCAGTAGAAGGGCTGAGAGTTTAATCATATGTCAACTCAGCTGAAACTTGTAGTGTATTTTTACTAAAAATAATTCCTCTTAGTATATACCACGCAAGTGAATGGTACTTTTCGCACACACTGATTGGCTAGCTCAGAAGTGATTAGCCAAGTACTATTCACCTCAGAGCAGCCGAAGAAAAACAAAATGGCTTTTGTTGGTACATTGTCA
>OX393568.1:15537745-15572745 GCA_947652115.1 Blastomussa wellsi | reverse complement strand
GCCGCCATCTTGGATTGTGATTTCTAGCCTAGTCCCCATGGCTATCCGCGCGTTGTGGGAGAGGAGCCTCGATCTCGCGACTACATCAAAATCGGCTAAAAATCCCCAGTGTGTAGGTTAGCATATTCTTTATTGATACCAGTTTTCAAATCTTTAACATAATCATTATAATCAGCATCAGAAGCAACATCATTTGGAACCTTAAGATTTCTTATCATCTTATTTTCAAAATCATAATTACCACCAGCTGTTGATTTAAAACCAGAACCAGAACCAGTAGATGATTTTTTTATTTCATCATCAACATATTTCTTATTGGCGGCATCTGTATAATCAACTGGATCTGATAAAAATAATATCCTATTATTACCCAAATTGAAATCAGCCAAAGCATAAGTGGTTCCATCAGCTTTGAAAAAGTTAACAGCTTTATCTACCAGATATTCTTTTGTAATCAAATCTTTATCACCAACTTTATCATTAAAATGATCACCACTATCAAAATCAAGATTAACATTTGTTATTTTATTTCCATCCATATCCAAATCAGCTTTCATCTTATTACTCCCATCAGTTTTTAGATAATCATCAGGATTACCATTTAGAATTTTTGAATCAACATATTTTTTACTTGCAGCATCATCATCATCATCTGGTAATGCAAGATTTATAATTTTTAATTCCTGCATATCAATTTCTTCTCCTTTCTTTATTCTTTTATCAATTTCTATTTTATTATCATTCACATCAGTTTCAATAATTGATGTTATATCATTAACATAACTTTTTGTTGTAGCATCACCATTATCTTCTGGCTCACCAATATTTCGAAGAATTTTATCATCCATATCATAATTACCTTTGTCAGTAAATTTAAATCCAATACCAGGGGGTCCTGGAGGTCCACGTGGTCCAACTCCATAAGCAGTATGTTTTATATGACCAATATGATTATTGATGTGAAGGACATTTCGGTACCGTATACATGAAGTATATGTACTTAGGTCATGTGACTTTTATCGCTGTGTGGATGTTTTTGCGACCACGTGGAGAAGTTGTTTACTAGATTTAGGGTCGTAATTCGCCGTAGAAACAGTCAAGTTTTGATTAAATGGTTCAACTCGAAACCATACTGGTAGCAGAGCGAGGTTCAAGTTGTGGGGTTTCGCCAAAGTCAAGAAAATGCCGTCGAATTCAAAGAAGAAGAAGCCACGCGATCGATTACAGGGCACAGAAGATCCCCGCGAAGAACTTGTCGATAAAATAGAAGAGCAGAAAATCAAGAAAACCAAGTCGAAATCGTTGTTCACAAGACGAAAAAATCAACTGGCGGATTTACTGGAAGATGGAGTGACGAGTAACCGTGAAATAAGAGCTTCGAGGAAAAAGCTTGACGAAGCCCAGGAGAATGTTGTCGAAGATTTAACATCGTTGGCTGCGTTGTATTCGGAAGCTAGAGATCGCAGTGGTGTCGAGAAAACAAGCCGTGAACTTGAGGAAATCGAAGCAGAATTCGGTAAGGCCCAAGATTATGTACAAGAATATTTGGATTCCAATAAGGATGAATTATCGAGTCAAGCGTCGGGATTTTCCGGGAAATTATGAAATTTGCATTCCCAAGAATTAGAAGCTCGCCTGCGCGTGACCGACCTCAAGGAACAATTACGCGAAAAAGAAGAATCTGCCAAGCGTGCTCGGGAAAAAATGGATGAAGAATACGCCCGTCGTCGAAAGGAAATGGAAGCCGAGGTTAGGGAGGCGAAGGAGGAGTTAGCCCGTGCGAAAGGTGATTGTAAAGAGAAATATTCGAAGCTCGAAGGAGCCATAGACGAGGAACTTGAGTTGTCGCCTCCATGCCCGCCGAAAAGTGGTGTAAAACTGGAAAAGAAAGAGAACACATCATGGCCGCTAGGATGTGATGTAAAGTTGGAGGAGAAAGAGAAAGAGAAAGAGAAAGGGAAGACTTCAGAAGAACCCCCGAAAATTGAGCTTGGAAAAGACATGTGGAAACAATTGACAAGAGTTTCTATTCCAGTATTTAATGGAGACAAGCGGTCGTATGGGAGCTGGAAGGCAGCATTTATGGCTTGTGTTGACAAGGCGCCGGCCACCGCAGAGTACAAATTGTTGCAGTTAAAGAGATATCTAACTGGAGAAGCGTTGGCAGCAGTTGAGAGCTTAGGACATTCAGCTGAAGCTTATGAAGCAGCTAAGAGCAGATTGGAGAGAAAATTTGGTGGTCAACGTCGTCAGATCAATCTACACTTGGAGGAATTGGACCAGTTCCGACAAATTCGTCCTGGAAACGCTAAGGACCTAGATAGGCTGGCCGACTTATTGGATGTGATTGTCATAAATCTGAAAGAGGCCGGAAGAAGGGAGGAGCTTGGTAATGGGTCCTTGTACATCAAGGTACAAAAGAAGATGACCGGTCCTATGCTTGCCAATTACAACAGATGGGTGTTTGAGCAGAAAAAAGCAGAATGCGTTGAGACACTTCGTGAGTGGATCATACAAGAAGCTGAATTCCAGACTGTCGCCACAGAGACGCTATGTGGGCTGACAGGAAAAAGAAGAGATAGCTCACACACATTCTTCGGACAGACAGGCGGTTCAGGGAAGCCAGTTAGCAAGAAGTGCCCGCTTTGTAAGAAGGACCATCCAGTGTGGGGTTGTGAAGAGTTCAAGAAAATGGATGTCCAAAGTCGTTGGAATAAGGCCAAACAGCTGGGACTGTGCTATCGTTGCCTTGGAAGAAATCACAAGGGCGGACACTGCAGTCAAAACAGTCGGTGTGGCATTGATGGCTGTCAGAAAACGCACAACCGAGCACTGCATGGGGATCGATTGATAAATGATGGAAGTGTTAGCGAGTTACCTTTTAGAGAGCCAGCGAGGAGCTTGCCCTTAGTTATGGGAGAGAGTGATAGCAATGCACAGAATTCTGGCACGGAGGGGGAGCGAAGAACCTTTACTGAACGCTCCTTAACAACAACTATGGCAACCACAAAAGCTCCACAGCCAACAAGACATCTCGCCTTGCGTACAGTGCCGGTAGTTGTGAGGAACGGAGAGCGGAGAATGATTGTAAATGCTTTACTAGATGATGGAAGCACAAAAACCTACATAAATGGTGATGTGGCTGCAGAGCTGGGATTGGGGGGAAGTACCCAGAGGATTACTGTTAATGTGCTGAATGGCGGGGAGGATTCTTTCGAAACTATGCCGGTGGAGTTTGACCTTCAGAGTATCGATGGCAAGACCCGGGTGAAAGTTTCAGCATTTACAGCGACACGAGTGACTGGAAATATGCGGCCAGTTAACTGGAAAGGGCTAGCAGCAAAGTGGAAGCACCTGCAAGAAATCAACTTCCCAGACCTTGGCCCTCGGCCAGTCATCGACATGTTGATTGGCATAGACTATGCAGAATTGCATTACTCCATTAGAGATGTCCGCGGTCGACCTGGTGAACCTGTGGCTCGACTGACACCTTTAGGATGGACATGTATCGGCGCACCTGAATTAACAGAGGGTAACATGCCTCAGACCAATTTCAACATGGCCTATTTTGTGCACCATCAAGATAAGGAGTTGAGCTCGGTTCTGCAGAAGTTTTGGGAGGTCGATTCATCTGGGTCAATTACAGAAGGCCAGATACTGAAACAAGAGGAGGAATTAGCCATTAAAGCATTTGAAAGCTCAGTGCAGTTCAAAGAAGGAAGATATGAAGTAGACATGCCATGGAAGCCAGATGCCCCCGAGCTACCGAACAACTTCGAGATGGCAGTGAATCGTTTGAAGAGCACAGAAAAGAGACTTTTGAAGGATCCTCAGCTGGCTGGAATGTATTCCGATGTAATCAGCAAGTACATACAGAAGGGTTACGTTTCCAAAGTGACACCCCCTAAGACAGAAGAGAAAGCCTGGTATCTTCCACACTTCGCGATTGTGAGGCCTGAGAAAACAACTACCAAAACTCGGGTGGTTTTCGATGCCTCTGCAAAATTCAATGGACTGTCACTGAATGATGTCATCTACCAAGGGCCGAAACTCCAAAGGGATATCTTTAATGTGCTGCTTCGCCTTCGACGGTTCCCAGTAGCCATAGTATGTGACATTGCAGAGATGTATCTAAGAATTGGAATATCGCCATCAAGTAGACCATTCCATCGTTTCTTGTGGAGGGACCTAGATCAGTCAAAATCCGCAGACGTGTATGAGTTCAAGAGTCTGGTCTTTGGAGTTAACTCGTGCCCCTATCAAGCACAATTCGTTTCTCAGAAGCATGTAAGGGAAAACAAAGAGCGCTATCCAAAAGCTGCCGAGACAATCTTGGAGTCTACCTACATGGATGACAGCATGGACTCTTCCCCAACTGTAGAGGAGTGCATAGAGCTTTATGAAGAACTATCAGCACTGTGGGGGTCTGCTGGTATGCATGCAAGAAAGTGGCTTTCAAACTCAGAACGAGTGCTTGAGAAGATACCCGAAGAAGACAGGGCTGCAGAGGTGGACTTAGACAAGGGAATTTGCCATCGATGAAAATGCTTGGTGTGCTGTGGCTAGCTAAAGAAGATGTTTTCACTTACAGAGTGAATCCACCAGATGAGAAGTTCCAGTTGACTAAGAGAAATTTCCTGCGCAAGATAGCAATGCTGTTTGACCCCATGGGGTTTCTAGCACCATATGTGATCCGGGCAAAGATTCTACTGCAAGAGATGTGGACCTCAGGATTAGACTGGGATGATCCACTTGACCAGAGCCAAGCTAGACAGGCCAAGAAGTGGTTCGGGGAGCTCACAGAGTTGTCAGATGTGCAAGTCCCTCGCTGTCTACAGTTGAACTCAGATGTTGAGACAGTTACCTTGCACACCTTCACAGATGCGTCAGGGGATGCGTATGGTGCGGCAACTTACGCTAGGTACCAGTACAAGGATGGTACAATATCGACCAGCCTGGTGGCCTCCAAGACACGAGTGGCGCCGCTATCAGCTACAAGCATTCCGAGACTGGAACTTATGGGAGCTGTTTTGGGGATGAGATTGGCCCTGTCTACAGCCAAGATATTTAAGATCGACCAGAGCCTGCTTACATTCTGGAGTGACAGCATGAATGTGTTGTGGTGGATACGAAGACCCAGTCGAAGTCTGAGACCATTTGTAGCAAATCGGATAGGCGAAATACACGCCTCAAGCAATCCTTCTCAGTGGCATCATGTTAGCACACACCAGAACCCTGCCGATCTGCCAACCAGAGGGATGCCCGTAACTGAGTTGAAAGGAAATGAGATGTGGTGGAGAGGACCGGAGTTTCTGGGCATGCCAGAAGACACATGGCCAAAAACAGAAATTGACGTAACTCCGGAAGCAACACTAGAAGTCCTTAAGAAAGTGAAGACAACATTTGTCGAGCCAGGCAAAGAATCAGCACTGTTCGTGCTGGCCCCACAAGCGACGTGGCGTTTACAGCCCAGCAGATATTCAAGCTGGACCAGATTAGTGAGAGTTAGAGCATGGGTGCAGCGATTCGTGAACAACTGCAGAAGGCCGTCAGAGGAGAGGTGTTCTGGAGAACTTACCAGTCAAGAGATCTTGGATGCAGAGACTGACATCATCAGAGAGGCGCAACAAGAAGCCTTTCAGGAAGAATACAAGGCGCTGTTCAATTCCAAGGCTGTTTCACCAAACAGCAAGTTGTTAAGTTTGAACCCCATCTTTGATGAAGATGGTCTACTTCGATCAGATGGAAGACTGCGTTATGCGGACTACCTGCCTTTCGATGCTAGATTTCCAGTCATTCTGCCGAGGAAGAGTTGGGTGACCAGACTAATTGTGAAGTCCTATCACGAAGGAAGTAACCATGCAGCAGGAACCAATCACACATTGTCCTTGCTGTCAGCCAGATTCAAGGTAGAGAGGAGATTCGCGATTGGGAAAGGGAGTGCTGTGAATGTCGAAAGAGAAAAGCAAAGGCTACTAAGCAGATAATGGCTCCGCTGCCAAAGATTCGACTAAAGTTACCATTACGAGCATTCGCCCGAACAGCAGTTGACTTTGCAGGACCATTCGTAACTATTCAAGGGAGAGGCAAGCAAAGAGCTAAACGATATCTTTGTTTGTTTACCTGCCTGACATCGAGGTCGATTCACCTAGAGATGGCCTTTGGCCTTGACACAGATTCCTTCCTGAATGCGTTTTATCGCATGACCAATCGGAGAGGACTGCCAGAAGAGATGATCTCTGATAACGGAACTAATTTCATAGGGGCGGAAAGGGAGCTGAGGGAGCTCGTCGAACAACTGGATCATGACAAGATTGAGAGAACAGCTGCAAATAAAGGAATCAAGTGGAGTTTCAACCCGCCATATGCGCCTCACTTCGGAGGGGTGCATGAGACAATGATAAAGGCAGCAAAGAGAGCAACATATGCGATACTAGGAACTGCAGATGTGACTGATGAAGAACTGATGACTGCTTTCACGGGTGCTGAGGCACTTGTAAATTCCCGGCCTTTAACATATCAGTCTGCCAATCCCTCAGATGACACACCCCTCACGCCTAATCATTTCCTGGTTGGACAAGTAGGGGGCCAATTCGCTCCTGAATCAGTTGATAGTGGCTGGTTCAGTCCTAAGAAGCGGTGGAGACGGGTGCAAGAACTAGTACGACATTTTTGGCACCGATGGCTGCGCGAGTGGTTACCCACTCTGAATCGTAGGCCCAAGTGGCAGAAGGAACAGAAGGACGTCCAAGTCAATGATGTTGTCTTAGTGGTGGCACCAGACACACCTCGTGGGCAGTGGCCACTCGGTAGAGTTTTAGAGGTCTTCCCAGGAAAGGACAAGCACGTAAGAGCTGTCAGAGTCAAAGTTGGTCGGACAGAGTTGATCAGACCGATCACCAGAATCTGCCCATTAGAACTCATTACAGAGGATACCACAGAAGAACAATAGAGAACTATAGAAAGAATTTAAAGAGAACTGGAACTATAGAGAACTAGAACTAGAACAATAGAGACGTTTTAAGCTAGAGACACATGTAACTCCTGTTAATAGCTCGATGGGCCACTAGCCCATCGAGGAAAAGGGGGAGTATGATGTGAAGGACATTTCGGTACCGTATACGTGAAGTATATGTACTTAGGTCATGAGACTTTTATCGCTGTGTGGATGTTTTTGCGACCACGTGGAGAAGTTGTTTACTAGATTTAGGGTCGTAATTCGTCGTAGAAATAGTCAAGTTTTGATTAAATGGTTCAACTCGAAACCAATTATTACTAGTTCTAGCATTAAAAACTCCCATTATATAAATAGATTAGATATTTCCATAAAAGTTTCTCTTCACTATTTTCATTGGATTATCCACATAACAGAAATCAAATTCTTTCTTGGTTGCCTTAATATACTTTTTCTTATCAATTCCCAATTCCCGAGATATCGAATTCCTTTCTTGTGTGGATGGGAAATCATACAGACAAAAATGGCTACAATTTAATCTGATAGCTTTGGGGCAATCATAAAAGGACTGTGTAAGATAGATTACAGAGCAGTTTTTGTGTCGTCCTTGAATAAAGTAGTCTATCAGAGGTTTCTGTACTTTTTCACACACATAATCATCAAATATAACAACTCTCTGCATATCAGTATTTTTTAATTGACTCACAGGCATTATTTTATCATCACTTGTTAACAACACTGGGTAACCAACATTCTCGCTTATTCCATCCATCTTTTCAATCAATTCCTGATACATATCTTGATCAAGATTTTTAGCATACAGATGGATCTGATCATAATATATCAATGGACATTGTAAAATATGCATCAAAAGATTAGTCTTACCGGATTTGGAATTGCCAGCTAGAAGCATTCTAAACGTGTTTTTTGGCATGAATGAATACAATTGTTTGAAACTGTTTTTTGATTTCTTACAGCTATCATAGTTTGGTATGTTCATATAATATTAGTTTAGATAATTTAATATAAGTTGAGATAAGTTAAGATAAATTAATATAACTAATATTATATGGACATTGAAAGACTAAAAAGGATTCTTGAATCAAACATTGAAGCTGGTGAAAAGAAAAGAGAAGCACGTAATATAGTTAAGAATTATGAAAGACAAAAAACAAGTCAATATAATATTTTATAAAAAAACATACAAACCTATGATTGATCATCAGCAAAAACGACATATTAAAAGAGACAAAGAAAAGGGAAAACCGTGATACAAAAGCTGATGAAAGACAAGATAAAATGATCCAAAAATTAGAAGATAATCAAAAAGAGCTAATAGATCATGTTGATACATTGAGTGAAATCTTGTCAAACCAAGGATCTGTTTCTGGTGTTGGAAAATGGCTTGATGATTCACCATCTAAATTTGATCCGATTGATACAATTGACGAAGAGGAATCTAAAAAAAAAGAGGAATTTGACAAAACATTTACTGCAGATGAAAAAGAAATAATAAAAAAATATGGTTTTGATCCTGAATTAAAAACAATTCCTGATAATGAAGATGTAACAAAAACAATTAAATCTATATCATCACAAAGGAAGGGTAAAACTGAAATTATAAAGAACATTAAAACCAAAGAGATGAATGCAATACAGAAATATAATTCTACATTAAAGGGTTATATAGCTGGAATCAACAAAGCAGCTTCATCTGCTGATCAACAACCGTCCACATCAACTGAAATTGATAAAGAATAAATAAAACCTAAAGATAATGATTATGGTGATTTTGGTTTGACAAGTTCAATAAATGCTGAACAACGAGATATATTGTTAAAGTATGGATTAACTTATCCAAATAATTACAGTTCACTTAATAATAAAAAAAATCAAGAGATATATGATTTGTTGATTAAGGAGATTCAAAACAATAATTTTGACAAAATAGATAAATACGATAAAGAAATGAAACTTATGAAAAATGTTGATAAAATTATAATGGACATAATTCAAAAAAGAAACGAAAATAAAACTGGTAAAGGCCTATATAAACAAAGAAAGAGAAACGCCTACAAAATATCACAACATGGTCAATATGGAGGTCTGATAATAGATCTTCCTGAATTATTCAGTCAATTAAAAGTAATAGCTCATAAAAATGGTAATAAAGTGTATGACAAACAAGGTGACTTTGACACGCTTGATCTTCTAACAAAGAGATTCAACAGCAGAAAAAACTACTCTGAACTGGCTAGAACTATATTCAATGACTTGAACAAACTGAGTCAAATACCAATTCACAGAAGTTCTAAAAAGTTTTCTAAACTAGGATCAGGTGTTGTATATTATAATAATCCACAAGATTTACTTTCACGTCTTGAACTGCTTGTTGGATCTATGTCAGCTGGAAATAATAGCAAAACTGTAAAAGATGAATTCATGAAAATAATACATAAATTAAATCAGTTGAAAGTAATAAACAATAAACAAATGAATGATATGATTAAGAATTATCTGATCTATTAATATAATGAGTGAAATATTACTAAGATTTGCATCTAAAAACAGACAAAAGGATGGAGTAAGTTTGAGTCATGATTTTACAACAGGATTTACAAGACAGATTAATCTACCTTATGAAATGAAGCATGATATAGCTGTTAGAATGATATCCATGACTTACAGTTGGTATAATATCAGAGAAAAGTATAATAATAACAAATTCAAATACAGTCCTGATAATGGTACCACTTGGAAGACAATAAGCAATTATTGGATGAGGTTGAGCATGATAGCGAGAATTATCAAGGCCGAAGTTTGTGTTATCTGCCGAAGCCGAAGGCTGAGGCGGATAACACAAACCGAGGCCTTGATAATTTCCCTATCATGCGAAAACCGAATCCAATAATTGTTTTATTATACAATTATAAATGTACAAGCGTTGAGACATTTCACAGAACAACAACAAAGTAAGCCACGCAATGACACGTTTCAGTGTAAACATCTTTATTAATGATATCCGTGAATAACGTGTAAAGCGGAATTCAAAAGGTTTACAGAAAGGATTTAAGCTTAAAACATCTGAAAACGTTTCAGGAAAAACTGAATCGAACTGAAACTTTTGAACAAAATTCTAAAGTTAAGTTGTACGGTCTTATGAAAAATGTTCCCGATTTGCGTTTAATGAATGTTGACATTACAGTTAAAAAAATTAAAATTTTTCGTTATCTCTGAATGAGAGTTCTGTACAATAAATTCCTCTTGAGAAAGGCTAATAACAGGAGATAACTGGTGCGGATTAATAGCCACTTCCTCACCTCTCACCTTGCACTCTGTCGTCAGGGTTTCCGACATTTTTCTCTTGGTTGAAATGTCAGTCCTGCTGTAGCTCCGAATGCTGGATTCATTTCTGTGCCCGCTCACCGCCATGATATGCCTTGCTTCGAACCCTGACTTGTCCAAGATTGTAACCGCCGTTGCCCTGATCGAGTGATTGGTGTAACACTTTGAAAGTTTGGCTTCTCGAGAGATCCTTTTCATTTTTTCACCAAGCAAACGCTCTCCGACAACCATGTTATCGTACCACACTTGATCAGATATGCCGGCGTTTTTCCTCGGCCGCTGAAACAAAAATTCGTTTGAGGGATTCAGGTGCTGTATGTACCGTTCAAATGAAGCCACAGGACAGTGTGGTCCTGGTTTCTCGAACATCACGCCTCCTTCAAATCCTTCATCATTTTCTCGTCGGTTCTTTGTGAGTTCATCTGTTGTTTTGCACACATATTTTGCACCTTTGCCATCCGTGCTGAATGAAAAATCAGTTTTTTTGAGTTCACGAAGATTTTGCCTTCCTCGGCGACAAAAGTACAACATAACCTCGAAAAAAACTTTGTTTTGAAGTGTTTCCGGGCTGTTTTGGTTAAAAACATCGCTTTCGTACAGCTTTTTAAGATCTTCTTCGCAGATCGGTGGCATGTGTTCGACTTTGGCGAGCCCTTGTCGTTTTAGTTCAACGCACTTGGCGCCAAAAACTTTGTTTGCCTCGGCAAATGCTGGATCGTTTATTATATCGAAGCCAAGAGTCGCCTTGAAGTGTCTGCCCAGTCCAAATCTCAGGCTGTTGAGAGTGCTTTTGGAATAAGAAGTTCCATCGACTTTTCTAGCTTCGGCATAAAATAGTTTGAGAACGTTACTGATGCCATCTTTGGTTTGCAGTTCGGGAACTTTCTTCTCCTTCAAATACTGCTGTAAAACTCTAAGAGCTGTCTTGGTAGCTCGTTTGGTGTTCTTTGCGTCCTTGTCGTCAACAAGGCGTCCTAAATCCGCTTCTGAGACTGACGCGAATCTTGGAGAGGACTCCGCCATGACAATCTTGCTCAAACCGCCGGCTAGCTTGTCAGGTGACGAAAACCATTGTCTGCAAAAACGCGTCATACCTACATGCATAAACGCCAGTGTCTGTAGATGTGACACGATGACACAGCGCCATCTAGAATTAGCGGGGTGCTTTTAGCCAATCAAAATTGAGATAGCATCAGCATTGTATAATAATAACATTTGTTGATGGTATGTATAGTTATGATGATATTGATGAATATATTAAAAAAACATTAGAGAATAATAATGATTTTGTTGATGACAGCAAAGAAGATGACGATGATAAAGATAGGTATGGTATCAATATATATTTCGTTTTATCAACCTACAGAGTTCTTATTGTATTAAACAACAAATATGAAGTTGATTTTAGAAACATGGATTTCAGAAACTTGATTGGATTTGAATCAAAAGAAGTCAAAAGTACTGAATATGGATCTAATCTTCCAAATATAACAAGAGGAGTAGATGAAATACACATTAACTGTGACAAAGTTAGGGATAGCATAACTGATGGAGAAAGTGGTAGCACAGTAGCTGTAATTCCAGTTGAAAATCTTGTCAGATTTCTTCCATTTACTTATCACCCTAATTTTCTAGCATATAGTCCAGTATCAGGTAATTCTATAAATTCAATGCGGTTTTATGTCACTGATTCATCTGGGATTCCAATTGATTTAAATGGAGTTGATTGGTACATAGAACTATTTTTACGATCGAGGGAAATTTAATGTAATATTATTATATAAGAAATGATAAGACAATGTGAATTACAGCTGCGATATGATCAAGATCTTGGAAGACGTGCGAAAACATATTTATGATGAAAATATTATAGAGGATCGAGGTGTTTTATACAATAAAAACATAAAAAACATAACACAAGGAAAAGGTCTTCCATCAGTTGGAAAACCATCTGTCAAAAAAGCTGGTGATAGTATAGTGAATATTCTAAGTCGAAGTAGAAAAAATAAAGATGTGAATAAAAGAATTAAAGATTTACTTTCGAAAAGAAGCAGATTTATCTAAACTAATAAAAAAGTATGAATTATAGAAATCCAAAATATTTAGATAGATACGAAGACGTTGTTTTTAAACCTGATAATAATTTTCAAACTCCTGTAAATGGAGAGTCACAAACAAAACCAGGACATACTTTTATTGTAGACAACACTGGATCATCAAGACCACTGGATTGGTATCATGCCAGGTTTAATGTTGATTTTAAATTACAACTGAAAGCTAATGGTGGAAATGTAGGTGCTGATGTTACATCTGGAATTGTAAATTCTGCTTCATCTCTTATCAAAAAATTGACAGTGAGCATGAATAGTGTTACTATTTATAATTGTGAAAGAGTTAATCATGCAACAAATATTAAAAACTTACTTGAATACACACAAGGTTATGTAAAAAGTCAAGGATCAAATGAGTTTTTCCATCTTGACACAAAAACAACAACTGGAATTGATGAATTAAATCAATTAGATTTGACTGGTGATGTTCAAAATATTACACCAACCAAAAATGATGATTACAATGAAGGTTTTGCTTCCAGGAAACGATTATTGATTGATAACGCTGTTGTAAATGCTGAAATCCCTCTTAATCGATATAGCTTTTTTGAGAGTTTGTTTGATAAAATTCTTCCAAATTCTCGATTTGAGTTAGTTGTAGACATTGAGAGTGATAACAATCTTGTTTGGCGAACTGGTGGAAATGATTGCAGGGTAATTATTACAAAAATGGAGTTGGTTATTCCTCGTATGATTTTTAATAGTGTTGGAGGGAAATTATATCTTGAAAAGTATTTAACTTCAACTGAATGGATATATCTTCGTGAGCAGATGTATAAACAAAATGAAACAACACAACAAACTGGTGAATGGCGTATTACAACTGGAATCAATGGACCAAGACATGTATTTATTTTTATTCAAAATACTGGCACTGAGAATTCACAAACACATAATATATTTTTATATAACACTTTCAATATATCAACCAATAATGTAACTCTTAATAGTTGTTATCTTGAGGTTAATAATGGTTTGAAATATCCTGAAAATGAATACAAGCCAAATACTGAACAAAATCGTGTATTTAGAGATGTTTTAAAATATGTTCATGCTGTTAATAATTATGCAAGTGATACTCTTCTTAATAGAGAAAATTTCAAATCTCTTTTTCAATTTGTTTACTTTGATTCAACAAAACAACCAATTGATATTAAAGATGGAATGACAAAATTAATTTTCCATTATGAACTAAGTGATACAGCTGCAGCCAACTATAGTATCAATGCTTTGGTTCTTTATGAAGAGGATGTTGAAATGACAACTATTGATGGAAAAGTTCTACTAAGATCTAAGTCAAAAATTAATAAATCATACTAGAAATAAATATGTTATACTAGAAATAAATATGTTTCATAACATATATAGAGAGATTTTTAGGAAATAAACCTTGCAAATAGAATTCTATATCTGCTATATTTTCACATGTGAAAAAAGCGATACGTCCAATCAGCTTCGCGTATAGCTTTCTTCACATGTGAAAAATATAACCAATCATCGTCCAGAATAAAATCACTTAGCCAATCAGAGCAAAGCACTCAAATGGCTTACGAGACGCGAGTTCTTTGAATTCACCGCCCACTCGAAGTTTGTGTTTAGAAAACATGGCTTCGGCTTCACGCTTTGTTCCTCTGGAATTACCGTTGGATGACTTTATCGACAAGCAAGCGAACAAAAACACTTTGAGTAAAACAAACAGGGATGTCGCCTTGTTCAAACAGTTCTTAAGAACCAAAGAAATCGATGAAGAGATTGAAAATTTGGAAGCGAAAGAGCTCGATGAAGTTTTGTGTGCATTCATAGTGGAGGTTAAAAAAAAAGACGGAGGAGAATATGAACCAACGACTTTTAGGTCGTTCATCTCCAGCTTCGACCGCTATTTACGAAAGAAACGCTATCCCACAACAATTATAGATGGACAGGAGTTTAGAAAAACTAGAGAAACACTAGTTGCGAAACAGAAGGAATTGAAAAAAGCTGGCCGAGGAAACAAGACGAAAGCGGCCCGTGCTCTGACTGATGATGAGGTCGATATTCTTTACGGCAAAAACCTTTTGGGCCTTTCGTTTCCGGACTCGTTGTTAAACACTTTATGGTTGAACAACACCCAGCACTTTGGCCTAAGAGGATGCCAAGAGCACAGAGATATGAAGTGGGGAGACGTTCAACTCAAAACCAGTGCGGATGGAGCTGAATTTCTTGAATACACAGAGAGACAAACGAAAACGAGAACAGGCGCCGAACCCACAGACATTCGCCCGGTTAAGCCGAAAATGTTTTCTGTCCCAGGCAGTGATAGAGATCCTGTACAAGCCTATCGCCTCTATGCTTCAAAAAGGCCAGAGCAAATGAAGTCAGACGACAGCCCGTTTTACTTGGCCGTCAACCACACCAAACTGGCAAACTCTTCAAAACCCTGGTTCAAGGCAGCGCCGATGGGTTCAAACAAGTTGAATTCACTCATGAAAAGTATGGCTGAAAAAGCTGGTTTGAATGCAGAAAACCTTACCAATCACAGTGCCCGGAAGCGAATGATCCAGAAGTTGAACGACCAAGAGATACCTCCGACCCATATTATGCAAATCTCTGGGCATAAAAATGTCCAGAGCATCAACAATTATAGTTCACTTTCGGAAAAACAACAGCGCAATATATCCAATATCTTGAGCACTAGCACTTCAGCTTCAGGATCCCTGGCCATTCAAGAAACCGAGGAAGTTAGTTTATCATCAGGAAACCAACAATCGCCTCAGCACCCCTTATCTCTGTTTCAAGGGGCGAACATTCAAGGAGGAACATTTAACATTTCCATAAACAGTGCAAGTCAGCAGAGTCCCGATTTATATTTGCACAGCGCGAAGCGCCGCCATTACTTTATTGAATCTGACAGTGATTAGGGACAACAGAAAAGAGTTTTACATTTTGTTTTTGCGAATTCTCCCGTATTTTTCAATTATTCTGAATGAGAAACGATATTTATTATATTTATTAAGCTTGTGTAGGCTCTTTGTAAACTTTTTGATGGACTTGAATCCGGACGGCCGATCGACCGAAATTTTTGCAGTTTATGTATGGTTCCTGGAAAAATAAAACTGATTCCAAGGACATTTTGAATTCTCGTTATATATGCAATAAACACATTACACCATAGAAAGTGCTTTGTACGGATTATTATTCACTCGTGGCAAAACTTTGGAAAACGAACGAGTGAGCGCAGCGAACGAGTGAGTTTTCCAAAGTTTTGCAACTCGTGAATAAAAATCCGTACGTCGCACTTTCTATGAAGTAATCTATATATACTATAGGCAAATAATATAACATATAATATATACAAGATATGACAAAACTTTTTGAAATCAATGTTAAACTAAGTAAAAACCAAAAACAAAACATCAATGATGCATATAGAAAAAAAGAAGCAGTTGTTATCAGACTAACACATGATTCTCGCAATGGTGGTGATAAACTCTTTGTTCCATTGATGGTGAAAAATAGATTAGAAAAGAATAAAAAAACAGAAAAAAGGTATGGATATCAAACTTTCTAAAATGGTTTAATTATTGACTTGTCATTACGCTCGGTGTCGTCTTTCATACACGTGTCTATGTTGCAAGAGTCGCTAGCGTCAATCTCTAGTCGTTGTAATTCCGCCGTTTATTCTTCAACGCTTGTAATTCTTTCGGCTTTCTGGCAACATGGGTACACGTAGATCCCAACGTACGACTTCTTCGCGCCACCTATCCGATGACTTCGCCTGGGACGCATTTCCTTCGCTGCCAGAACACACTTTCGACCTCGGTTCTTTAACACCAAAGCAGTCAAAGCAAGCCGCCAATTCATCTACTTCGAAGGACAAGAAAGACAAAATTCGAATTCCTCCGAGCACTGAATCCGGCGTACAGCCCAGCAACGCGTCAGGCGAAGTGAATTCCCCGTCATCTGATGAATTATCTCGCTTGAGACTGCTGCGAGAGACTGAATCTCTACAAATCGAGCGACTCCAACTCGAGTTACAGCTCGCGCAGCTCAAGTTACAAGAGCCCAAGCCCGCAGATCAACCAGGCAAAACAGAGAAACAACAAGGCGAAAAGTCACTGGGCGACCTCAAGGCACCTCAAAAGATCGTGGCACCACAAGAATGGCCTCACATCTTTGCCCCAGGTGAGCCTAAACTTTACCAAGACCTAACGATAACGGATTTTTCCGCGGGTTACGCCATAATAATAAAAAATTGCCAAGACCCCCCACTGCGATCGCATCTTCTAGACCATTTTTTCAATTTGATGGTTCTGGCGGGTTCCTATAAATGGCCAGCGGTTCGGGGTTTCCATTACAAGGTGTTACGGAGCATCGAAATGGGCCTTGCGTCTTGGGGGGATTCGTTCGACTCCGCCAAGCAGGCCTTTTTCCTTCCCTCCGCGCTCATTACGGAATCATCCGGCGGCAGAGCTAGTTCCAGGACCCCGCCTCCCAAACAGCCACCCAATTCTCAGCAGATTCCAAGGAGCCAAATTTGCGACGCTTGGTCATGGTTTGATGATTGTAACACGCCAGACTGCCCCCTGCGCCATGTTTGCGTGGTTTGCAAATGCGATCATCAAGCCCTCAACTGCACCAAGAGAAAGTACCCCGTCCCAGCGCGCCGTTCCGACACTCCGACCCAAGCCTGACTAGCCTCCACTAACCTCAGAACTGACCCATCTCACCCCATACCTCCTCACAGTAACCCAGCCTCGGATCCCTCGCAAAATCAGTCCGCTGCCAGCGCCTCCGGGCGCCCCCCTCTCACCTCCATTCCCTGCAAGTCTGAGCTCACCCGCCACTTCATCTCTCTTCACGCCAAACTTCAACAAGCCCCAGCTCCTAACGCTTCGTCCCTTCGTTTACCAGTTCCATCTGGTCTCAAAATCGCCGAGTGGCGATCTCGTTTAAGCGCCTACCATGACTCCTCCCTGTGCGACTTTCTTGAATTTGGTTGGCCCATCGGTTATGCCTCTCAAGCCACACCCGCCTCTACGCACACTAACCACGGCTCTGCAAAGGCAGCACCCGAAGTCGTCCAAGCCTTCCTCGACAAAGAACAGAACTTAGGCTCCCTATGCGGGCCTTTCCATTCTAACCCGCTCAGCAAAGACCTCGTGATTTCCTCTATGCAACTAGTTTATAGTCGGTCCGGAAAACCTCGAGTAGTGGTCGATCTCAGCTTTCCAACTGGATTATCTGTCAACGACGGCATCCCAAAAGACTCCTACTTAGGGGAACCCTTTACTCTTCGATTACCTGGCATAGACGCTTTCGTCGACATCATTCGTGTCCTTGGCCCCGGCTGTTGGCTTTTCAAGAAGGACTTAAGCCGCGCATACCGTCAACTTCGCATCGACCCCAGAGACTACCATCTTCTCGGTCTGCAGCACCACAATCATCTTTATTTTGACATTGCGCCGCCGTTTGGTCTACGGTCCGCAGCCATGATGTGTCAAAGAACAACTTCAGCCGTCACGTACATGTTTCAGTCCATTGGCTTCCAGTGCACTAACTAATCGACGATTTTGGCGGTGCTGACACTGCAGAGCTTGCCCCATCAGCCTTCCAGGCTTTAGGAGACCTTTTCTCGACACTAGGTCTCGAGTCGTCGCCTGACAAGGACTGTGAGCCATCACAAAGTATGATCTTCCTCGGCATCCTGTTTAACTCAATCGACATGACCATGTCAATCACTGCCGACCGCCTCACCGAGCTTCAAACACGTTGTCAATCAATGCTCGACTCCAGCGTCATTTCTCGTCGGGACTTGCAGTCTTTACTCGGGGTCATGTCGTTCGTGACAGCCTGCGTTCGTCCTGCCCGTATCTTTATGTCTAGCCTCCTCAACACCCTTCGGGCTCACTCCTCTTCGCGTTTCTGCCAAGTCACCCCTGAAAACAAGTCCGATTTGCGCTGGTGGTGCCAATTCGTCCCAAGCTACAACGGTGTCTCTCTGATCAAAACCAAACCGTGGATACACGACGCCCTTTCTTTTTCTACTGATGCGTGTGGTTCCGGCGCCGGCGGATTCTTCAACGGAAATTTTTTTCACACCCCATTTCCTGAGACAATCATGCTGCTTTACGGTCACGATATCAACATTTTGGAGCTCCTCACCATTATGGTGGCCTTGAAGCTTTGGGGCACCGCTCTACATGGTCAGCGGGTTATCATCTCTTGTGACAATGAAAACAGTGTTTTAGCCCTGAACTTGGGGCGTTCCCGTACTCCGGGCATGCAACTCTGCCTTAGAGAGATTTGGTATTTGTCCGCCGTCTATGATTTCGAGTTACGCGCCGAGCACGTACCAGGCGTCTCCAACGCAATCGCCGACCATCTCAGCCGCTGGCATCTTTCCCCCAGGCACAAGGCTCATTTTGAGGCTCTCACATCTGGTGTCTCAACCACTTTTGTCCCATGTCCTCCCGAGTTGTTTAATTTCGACGTGTCCTTTTGATGTCCTTTTGCGACTACAGCTAATCGTTTGTCTTCGCCTCTTTCTTCAGGTTTCACCACTTCAAACATCGCCGCAGGTTCCGCTGTCTCCTTACCTCGACTGCAAGCCTTGGTTGGGGACGTTCAAGCTCAGGCCTATGCACAAGGTACCATCCGCAACGTTCGCTCACAGTGGAAAGCGTTTCTACGCTTCTGCAGTGACTTCCAGGTGTCTCCTCTGCCTGCCTCTTCATCTACAATTTCCTGCTTTCTGGTTTACCTCTCCCAGCGCACGTCATCCTATCGTTACATCCTGAACCACATGAACTCTATTCGCATCCTTCATTTATACCATGACTTGCCTTGTGACGCTTTGTCCAGTTTTTCCGTCCGTTTGACAACCATGGGTTTGAAACGCCTCTTAGGAACTCGGACCAATCAAAAACATCCTGTTACTCCAGCTTTGCTACGCCGTATTTTTGGCCTGTTGGACACGTCCATTGCCTCGCAGTCCGCGTTATGGTGTTTGTTTCTCGTTGCCTTCTTCTCGTTTCTCCGCAAATCCAATCTGACCGCACCTTCCGCCCGGGCATTTGATCCCGAAAAACATCTAACGCGGGATGACATCAAATTCACTTCACAGGGAGCAGTCCTCCGCATTCGCTGGTCAAAGACAAGACAGCATCGTGAGGGCATTCTAATTGTTCCTTTGCCTCTCATTCCAGGTTCAGAGCTCTGCCCAGTCACCGCTATTAGGCATTATTTCAGTCTGGTTCCCGCCTCCTCGCGTTCTCCATTTTTCTGTGTTCCAAATGGCCGGCTTCTGTCGCCACTAACATCGTACGCCTTCGCCAACACTTTCAAGAAGCTGGTATCCGTTATCGGGCTCGACCCTAAAAACTTCTCACCACACAGTTTTCGTCGCGGGGGCGCCACATACGCTTTCCAGACAGGAGTCCCTGAACACCTTATCCAACTCCACGGCGATTGGCGGTCAGACGCTTACAAGCTGTACTTGGATTTACCTTTGTCCACTCGAACACAGGTGGCGGACACGATGGCCGCCGGACTTTATACACATTCTTAGTTTTAGACGTTAGGTTTTCGCCTCAGTGCGCTTAAGTAGTTTAGTCAGTTTTCTGTTCGCTCGCACCTGGTTTTCCGTCGAGTCAGGTTTTCGTTTCTTTTTGCCCATACGCATACATATGTTCGTTGTCCATTTTATATATAAATAAATTTTTTTCTTTTTTCCTTTCCTTCCCTTTTCACTTCCTATTTCTCCCCGTTTGGGCCTCTTTATCTTGGCGACATCCGTTTTATGAGTTTCCTATTAAACTTCTTTTTGGCCCAAACGTCTCGTCTCATTTGTAATGTTGTTGAGGAATAATTTGGAGGTTTGATTGTATCAAATGGTTTAATTATTGACTTGTCATTACGCTCGGTGTCGTCTTTCATACACGTGTCTATGTTGCAAGAGTCGCTAGCGTCAATCTCTAGTCGTTGTAATTCCCCACCCTCCTCACCCATCCGTTTTATGAGTTTCCTATTAAACTTCTTTTTGGCCCAAACGTCTCGTCTCATTTGTAATGTTGTTGAGGAATAATTTGGAGGTTTGATTGTATCAAACTAATATCAGAAAACAAGTTGGAGGAAGTTTATTGAGCTCTATTCTATCTGTTGGTAGGATGTTAGCACCAACTATTGGAAAAACATTGGGATTGTCAGCTTTATCAGGATTGGCTAGTGAAGGTGCAAGTCAAATTGTTAAAAAATTATCAGGAGGATTTTATATTAAACCAAGAGATATCAGCAAATTGATAGCAGTAAGTAATCTTCTGACTGAAAAACAACAGATATACAACAGGGAATAAAAACTGGTTCTGGTGTAAGAATAAAACCAACAGTTAAACGATCAGGTGGTTTCCTTGGTACATTGTTGGCAAGTATTGGAATTCCTCTGGTTTTGAAGGCTTTAACCGGTCGTGGATTACAAGTTGAACACACCACTAGATCAAGAAGATCATTACCCGTATTTGCTCCACCAAATATTAAAGATAAGAAAGGAGGAAAAGGACATTATCCATTACCATATTAATGGCAGCCACCACCTTTTATTGGATCATGGGATAAGAATATGATTGGTATGGGAATAAAGAAAAAAAAAAAGAACCGCTTTGTAAATAAACCATTATCCAACTTTGATTTAACAAATTGGGTCCAACAGCTTGGGATAAAGAATTTCAGAGGTGTATTTGCAAAAGATCAGTTACCAAAACAAATAAAAAATAAAGAATGTGGAATAGTTAATCTTGATAATCATATTGGACCTGGCACACATTGGGTAGCTTATAGAAATGTTGATAGATTCTGTGAATATTTTGACAGTTTTGGATTAGCAATACCAATTGAGGTTGGTAAATATATGGCAACCAGTGGTAAGAAATTAGAATATTCTGGAGATGAGATACAAGAAAGAGATTCAGTATTATGTGGTTATTGGTGTTTGTATTATTTACTTGAGAGACAAAATGGAAGATCCATTCTTGATACAATTCATAATAGCAAATTTGATATGTCAGATACAAGTGTAAATCATAGATTCATCATTGATTATTTTAAAAATATCTAACTTATATGTATACATGGTAAAATCATATTGCGTAAAAGAAAAAACACAAACTGAATGTGTTCCAGGTAGTGAACGATATGTTAAAACCAAAAATGGTCGAACAATGATGAAATGTAAGTGTGCCAGTTGTGGTATCACAAAATCAACATTCATAAAAAGCAGCAATGCCGGACAAGTTTTAAAAGAAGCAATAGCATCAACCAAACCGTATTGTGGAATTAGTAAGGTTCCTAAAAACAGAAAACTTGGAACTTGGTCACAATGCTTTGATGCAGGTGAAATAAGACAATATGGATTAAAATCCATACCAACATCTGAAATCGAAATACTCAGACAATTAACTAAAAAAAAAGACAAAACAAGAAATTAAAGACAAAAAACTAATTGTGCCCCCACAAGCTGGGGGCAGTTTGTTTGATATTTATGATAGTCATTCTATTGGTGAGATTGCTTTAAAAGGTTTGGCTAATTCTGGAGCTTTGCTTGCTCGACGGGGTGCTGCAAAGGCTATCAAATCAGATTATGCAAAGAAGAAAATAAAAAATGTTGCAAATAAATATTTGGATCAAGTCCTTGACAGCTTTACAAATGACTTGAGTAAAAAAAAGGTGGTTCAATTGATATACACAAGGCTATATCAAAAGTTGCTCCCAAAAAGGGTTTTGTGATGCCTGGACATAGATATACAGGTCCTGGTAATCCTTTAGAGCAGCAGCTGAGATATGATCCAAAAACTGGTCAAATACTTGAGATATATCAACAACCAACTGGTAAAACAGACGCTGTAAGTATGCAACATGATGTTGATTATTCTGTATGTGGAAATAAGAAAAAAAGTGATCAAGTTAAATGTAAGAATGAGGCGGATAGAAAGATGGTAAAAGCTTTGGATGCTATTCCATGGAAAGACAGACAATGGGGACATGCAATTGCAAGAAATACTATAGCAGCTAAGTCAAAATTAGGCATGGGAGTAATGAATTCATTAAATGCGATTCCTGGTTATTCTGCAGCAAATAAAACTCTTTCTTCAGTCATACCAAAATTGATAAAAGAAGAAGGGGCAAAAGAATCATTTGATGATTTTGCAAGTGGAGACACTATCAAACGTGCTTGGGCTGGAATTACTGGACAACAGGGAAAAATACAAAAAGAAAAGATGAGGAAGCAAGGATATGCACCTGTTGAGAAAAAGAGTCAGCAAGAGGTATTTAATACTATGGCGCGTGATTATGGACCAGATTGGTATATTGGTGGGCCACATGAGAATCATTGGAAATTTAACAGATTCATATGGGATGTACAACATGGGAAACATCTAGGTATGGGAGTTAAAAAAAACGTCAACAGCCGTCGAGTGAAGAAAACTGGCAAGTAAAATTAGCAGATGAATTACATACACCAATACATCGTAAATTTACTCGGCGGCGTGTGATTACAAATCATATCGATGAAATATGGGCAAGTGATTTGGTTGAAATGCAGCAGTTTAGTAAATTGAATAAAGGCTATCGATATCTTCTAATGGTTATTGATGTATTCAGTAAATATGGTTGGATTATTCCATTGAAGGATAAGAAAGGTGAATCTGTCACTGAAGCATTTAAATCAATATTCAAAGGAGGTAGAAAACCACAATATCTTTGGATTGATAAGGGAAAAGAATTCTATAACAAACATGTGAAAGATTTATTAGAGAAAAATGGGATACATATGTACTCAACTGAGACTGGTTGAAAGATGGAATAGAACAATTAAATCCAAAATGTGGAAGCAGTTCACTGTTCAAGGTAATACACAATATCTTGATATGTTACCAAAATTAGTAAATCAATACAACAACACAAAACATTCAAGTATAAAGATGACACCTGTTGAAGCTTCTGATAAGAAGAATGAAGGAACTGTTTATTTCCATTTGTATGGTGATATAGAAACATTGAAACAGAAACCAAAATTTGAAATAGGTGATAAGGTGCGAATATCGAAGAAAAAAGAAAGGTATTTGATAAGGGTTATACACCAAATTGGACAGAAGAAGTTTTTACAGTTGATAAGATCCAATACACTAATCCAATAACTTATAAGGTAAAAGATCTCAGAGGTGAAGATATTCAGGGAAGTTTCTATGAGTCTGAGTTGTTGAAAGCTATGCAGGATGTTTTTCGTATTGATAAAGTCATTCGTAGAGATTATAAAAAGAAACAAGCTTTAGTGAAGTGGAAGGGATATAGTGATGATTTCAATAGTTGGATTCCAATGAGGGATTTAATAAATATATTGTAGGGAAATACAGAGTGAATATCACTTTGTATTGCATACACATGGAAAATGTTGTCATCGCTATATATTGTTTTTGATTACTAATCAGATCTTGCAATGTTTCTTATGAAGAGATTTGTAGTTGTTTTTATAAGTTTTGTTGCAGTTAAAGCATTTGAATTCTTTATTTTGCCATTTTTTAATGGATTCCATTTTTGTTTTTCTTTTTGTCTTCATCTGAGACTCTTCGTGGTCTTTTATTAGCTGATTTTTTATAGTGTAAGGTTTTATTCATAGACATTAGAGATCACTACTGTTTAGATCACTCGCGAGTTACACGTGGAATCTCTGAAATCTGATCTATTTATATAGAACAAGTTAATCAATAACCGCACATCCCCCTTTCTAGACAAAATCATATAAACAAAACAATTTCAGTTCTGAAACTTATAGCGAGAGTCAGGAGGATCAAAAACAAAACATATATGTTTGAAGAAATCAATAGTCACTGTCCGGTTAAACATATAAATGCAACTGAGTGCATTAGTCTCTAAACGGTTAATGTTCACAAGTTCAGTCGGGTAGGAGGGACAACAATTCTACCCGAACGAGTCTTAACAACACTCGAGGGAGTGCTGACTTTTGGGGTCTCTGCGCCCTCGTTGGTGCAGGTGTTTCCACCGGGTGGGGTCTTCGTACTTTCCTCAACCTTCTCCTTGGGGTCTGGGACCAGATGTCGCCGATTCCTGCGTAGAAGGGATTGTTCCGTCTTGACAACATACGACCGGGGTTCGGCGGATTTTTGTACTACCACTGCTGGGGAGTTCTTGTCAGGTATCCAAACTTTGTCACCGGGGTTTAAAGTAGGAAGGGGCGATGCTCGATGACGTCTGTTGTAATTCTCAGCTTGTTGATGTTTGTAAGTTTGTTCAGTCTTCCTCAACTGATCATAGTTGGGCAACTTAGGTGTTAATTTTTCAGGTGCTAAGGGTAGCATTGAGCGTAGCTTTCTTCCCATCAGCAACTCTGCAGGGGTGTAGCCATTATCCAGTGGTGTGGATCTGTAAGAAAGTATTGCCAGGTATGGATCTTTTGCCTTAATGATCAAGTTTTTGGCAGTCTTAACAGCTCTCTCCACTTCACCATTACTCTGTGGATAGTGAGGACTACTTGTGACGTGGGTGAAACCCCATTCTTCGGCAAATTTGGAGAACGTAGCGGCTGCAAACTGGGGCCCATTGTCGGAAACAACTATTTCTGGAATGCCATGGCGACAGAAGAAGGACTTCAAGTGGCTGATAGTGTTTTCTGTTGTGGCTGCTTTGAGGGGAGCTATTTCGAAGAATCTCAAATAATAGTCCACAGCAATGATGTATGTTTTGCCATTGTGGTAGAACAGGTCAGTGGCTACCTTTTGCCATGGTCTTTCTGGCAGAGGGGTCGATATCATAGGCTCTGCATGGTTCTTGCGATGTTTGCAGCAGGTGGGGCAAGTTGTGACCATGTCTTCGATCTGTTTACTTAGACCAGGCCACCACACTGATTCACGGGCTCTCTCACGACATTTGCGTATTCCTTGATGTCCAGCGTGTATCTTGTCCAATATGTCCAAGCGAAGAGATGAGGGAATGATTAATCTTGAGTCTTTCATCAGGAGACCTCTTTGATTGGTAATCGAAGCTCTCTCGGGCCAATAAGCACTAAGTGTCGAGTTGAGCTTTGATCTGTCAGGCCATCCTTCGGTACAGAATTCCTGTAGTTTTCGGCAAACTTCATCTTCTTGCTGATGTAATCGTATTTCCTCTAATCTTCGCTCTGTAGCAGGCAGACTTTCAAGAATGTTTGCCACGTACAAATTTAGGTCCTCATTGAGACGAACATCAGCCTTTGTAGGTGGCTTTCTTAAAGGAGCTCTTGAAAGGGCGTCTGCTATGACTAAGTCCTTTCCAGGAATGTGACTGATGCTGAATGAGTACTTCATTAATCTCATTTTAAATCTTTGGATCCTTGGAGGAAGTTCATCCAAGTTCTTCGTGCCAAACAGTGGGACCAATGGCTTGTGGTCGGTCTCCACGAAGATGTCCTTTCCCAGGATGTAATCATTGAACTTCTCGCATGCCCAAGTCGTGGCAAGCGCTTCTTTTTCAATCTGAGCATATCTCTGCTCAGTGCTGGTCATCGATCTGGATGCATAAGCAACTGGGTTTCTAACTCCATTCTCTTGTTCTTGTAACAGGACAGCGCCAAGTCCATACGATGAGGCATCTGCTGATAGGATTGTTTTCTTGGCAGGGTCATAGTGTGCAAGGACTGGAGTTGACGTTAGTTCAGCTTTTAACTTCTGAAAGGCATCCTGCTGGGTTGGTCCCCAGAGGAATTCATTCTTGGTGCTGAGGAGATCTCTGATTGGTTTTGTTTTCTCCGCCAGATGAGGAATAAACTTTCCTAATTGATTTACCATTCCCAGGAATCTCCGCACGTCACTCACGTTCTGGGGTGTTTCCATGTCCTGGATCGACTCGGTTTTTTCTGGATCAGACTTTATTCCGTCTGCGTTGAGAACATAACCAGCGAACTTGACTTCTCTTTTTGAAAACTCGCATTTGTCTGCATTTAAGGTGGCTCCAGCATCGTCAAGTTTCTTTAATACTGCTCTGAGTCTACTGTCATGTTCCTTTTGAGTTTTTCCATGGATCAGCATGTCATCAATAATGGAAATGTGACCATCAGAGCCATCTAAGATTTGACTCATCTTCTTTTGGTAATGTTCGGGTGCAGATTTGATCCCGAATGGCATTCGATTGAAGCAAAATCGGCCAAATGGTGTGATGAAGGTCGTTAATAGGCGGGAGTTTGGGTCTAGCTTTTCTTGCCAGAAACCAGAATTGCAATCCAGTTTTGTGAAGATCTTTGAATCGCTGATTTGAGCTAACATGTTGTCGATCTTTGGCAAAGGGTAGGTCTCTCTCAAAACACATTCATTGAGTTTCGTGAGATCAACACATATGCGGATTCTTCCGTCTGGCTTAGGGACAACAACCATGCCTGCACACCAGTCTGTTGGTATGTCAACTTTTGAAATAACACCAAGGTCTTCCATTCTTTGGAGCTCTTCTTTGACCTTTGTCATGAGAGGCAGCGCTACCCGTCTTGGTGTTGTTATCGCATGAGGTGTTGGGTTAGGCTTCAACTTGATTGTAAATTCGCCTTTCAGCTCTCCTAGACCTTTAAACAGCTTGGGAAACATTGCTTTCGCTCCTTTTTCGACTCTCTTGCATTCATCTAAGTGAACAGCTTCGATTTTTTTTACTAGGTCGAGAGCATCAATAGCTGGTCGTCCAAGCAATGGCTCTTTTAGGTTTTCCACGACATAGATTTCCTGCGTGGTTTCTTTGGCATTTCCGGTCTTCAATATTTCTCTGACGACTCCTTTTACTGAAAGTTTTGTCTGGCCAGGTCCAAATAGATCTCTTGAAGCTTTCTGGAGTCTGCCTAGTCCAGCTTCCAAGTAAACGGGTTCCGGGATCACCGTAACGTCGGCTCCAGTGTCGATTTTGAATCGTACCAATGCTTTTCCGAGGGTTAAATTTGCAGTCCATTTTGTTTGCGATTCGTCGCCGTGAACTGCTCCGAGAAAATAACAATCTTCCGACCCAGACGAGTTGATATCTTGTAGTTCTTCTACTACTGAGCGAATCGCTTTGCTTTTGCATGCTGAAGCGAAATGGCCACGTTTCTTACATTTTAAGCAAGTTGCTTCGATGGCTGGGCATTCTTCGCATTTGTGTGCTGGCGATTTGCCACAACGATAACATTTCTTGACGGGAGGTCTTGAATGGTTTTTCTGATCTTTTCGCTCCTCGGACGATTTTCCTGTTTCTTTCGGCGTTCTCTTGTTTCGTTTTTCTCGAATACGGTTAATTTTTCCGTCTTCACCATCGCCTTTGAGGATTTCGTGGTGTTCCTTTACTAGCTCTGATGACTTTGCTTGTTTCACAGCTTTATCGAGTGTAAGCGTGTCATCTTGCACAAGCTTTTGAGACAAGGCTGCGTTTCGCTCCAAATTGGCAGGTCTCTGCAAGTTGGTACAGGCTTTCAATGAAATCAATTACGGACTCTTGGTTTCCTTGAATTCGCTTGTTAAATCGAGCTCGCTCGAAGATGACATTTGTGCGACCCACGAAGTGTGTTGCGAAACGTGCTTTTACTGCGTCGTAGGTTTGATCGGCTTCGCCGAGTTGAAAGCTTCTCAAGATTTCGTTCGCATTTCCACCCATAGCGTAAACCAACGTGTTTATCTGGACTTTGTCGTCTTTTTCGTAGAGTTCTGCAGCTATGCGGTAGCATTCGAAACGTTCGATCCAACGCTTCCACTCCTCTGGCTTTTTGGAGTCCAACTTCTCCGGCAAAGGAATTTGAGCAGAAGCCATCTCTTTTCTAATGACTCGTAGTCGATGCTATCGGCAGGGTTTTCCTTCACCTTCCGATGCACGGGTTTAACTCAGCTTCTGACACCATGTAAGGTTTTATTCATAGACATTAGAGATCACTACTGTTTAGATCACTCGCGAGTTACACGTGGAATCTCTGAAATCTGATCTATTTATATAGAACAAGTTAATCAATAACCGCACAGTCAGCAGGTAATTCTTCTGGTTTAACATATTCAAATTTGTAAGAAAATCCGTCTTTCTTTGATATACCAGATTTACAATTATTAATACCCTCACATACCATCTTAACAATACCTGCATTAATACCGAGATGTTGTCGAATTGCATACATACTGTTATAATACGAAACTTCATTTGTTTTACAATTAGTTGTTTTAACACATTTCTTATTTTTATGATTATTAGCAACGAATGTATAATCTCTTTCTTTTGCTGACTTCTTGCAATTATCTTTTTGTGTGATGAGCTGAAGATTACATAAGCGATTATCTTCTTTATTGTCATTAATATGATCGATCACTTTTCCTTTGGGGATAATACCATTGAAACACTCCCAAATAAATCGATGAACATAATATGTTTTACAGCCTGGTTGAGCATACTTTCTCACCACACATCTTAAGTAGCTATTATGTTGTCTAATTCCTTGGTAAGGCGCTTTCTTAATTATATTTATGATTTTTCCATCTTTTGAACCACCATATAAGTTATATATTGGATGAAGATTATAAACGCACTCATCAATTGTAATTGTTGTCATTCTATATATTTATATTAGATAATATTTATTTATTTATATCCTTATCAATATTTTGGTTTAAAGAAAAAATTATATAATCTAAATATATAGAATGTATTTTTTCAAGCTACTCTCAACTCAATACTACAAAACCGCTAAAAAATTAGGTTATAAATGGTTAGATCTAGTTAAAAAAACAACCAGACAAAAAGTAATTGATAATGTTAAATTATATCAAAGAATAGAAATTATTAATGAACATAAGCAAAATACAATCATAAATAAAATCAAAAATAAACAACACTTGGAACAGTTAAAAAAACTCAAAAGAGAGCATAAGAGAATAATGAAACAATATAAACCAAAAACTGAGATAGAGCAATTGAATCAAGCATTGAAGGGTTATACCAAGTCTTTTACAATAAGCATTATAAATAATAAAGACCCACTAATACAATTAGAGTCAACAAGACTAGCTCTTGAACGTTATACATGTATTAGAAATATTCACACAGCTGAAAAGGGGTTAAAATTTTTTGAAACATTAAAAGTAACATTTGAAAAAATAGCGAATGATGGACAAATTAATAAAGCTGCTTATTTTAATAGTACACCACAAACTATTATAAATGAAGCTGGAATAAAAGAATCATTGGATTTATCAAAACAACAAATATTAAATAAAACTGCTCAATGGGTGTCTGAAGGATCTGGCTGGACTATTAAATCTATTGATAATCATTATCTTAACCACTACCATCGGAACTTAACCATCATATGAAGGGATTAATTAATTTGAAAAATAATGATAATGAATGTTTTAGATGGTGCCATATTTGGTATTTAAACCAACAAGATAAAGATCCACAGAGGATTAAAAAATCAGATATAAAATATATTAATAAGTTAGATTATTCCGAAATTGAATTTCCAGTGACAATTAAACAAATAATAAAATTGAAAAACAAAATAATATTAATATTAATGTATTTGGATATGAAAATAAACAGGCATATCCTATTTATATATCAAAAGAAAAAATAATAATGAATTAAATTTACTATTGATAACAGAAAATGAGAACAAACATTATGTTCTGATTAAAGATTTTAATAGATTAATGTATTCAAAAACAAAATATGAAGGAAGAAAACATTTCTGTATGCATTGTCTTCAGTGTTTTAGTTCAGATGAAGTTCTAACAAAACATAAAGAAAACTGTTTACTTCTAAATGGTGAACAAGCTATTGAAATGCCAATGAAAGGAAATAATATTTTAAAATTTAATAACTTTGATAAACAACAACCAATACCATTTGTAATTTACGCAGATTTTGAAGCAATAACAGAGAAAATATCAAGTTGTTCACAAGATAATAATAAATCTTATACAGAATCATATCAAAAACATACAGATTGTGGTTTTGGTTATAAATTGGTATGTTGTTATAATGATAAATATAGCAAACCACTTACACTTTATAGAGGTGATAAAGCTGTAAGCATTTTCATGAAAAGAATGTTGATGGAAGTCAAATATTGTAAAACTATTATGAAAAATGAATTTAATAAACCTTTAAAAATGACAAAAGAAGATGAAGTTGATTTCAAAAAAGCTGATAAATGCTATATCTGTAATAAAGAATACACTGATGAAGATATCAAAGTCAGATCACTGGCAAATATAGAGGCTCTGCTCATCAGGAATGTAATCTTAAACTTAAAATAATTCCAGAACAAATTAAAATTCCTGTAATATTTCATAATCTCAGAGGTTATGATAGCCATTTTATTATGCAAGAAATTGGCAATGTCGTTAAAAATCATGAATATACAAATACGAAAGGAGAGAAATGCCAGATGAATATAAATGCAATTCCAAATAATATGGAAAAGTATATGGCTTTCATGCTTGGTAATCATCTAACTTTTATTGACAGTTTCCAATTTATGAGTTCAAGTTTACAAGAACTTGTTAACAATACACCAAAAGATTCATTCAAATATATAGCAAAATCTTTCAAAGATGAAAATCAATTTAATCTTATGTTGAGAAAAGGAGTTTATCCATATGATTATATGGACAGCTTTGATAAGTTTGATTCTCCACTTCCATCAAAAGAACAGTTCCACAGTATTTTAAACAATGAAGATATTTCAGATGAAGATTATCAACATGCTAAAAATGTTTGGAAAACATTCTCTTTGAAAAATATGGGTGATTATCATGATTTATATTTGAAAACAGATGTACTTCTACTAGCTGATGTATTTGAAAATTTCAGAAAAACATGTCTTGAATATTATAGACTTGATCCATGTCATTATTTCTCATCTCCAGGGTTATCATGGGATGCAATGTTAAAAATGACTGATATTAAATTAGAATTAATAACTGATATTGACATGTTTTTATTCATTGTAAAGGGAATGAGAGGGGAAATCAGTTATATTGCTAATCGTTATGGAAAAGCTAATAATAAATATATGAAAAATTATAATAAAAATGAACCATCTAAATATATCATGTATCTTGACGCCAATAATCTATACGGTTGGGCTATGAATCAATCTCTTCCAACTGGTGGATTTAAATGGATGAAAAGGGAGAAGATTGATAATTTAAATTTAGATAAATACACTGAAGATAGTAAAAAAGGATTAATATTGGAAGTCGACTTAGAATATCCTAAAAAATTACACAATCAACATAATGATTATCCAGTTGCGCCAGAAAAAATCAAAATCAATAAAGAAATGTTATCTGAATATTGTAAAAATATATCTGAGAAATACAATATATAAACTGGTCTTGTTTATAAATTAGTTACAACTCTTAATAACAAAGAAAAGTATGTTTTTCATTATAGAAATCTTCAACTATATATGGATCTAGGGTTAAAAGTAAAAAAAGTTCATAGAGTTCTTGAATTCAATCAATCTCCATGGTTGAAAAAATATATTGATTACAATACACAAAAAAGAGCAAATGCTAAAAATAATTTTGAGAAAAACTTTTTCAAACTAATGAATAACAGTGTTTATGGAAAAACAATGGAAAATCTAAGAAAGAGAGTTGATGTCAAACTTATCACAGATGAAAAGAAACTTTTAAAATACACAAGCAAACCAACTTATGTCAGCTGTAAGATATTTAATGAAAATTTAGTTGCTGTTCATAAAATTAAAGAAAAACTGGTTTTAAATAGACCTGCTTATGTTGGTATGTGCATTTTAGAACTTAGTAAAACATTAATGTATGATTTCCATTATAATTATATACAGAAAAAATATAATAATAAAACAAAATTACTATTTACAGATACTGACAGCCTAATGTATGAAATTGAAACTGAAGATGCTTATAAAGACTTTTGGGCCGATAAAGATAAATTCGATAATAGCGATTACGTAGAGAATTCACCTTACTTTGATAAGTCAAATAAAAAAGTAATTGGAAAGTTTAAAGATGAAGCAGCTGGAGTCCCTATTTGTGAATTTGTTGGTCTACGATCAAAACTGTACAGCTATATGAAACACAACCAAAAAGGAGGAAAGACTGCTAAAGGAATAAAAAAGAATGTAATTAAAAAAGACATTCAACATGAACACTATAAAGAAACACTATTCAATAATAAACAGATGTATCATAAGATGAAAACAATCAGAAGTGAAAAACATCAGATATATAGTTATGAGATTAATAAAATATCACTCAGCTGTTTTGATGATAAAAGATATATTCATAAAGATGGCCAGACAAGTTATGCATATGGTCATTATAATATAAAACAATAATTTCAATTTTAATTTACTTTATTCCAATAATTCCACTGATTCTAATAATTTTCATAATTTCATAAATTCCAATACCGAATTATCTATCTAATTTATTTTTTGCTAAATTAGCTAGATAAAATCAAAAACTTAATTAATTAACTAATATATGGTACATTATCTATACGAAACTTCGTATAGATAATATCATTCAATTCCCCACTCTGTTTCTCTAGTTTTGACAACAGGACTAATATCCAGTACTGAATTATCTAGCTAATATCCAATACTGAGATTCAATACTGAAATCCAATACTGAAATCCAATACTGAGATTTCAGTTTGATAATTCAGTTTGATAATTCAGTCAAAAAATTCAGTCAAAAATTATTGAAAAATTCTGCTGAAAAAATTATTGAAAAATTCTGCTGAAAAAATGAGCGCAAAATCAGCTGATGGTAAAATGCGTCTAAACCGCTAAGTCCTATACTACTTCGATTCACAGTTTCTTTGAGGTCTGTAAGAGATCGCATAAACCAAGTTCTTATAAAGAAATACAAGAAAAAAGTTGCAGAAGAAATTAAAGCAAGTGGTATCACCGTTGATGAGCCCTCAGAGTTTGATATAGCGATGGAGGAAATTTGTGAGAAAGCCGAGGCTGCAGAGAGGGATCTGCAAATGATGTCTGAGGAAAGAAAAGTCAACTTGGAGAAAGAGAGAAGGCAGGCTGAAGACATGCGAGCTAAGGCTCTGGAAAAAGTTGGAGAAACCAGGAAGAGAGAGGCAAGCGATGATGTAAAGAAGGAAAAAAAAGCAAGACGATCTGGAGCAGACACCATCACATATCTTAAGGAGAGGTCTGAAGAAGAATTCAAAATCAGACAAGAAGAGTTGGAGCTGAAAAAACAGGAACAGCATGCCCAAACAAAGCAACAGGAGGAAATGACCCAGTAACTGATCCGTCAGCAAGAGGGCCAGGAAGTGATGTTTGCTAATCTACAGAAACAGCAAAGTGAGCAGCTGCAACAACTTAGCCAGATGCAAATGGCCATGATGCAGCAGCAGCAGCAGACACAGCAGCAGCTATTAACAGTGCTGCAAGGGTTTGTTTCTAAAGCTGGTCACTGAAGGATGGATAAACCATCACATGACACACTATTACAGGGCCAAAATGCACATGGCTTTTTAAGCATGTAGCCATTGTTCCGGTTGTGTTTATATTTTGTCAAAACTGTTGTCCAAAACAGTGTTTGTATCATTGGTTATATTGTGCTTCGTTGACCACAAATTATTTAAGTTAAAACAGCCGTGAGTGCAATAGATTGTACCTAGCCTCAGTTTTTCTTGGTTTAGGACATTCTTTGTTGTATCTTACAATTTATGGAGCCCCGTGGCATGACGTAACTTTTCTATGTTCATATTGTTACACTGGTACATGCCTTGTTGTCTTTGGAACTACAAAAGATTTCTGATGTGTAAAAGCCATTTGCCAATTAACAATGTTGTGAATAAAGTTGATGTTATTTTTTAAAATATGCAGGTGCAGTCCAGACTTCAAATACTATTTGCACTTCCAGAAAGAAGATACTGTTGTTTACTTTTACCTTGGCACTTGTAATTTGACATTTTCCTTTGTTCTGGTGCATGGTCACATACAACAAGTGAATAAAGAACAAAGGGAAAAGCAATATTGTACCAAAGGTAAAATTAAACGACAACATAGACATATACCCATTCTGTGAAAGATCATTAGAATGTTAAGGGGGGAGAAATGTCAAAAAGAGAATTTTTTAATGGTAATTTTGATCTTCATTTCTGGAGGGATTGGAGGAGGAAGGGGTCAAACTGAAAAAAAAATCACTAGGGAACGTCAAACAAGGAATTTCTGCTCTCAGTTATAATAACTTCTTTATGTTTACAGTTGTGTCTTAAAATAGTGTAAACATTTTCTATAAATGCCCCAAACAATTTGAATAACAGAATATTTTGCTTTTAATGTGTTGAAATGACAAAATGTGGGACTCGTACATACCATCTTAGTCTAGGCAAAGTAATCCTGCAAGAAAGGGGGGTCGAGGTCGTAGAATTCAGAAGTTGTATTGCCATACAAACATGTTAGGGCGTTTCTGAGGAAAGCACAAACTATGTACATTTTCCCAACAGCTGACAGACCTATCTTGAGGTTTTTTTTGAAATCAATAAATTTAAAGTAGTTGACTATATCATTAAATAGCCACTCAAAAGAGACTCTTAAAGGGCTCATAGATTTG
>OX393568.1:15517745-15522745 GCA_947652115.1 Blastomussa wellsi | reverse complement strand
TATTGTATTGTTTAACGACTGGTTTTTTGCCTCGAGGTTTAGAAACTTCGCGTTGGTGTTGTCGTATTGTTTATTGATGACTTGGAGTTTTGTCTTGTACTTTTCTTCGGCGAAATTCGTACTCTCTTTCAGGTCAGAGGTATCTTTTGTAGCACTCGCTTGAAAACTTTCTAGAGCTTGGGTTCTCATTTCTAGATTAAACAGAGTGTCTTCAAGGTTTTTAACCGCCCGCTCGATAGTGTCGAGTTTCTCAAGCTTTTGAAGTATTTCTTGTAGCGTCTGTTGAAACTTTTCTGCCATGCTTTGTGCGACTACAGTGGATTCATCGATACTTTCGTCGTGGTCTTCTTCGCTTCAAGGTTTCTTTGTATCTGGTGAATTAGTGGATGAATTGGAGGACCTATTTCTTCTCTTCTGTGTCAAAACCTCGGGTGATTCAGCCATAAAGTGTTCAAAAACTAAAGGCTTAGGCGGACAGTTCATCCACGCTGTCTACTCGGCTGCCTCGCGCATGCTCTCTAAAATTATCGAAAATTAGATAATTATCGAAAAAGAAAAGCATCAGAGACTGATGAGCAAAGAGAAGCTAAACTTGCAAAGAGAAGAGAAAATTATCAAAAAAAGAAAAGCTTTCCAGGAGACAGTTCCTATTCAGGAACAAGCTACATGTGACTCAAACGAATGTGACTCAAGATCTAGCACCAATCTTACTGATAAGAATCAGTATTTAAGAGAATTTGATGCAGACAAGAATGGTGAACTACATTTGCAACAATGGGCAAAGGTCAATATGTCTAAATTTCATAAATCTCTGAAATATACTACTCTTCAGTGCACAATTTGCAAAGAGGCTTGGCCTCTGAAAGCAACCAAAATATCGCACACCCACCCATTCTCAGCTAACAGGGACCATTGATGTCACACGCTTTGAGCTTCCTTTTATTTTTTATATCTTACGTTCCATATCACCGAAATGTATTTTTTTGTGCTCTTATACATCAAAGGAAATACCCTGGAAAATTTCATTGAATAAGCTTTACCGGTTAGTCTTTTGTGAGTATTTTTGTTATCCCAAGTTGCTGAAAATAGGCTGTCACAAGGCACAAAACGTATTTTCATATCATCGTTAAGCCAGTAAACGCAATGGACTTTCCAGAAAAAATATGCCCATTCTGTACACATTACATAGAAGTTTATAAATGTAAGAACTGTAAGCTCTTGTAAGCTTTTGCCTTCCGTGGATATTATCAAAAGATGTTGTCCCATGTTTTCAAGTTACTAACTGACTAATTCTTTATTCTGATATGTTTAAAACGATTTTATATTCATTTTGCCCTTGCATTTGAATTTAAGCAAATAAATCAATGGACTGTGCAAACGCCTCGAGAAAACAAAGAAATAAAACACTTCAGTAGCAAAGTGCACGTAAATTACGTTACTGATATTTATTCCCATTATTTTCCTTCGGGATACAGTAGACCGGTCACTGGTGTTCAAAAGATATTTGCCCACTAGGAACGTAAGAAATCATATAGCAGTTTTAATATCACTGTCATCATACAATCGCAAGAAATGATAGAAGAAGAAGACGTAAATTACGTTACCGTAACGTAATTTACCAAAGCCGGGGTTGTCGCGTGACAAAGGAATTTCGTGAAGTAAATAGCGTGATTCCAAAGGTCAGAGTAAATTTGCATAAAAATGACGCGAGCAAACCCTTTCCAACGTGCTCAGTCGTGTCAACCGGGAGTCACTGTCAAGCAAAACGTCTGTGAATGACTGAATGAACAAATGTGTATACTTTGAGGTAAATTCATGTTAATTATATTTTTCTTCTACTGAGTGAGCTGTAATTGAGGAACACGGAGAAAAAATACTTAGGCGATGGTTTATTCGAATGCATTGTTCGTCTATTGTTCTTGGTCTGATCGGTAACGTAATTTACAACAAATTATGTTCACGATTGGGATAAGAAAAACGCCTTCTAGGCTGCCGGATTGTTTTGTTTATCATAAATATACAATCTCTTATAAAGAATATAGTCTCTGAAATCGATTTCTTGCTTTTTTAAGCCTCTTAGTTTCCTTTTACGAGTTTCAAGCCCAGACGGGTATTTACAAACAGTTAAGCAGAAGGGTGTTTTTTAAAGTATTCAAAAGCGTTTCCTACCACAAAACTGGGTTTAAACCTTACGGTAGAATGGTCAATTATTTGTTTACAGCCATGGCAAAGACAAGAGCAGAAATCCAGAAAGCATACAGAGAGAGAGAAAAAGCTAAAGAAGGTAGTCGTTACTTGCGAAAAGAAGTCAAACGCGTGCAAAAATACTATCGAAGCACAGATGATCTTTCAAAAACCCAGTTACAAGAAAGACGGGAAGCGATTAGACAAAGCGTTGCCAAACACAGAAAAGCAAAGCAAAGAATGTCAAGTGACGAGTCACCCTCACATGGCGTACAGTCATCAACCGAAGTCTTGAAAAGCAGGAAAGAAAAAAGAAGATTAGTAATTAGTCTCGATTTTGGCAAACCGACGAAAAGGCTGAAAAGGTCGCGCGCATTAAAAAAGGCTAAAAAGGAAATTTCATCATTACAGAAGAAAATAAGAAATTTAGAGAAGTCAAATACATGAGTGCGAAAAAGGAATCAACGGCTCATTGATCAAAGTAGTGGCGCACACACAGAACGCAACGAGGGCACGCCAAGGACCAGGACCCGTAAACAGATAAAAGAAGCAGGCCTGCGCCCAAAACAAGTACACCCTTCTTTGAAGAAAAGGCTTCTCTTTAGCAACGTCTTGATAGATGAGATTCGTGAATCAGCCAGAGTGAATCAAACCAATCAAAGCAAGCAAGTAATTCGAAATATCGTTTCGGGTAGTATTGTGAAGAGGTACAGGCTGGTAAGAAGAATGAACAAGGAGACCAGGCTAGCGAGGAACAGTTTACTGCAGTCTACAAGTAAGTCCTGTGCCATGAAGAAGAGAACGCGTCTCCTTCAGCTCCACGAAGAAAAGAAAGAGATGGTCAAATCTTTTCTGGAAAGAGATGATAATAGCCGAATGGTGCCAGGAAAGAATGACGCAAAGAGAAACGAAACGGGCGTTAAGGTGCAGAAGCGCATCCTGTGCGATTACCTGTACAACTTGTTTGACAAGTTTAAAGCCGAATACCCTGACGAAAGGATGTCCCGGGCAACATTTTGCCGACTAAGGCCAAAACACATCATTCTAGCATCCTTCACTTCCCGTAATACATGTCTTTGCCAGCATCATCAAAACCTTGCTCTCTTACTACGTGCTCTTAAAGCCAAAGAAGGAACAAGCACTGTCAACCCTGACAAGTTCATTGGCGAAAACGATGAAAGAGATCCTGGCCAGTATGCAGTGCCCAACCATAGAGTATGAGCAATGGAAACGGGTAGAAGATCAAGATGGAAAGAAGCGCATGAAAGTCGTCAAATACGAAGTTTCAAAGGCAGAATTTAGCGACGTTGTAGAGAATGCAGTAAGCAAGTTCCGAGGACACGCAAATCGAGTGACTCTGCAGTACTCCCAGCTGAGACGACTAAAAGAAAACCTTCCGAGGGGCGAGGTTATAGCGCAAATGGACTTCGCAGAAAATTACCTCTGTCAGTCCTGCGATGAAGTCCAGAGTGCGTACTGGAACAGTGTAATGGTTAGTCTTCATCCCGTCGTTGCATACTTTAAAGATACCGATGATGGCGACTTAAAGCACAAAAGCTTTGTGTACATTTCTGATGAGTTATCCCACAACTCAGCATCGATTACCTAATTCTAAAGAAGTTCCTGTCCGAGTTAAAGGGTTTGGTCTCGCCACTGACTCGCATCCACTACTGGACAGACAGCCCCACCTCACAATACCGGAACAAGACCATCTTTGGCGTGACGGCTAATAACAAAAGTGAATTTGGGTTTTCGGCTGTGTGGAACTACTTCGAGGCCGGTCATGGGAAAGGTCCATGCGATGGAGTGGGAGGAACCGCGAAGAGAATGGCAGACGAGGCAGTAAAGACAGGCAAAGTAAAGATTCAAGATGCCAATGACTTCTTCGAGTGGGCGTCAACAAGTCAAAATAGCTCCTCAGTCACCTACAGGTTTTACAGTAAAGAAGAGTATGGCGAAGCAGCAGCATACCTTGAAGGGAAATACAAAGAAGTGAAGGCGGTTCCAAATACGATGAAACTTCATGCTGTGGTTGGAAATTCAGCAGAAAAAGTACTGGTCAGAGACACTTCTTGCTATTGCAGTAACTGCCTGCGTGACGAAGGATTCCAAGCAGACTCAACTTGTGGATGGAAAGCAGTCACCATCCTAAATGAAGTCAGTGGTCCCCTTGACAGCCAACTTGCTGTAAGTGTCGATGACTGGGTGGCTGCAATATATGAAGAAAACTGGTACATTGGCCAGGTACTAAAGATTGACAAGGATGACGGTGAGTTGGAGGTCTCTTTCATGGCAAAAGGAAAAGGAAAGGCTGCGGGGACTAGCTTCAAGTGGCCTGCCCAAAAGGATGTCCTGTGGCTTCAGCGAAACAGCATCCTCTGCATCATTGAGCCTCCAGTCCCTGTAGGCAAAACTGGACGCGCCTTTAAGGTTGCAGATGCAACTATTGAACTGATCGAGCAACGGCACAGAAGTTTTAAACTCTAAAAATAAAAACATTGAGCTAAAAACACTGGTTGTGCTGTTTTAGTCAAAAGGAACTGAAAAGCAGCGTTGTTTGATTTATAACTGCTTTTTGTATTACATTTATAGTGCCTTATCAGTGCCTTATACTGCCTTATCAGTGGATGTAAATTACGTTACCAACTATATGAATTAACTTAAATCATGTTACAAAGAAAAAATAACTGAAATCACGCGTTACAAAGAACTGTTTAAACTCGAGTACACTGTTATTATCCTTTGCAAAGTGCAAGGACATAGTAAGTTTAATTATGTTGTTCAAGTTATAATGAGTACTTAATCAAAAGTGTGTA
>OX393568.1:15507745-15510245 GCA_947652115.1 Blastomussa wellsi | reverse complement strand
TTTAACAAAGTTATCTCACAGTTGTTTTCAACAGAAGGTGTCATTAATCCTTCTAAGAACGACTTTGTAAAGGTCTTACTAGGCTTGAAAGACGTAGTAGCGTACAATAAACGTTCCAAAGTAGTCACTAACATTCTCAGACCCCATATTTAGTGTTTTTCCATCATGAAGGAAAGGCTTCAAATATAGCCTAACATTGTTAGATGAAATACAGTCTAATCCGTTGCGTTACAGTGTCACTAATCATCATAAGGATCAGTTCATGAAGCCCTTATTACCGTTATAACACAGAGTAACTGTTCTTACGCCAAGTGTTCAGTATATTTAACATTTGCACTTGATAGACAAAAGGTATTGTCAATAATCGTTCTAACAATCAGTTGTTAGACATTGCGTTAGTCAATGTTATTCGTTATACTTTCTGTTTCACTGGAAAAATTAACTGGTTTTCCACACTGAAGTTTTTGTGGTTAATCAGTGGATTTTAAAAAAATCCATAAAACCTGAAAAACCAGACATGGAAACTCTATGGATTTTGTATGGATATTTGCTGCTGCATTTTGATATCCACAGAAGATCCATGTATGGTTAATTATTTTCCATGTTATTTGTGGAAATTTCAATTACCATGCGTGAACTTAAAAATTTCCAACCATGGATTGTGGTTTGTAAGTCAAACAGGGTTAAACAAATTTCCAAGTACAGTTTGGTTATCAAGTTCTCCATATTGTAAGAACTTGAAAAATACAAAATCCAAACTGGGATTATATCCATTAACCGAAAAAGGTATTTCAATTATCCCACTTAACTTTGGTTTTGAAGAAGACCACAAACCTCTTCAATGGAAAGCATCTTTTCCAAACTTGGTTAACTTTAAATATCCATGCACGAAATGACAATTATCCCACCTAACTTTGGTTTTCAACAATTCCACAAATTTCCTAAGGGTATAAGGTATTTTCCAAATTTTATCAATTCTTCGCACTTAATATGAATTAAAATAAATTAATGTCCCAGTAAACTGTAAATAGTCTGAAAGTTTCAAGTTCCTTAATATAAGAAAGCAGCACTTTCCAAACTAGGACACTTTTTTCACCTCTTATTAATAACAAATCTACTGTAGGTAAAATTAACTGTCCTTCCAGTAGGATCAATTCCACTGTCCTTCCACTAAGCCCACAATGCTCTTAAACAGAATTGTGTCCATGGCCCTTGCTTGTGACTCCCTCACCCACTGTTGATTGTCATTCCAATTGCGGTGCTGTACAAAGAAGTATCCTCTTGCTGATTTTGACCTGTGATCAACAGCTCTAACATGTGCTCTCCAAAGTTCATCATCATCACCCTTTACCAAAACCATATCACCAATCTGAGGATACACAGGAACTAAAACATGTGGAAGTGGCATCACTGTTCGGCCAGGATCAATGACAGCAAACTGTCCTGGATGATAAGGGCACAGCATTATTTTCCTGGTAATGTCTTTTAATAGCACACAAAAATTAGTCTCAAAAGGCTGAACAATGATACCATCACTCAAGGGATGCCTCAATATTTCACCGTTGGCAGCATTGATACTTTTATATCTGTCACCAATTGCAATGGGGATGTACTGTTGTCCAAAACAAAGAAGATAAAAGTTGATAATCTTCATGATGACCTCTTCATCTCCCTGCAGAAGCACACAGACTTCGTTTCCACTTTTATACACAGTTCCCCCACAGGAAAGATTGTGCAGTGGCAAAAGAGCACTCTTGTATGTTGTCGCCATGGAAGGTGTTTCTTGAATGTCAATGTTGTTCAGTGTTAAACAGATTTCAATGTTAGGCCCTTCCTCTCTTGTGATAACATGTGGGTGACTCTTACCAATCAGCAATCCATTGTTAACCCTTGTTTCATCATTACTATTCAACAAGCTTTCTTGCCGTCTGTTGAGAGGATGCAACCATCTGGAAGGGAAAAAAGACAAACAAAAACAAATACATACATTAAATATGGCGGACGGACACGTTTTTCTAGCTCCGCATGCTGATCGCTTTATCTCCAGGCCGCGGCTTGTTAGGACCAGTTCCTTGCCTGATTTGAGTAAGGTACACACTGACTCAACTCTGGTAGTCGCTGATCGGATCAGTAACGAGAATATGTCTACTTCTGTGCCCGATCATAGTTCGCTTTCTTCGTCCTGTGAAATGAGTGAAATGGCTGCTGTCAAGAATGCATTAAATGGACGGTCCATCAACTCCCTAAAGGTGGAAGATCTAAGGGACGAACTTGAGAAAAGAAAGCTTTCCAAATCTGGCAGAAAAACTGAGCTGGTTAAAAGACTCAAGGAATCGATTTTGACAGGATTTGGTGAAATTCAAATTCCCCGCCAGAATGTCAACCAACCGTCACCTCGGCCTTCGGCTGTTATAAACCTGGACGACACTAGCAGCAGCCCAGAACAACAAAGTCACACATGCGATGGCTACAAATCCCTTAAAGATCTTTACGACCGCTT
>OX393568.1:15492745-15502745 GCA_947652115.1 Blastomussa wellsi | reverse complement strand
GCCATTAAGTCCACAGTTGAATATAGACTCTACAATTCTCGGAAGAGGTGCCCAAACTTCAGCATCACTTGGATTTAGAAGCCCTTCCAACACAAACTCAGAAGCTGGAAAACCCAATTTCTGAAATTCCTCAGCTGAAACAAAAATAATATTAGGAAGTTTATTTTCATAAATATATTATTTCAACTTAGAATACAAGTAATCATATGTTTGCCATAGATCCACTGAGGTGCAAGGTAAGTAGTGTGAGAATAGACATATACAGACAAGGACTAAAAATTCCTCAAGTTTAAAGAGGGTAGAACACAAGCAATGTTGATGGATAAAAAGCTCACTAATATCAGGTACAAGATTACAAAATGTGAAGTGAAAAGTTGCATAATATCATTTATAATTTGTTTATAGCCCCACACTGTGCTTGAGCCATCTGCTGTTTTAAGGAACAATAATGTATTTCATAAGTACAGTCTTACTACTTTATTTAAATTGTAAACTGTAAAAAAAGAATTGTGTAAATCATTACCTTAAGTGATGATAGTTAATTGTTAATTCTTGTACACCGTCTATTTAATGTCAACATCAAGGCTTAAATTTCAGTCATAATCTCTAGTCGATCATCGAACGGCTTTAAGTTCACGCTCCGAAAAACCATGGCTCAAGCTTCAGGCTATTCCGATCCTGTTCTTCCTAGACGTACTAGTCGCAAAGTAAAGCCTAATATCGATCCCGATTTCGAGTACGACTTCGTACAAAGGCGCATCCATCAATTAGATCGCGAAATCGCCGCTTCAGGCCTGCAGACGCCGCATGTTCCTGTCGCTCCACCCGAGCCCACGCGAGTTTCTCTAACTCCTCCAAGGCCGATTAAGCAGATTCCCGAGTCCACCGTCAGCCCAGTGACTCGTGCTTCCAATGCAGCTATTTCTACTGAGCTTCAGCTGGTACAGTTGCAGCGGGACAAGTTGGCGCTGGAACTCGAGCTTCTCAAGCTTCGTGCCGCCCCTATTGACAACAAGGTCACCGATGGCGAGGCTTCAAAATCTGGCACAGCGAGAAAGAAACGCACCATCGACTGGCCTCATGAGTTCTGTTCAGGTGCGCCAACACTAGAATTCGAGAAGCTGGAGATGGCGGACTTCGTTGCCGGTTATCTAAAAATGGTAAAACCTTACGAGGCCGCACGAAAGGACGTCATGCTTCAGCTTCTCGAATTGCTGATGCTGAAAGCTTCCAGTTATACTTGGAAAGTGTGAGAGGTTTTTACGCGCACATCGCTAAACAGGTCGAGTTGTGCCGCCTGGAATTTAGCGATGCCACACAGATTCGCGATGCAGCCTCCGTTTTCTTCAAGCATTCTGACTTGTGGACTTCAGTTCCTCAGCCACGCTCGAATTTTTCGGCTGGGGGCGGATCCCCTTCTGGCGATGCCAATTCTCGTTCCTCGAAGTCTGACATTTCTCAGGGTAAAGCTTGCCGGCAGTGGAATTACACTGGTTCTTGTTCCTGCGACAATTCCAGCTCTTCATACTCAGGCCATCACAAATGTCGAGTTTGTTCTAAAGATCATCCTATGCTGCATTGTCCTAAACGGCGCACTCCCATCCCAGAAGTTAACTTCAGTGCCTCGGAACAATCTTGACTCGCGAGCTGCAACTCGACTACGGACTCCTTCCAGCCCTCATTGACCTCAGCTATTTTCCCGGACAATGCTCTTACGGACACCCATCATAGAGATTTAAACCCGTCTTTTGTTTCCTTTACAAACACAGCAGTTGTGCAACACCTTTTGGCTTCCAAATCGGAGTTTCCTAATGCTTTGGAGCTCGTCTTCCGGTGATCACTCAGCTGAACATTCCTGCCTGGGAATTTTACTTGAACTCTTACCACGATTCCCAAGTCGTCGATTTCCTACGTTTCGGCTGGCCAGTGAGTTACACGGCTGCGACACCTCCTACTTCTTCGTCATCTAATCATCCTTCTGCTGTCAATTTTGCCGATCATGTGGAACATTATATTAACACTGAACTTGACTATCATGCTATTGCTGGCCCTTTTAGCACCAATCCTCTACATCAGCCTTTAGTGTGCTCACCATTACAAACCGTTCCCAAGCGGGGCTCCACAAAACGCCGCGTCGTAATGGATTTAAGTTTTCCACCTGGATCTTCGGTTAACAGCGGAATTTCAGTGTCCAGTTATCTCAATGAGCCCTACAAACTTAGACTCCCTGGCATTGATCGTTTATGTCATTTTATTCTTCAACACGGACGGGGTTGTCTTCTCTATAAAAAGGATTTACGTCGCGCATACCGACAAATACCTATTGATCCTAAGGATTATCATTTGCTGGGTTTTACGTTTGACGGCTGCTTGTATTTCGATACTCGCTGCCCGTTTGGCCTGAGAACCAGCGCTATGATTTGCCAAAGGACAACCTCAGCTGTTATTTACATTTTCACGCAACGGGGTTACACAGCCGATGTTTATTTGGATGATTTCTATGGCGCGGAACACTCTGATACCGCCTTCAACGCTTTTCACGAGCTACAGTCTTTATTTGATCGTCTCGGTTTGCAAGCGTCATCCGAAAAGGACTGTCCACCAGCAACAACCATGATTTGCCTCGGTATTGAAGTTGATACTAACACCTTTTGTCTTCGCGTGCCTCGTGATCGCCTTGATGCTTTGTCACTTGAACTGACTCACTGGAAAGCTCGAACGTCGTATCGTCTTAAAGAATTACAATCCCTTTTAGGAAAGCTGTCTTTGGCACAGCATGTGTCAAGTCGGGCCAAATTTTTATGTCGAGGTTGCTGAACAATGTGCGTTCTTTTCCATCTTCTCGTCGTTCTGCGCCTGTTTCACAAGACATGAAACTAGACATCGACTGGTGGCTCACTTTTCTACCTCTCTTTAACGGCGTTTCCTTCATTAAGTCAGATGTTTGGGCTTTCGATGATTTTCAATTTTCCACCGATGCTTGTCTCACTGGCGGCGGGGCCACATGTCAAGATCAATGTTTCTCCGTGGTTTTTCCATCGCACATTGCCCAGGAAGCGGCTCACATTACTGCCTTAGAACTGTTCGTTGTCGTTGTAGCAATTCGAGTCTGGGCTCCCATTCTTGCTCGCCATCGAGTCATCGTTTCTTGCGACAATGAAGCGGCAGTCACAGTCATTAACTCTGGCATCACGCGTGACCCTTTCATGCAACGTTGTTTGCGCCAGCTATGGTTCACCGCCTCATTACACGACTTTGAGATTCGTGCATCGTTTATTCCAGGCGCACATAACTTTTGACCTGACGCTCTAAGCCGCTGGCATCTTCATCAAAAGCATCAACGGGACTTTAACTCTTATTGTCGTGATCTTGGACTCACGTACGCTTTCATTGATGTGCCTGAAAACTTCTTCACTTTTCAGGTCTCCTAATAGCCATATTACCATAAAAATTTATATAGCTTAGAGTAAATTTTTTTTTTCTCGTTTTTTCTGTTGCTCCCTAGGCAATTATCCCAGGATCGTGGTCATTGATCAACTAAAAGATCATCTCACATCTTTGGCCTTTGCCGAATCCACCAAGAAGAATATGCAGTCTCATCTTAACGCTTATCTAAGTTTTTGCAGTAATTTTAATTTTCGCGCATTTCCTTTAGATGCTATTGTGGTATCACGTTATATCGCCTATCTTGCTTACGTCGGTCGCCGTTTTGGCACAATCCAAAATCATATTTCCAGTCTTAAGCATTTTCATCAAGTTTACGGTTTTCAGTTGGGTTGGGAACAGCATTATGTTTTTTGGCTTATTATCAAAGGCGCTAAGCGATATCTCGGCATGCAGTCAAATAGGAAACACGCGATCACCCCACTCATGCTGCACCGCATGGTTTTTTTATTCGATTTGCGCAAACCATTACATGCTGCGATGTGGGCCCTTTTTCTCGTGGCTTTCTTTTCTTTTCTGCGCAAATCTAATTTAGTAGTCGAAACCATGCGTAGCGTTCCATCCGTTAAGGTTTTACGTCGCAATCACCTTATTCTTAACGAGAGCGCTGCATATTTGCAAATCCTTGAAACCAAAACAATCCAGTTTGCGCAGCGTACTCTGCATATTCCTTTGCCAGTTATTCCTGGCTCCATTCTTTGTCCAGTGGCCGCTTTGCGAACACATCTTCAGTTGAACCAGGTGCCTGCCAGTGCCCCCCTTATTTCAGTTCGCGACAGTAGTACAGCGTCGCTTCAGGCCATCACTTACTCGCAGTTTTCGCGTTTTCTTACTAAGTGTTTACAGGCCATTGGGGCAGATCACCGAGTATTTTCTCCCCACAGTTTTCGGCGCGGGGGGGCTACTTTCGCTTTCGATTGCGGTCTTCCCGCAGAACTTATTAAGTTACAAGGGGATTGGCGTAGCGACGCATATCTGGTTTATCTCGAAATGTCTGACCATCAAAAACGGGCCGCTGTCACCGCTCTGTCTCATGCTGTACAGCAACTTGGCCTTTAGCTAGCGTTACCTCTATATATAGAAATTTTTTCCTTTCTCATTTTATTATTCTCTATTTTTCTTATTTTCTTATTATTTTCTTCAAACACAGATTCGTTTGGGTTTGGTGTCGGAGTTCTATTGTTCTCAGTTTTTGTAACTCGTCTGTCTCTCGATGTAACAATAAAGCTCCAAATTTTTCCAAAACGGTTGTCTGTGTTTGAATGTAAACAATTGTGTAAATCATTACCTTAAGTGATGATAGTTAATTGTTAATTCTTGTACACCGTCTATTTAATGTCAACATCAAGGCTTAAATTTCAGTCATAATCTCTAGTCGATCACCCTTATTCCCTCCCACCCTTAAGGTGTCGGAGTTCTATTGTTCTCAGTTTATGTAACTCGTCTGTCTCTCGATGTAACAATAAAGCTCCAAATTTTTCCCAAACGGTTGTCTGTGTTTGAATGTAAACAATTGACTGATAATGACCTTTCCAGAACTTCATTTCTTTTATGTCCAGTGGCAGCCCACTTGCTCTGTACTCTGGAAACAATAAACATTGTAGCTTTCTAAAACCAGAACTGAATCAGTCATTATCATAAAAAGTAAGTTTTGGTTGACACAGTTCATTACATACACTGTAGCACATGCAGAAATGCACCTAACAAAGATTAATGAGGAACAAAAGCTCTGGCAAATACAAGAGGCCCATGTGAGGATGGAGTGCTGCTCAATTGCAAGAAAATCATTATATTAAACATTGCAATTTTATTTTGATATTGATTTGTAGGCATGCAAGTATGGGGCGCCATTTGTAAAAAAAATGATTTAGCTTTATTTTGTCATTTTTTTCGTTATTTATTAAATAAAGTTTTCTGATATGATATCATACGCCAATGATTTGATATAATAAATGTTGATTTCAAATCATGCGTTTATGATTTGATATAATAAATTATTATTTAAAATCATGCGTTTATGATTTGATATAATAAATTCTGATTTCAAATCATACCTTTAATGATTTGATATAATAAATTATTTTTTCAAATCATACCTTTATGATTTGATATAATAAATATTGATTTCAAATCATAAGTTTATGATTTGATATAATAAATCCTGATTTCAAATCATAAGTTTATGATTTGATATAATAAATCCTGATTTCAAATCATTCGTTTATGATTTGATATAGTAAATCCTGATTTCAAATCATAAGTTTACGATTTCATACAATAAGTTCTGATTTTAAATCATAAGTTTATGATTTGATATAATAAATCCTGATTTCAAATCATAAGTATATGATTTCATATAATGAAAATCATTATTTGATATCAGTAAAACCATGATTTAACTTAATAAGTAATAAGTAACCGCGTGACTTGGCACGTGGGTCATTAGCGCGGGAATAATCGCAAAGATGGCGACACAACCGGATGAGCTATCGAGGTCAATCGCTTCTGCGGTCTCTAGAGCCGTAGAAAGGGCGGTTGACGAAGCTTTGGCATCTCTTCCGAGCCTTCCTGGCAATTCAGGTTTTGCTCCTGCGACACAAGAGGTATGTAACATTGATGTATCACTGCTAAAGCATCCCAGTCGCTGCCGGGGTGATGACCTGTGTGTCGATGTGATTAACAAAAACATCATTATTGATGTCTTCCAAGCGCCTCATCTATTTCTTACATGTTGCACTGCATCATTAGTTAAGGGGATTGCATGTTAAGCGGAAAGCTATGACTATATTTACGAGGGAAAGAGGACTTTTGGACCTTTCGCTTGTCTGGCGCATTGCGTGACACATGCGGCTCATGGTTAATACTATGTTAGTTAAATTAGATGTGTTTGCTTCCTTTTTTTATGTCATTTTGGTAGCCATACTAAAATAACATACAGTGAATGATTGTTTTTATTTCACAAAGTAAGGTGAGAAACTGATTTACCTGTCCGACTGGTGGAAAAATTTACATAGTAGAAAAATTAATTGAATGAATTTGATAATTCATCTGTCATTCAGCAAGAAGAAGCAGTAAGAACTTCGCAAGATGTGGAAAATGACGAGGACCAAATGCCAAGGTAAGTGTGTATTTCAAATTTAATGTTAGTGTTCCTTGATCCTAATAAGCCTTTCTTATATGTCTCTAAACTTGAATGTAGTCTAACATTCTCTAAAAAAACAGTTGCTTCAATCAAAGGCCCTTTTTACAAGCAGGTAGGGTAATCATAGTTCTAGGATTTCCCCCGCAAGAGGGTAAAAGATAGTCCGCGTTTACAAGCAATCTTTCAGATATCTGGCTCGTTACGCTTCAGTTAACCTGGTAAATAAAACACGCAATCCGTAATGATTTTATTGCCAGAACTTATTTTCACCTAAATTACGTAGTTTTGGTTCCACTCAAATCATTTCATTTTCTAAGCTCACTTAGAATTCCAGACACACAACCTAGTTATTTTTTTTTAGTTTTGCATGAATTTGACGGCAAAACTATAAACACTTCCCCGACAAAATTATTGCGAAAATTTTGTCCCAAATTAAAAACCTGTTATTTGAATTTTTTCTATCCAAAGCAAAACTAAAACAAACTGTTCACTTATACGATGTTTCTAAAGTCACAATTCGTTTGTTTTACCGGTATTTCTAGCGCTCACCTAAGGCTACCCTAGCGCAAGGGTAACCCTACCTACCTTGTAAACACGTCTGTCACAAAAAAGAAGCGTGGGAGTATTAGGGTAACCCTCTTGCTAGGGTAAACCTAGCACTAGGGTTAGCCCTACCTCTTGTGAACAGGGCCTAAGGGAGGGACCCTTAAAAATCGTTGACTAGCACATGAACTGTTCGCCTTGCAAGTTGTAAAAAAATCGACATTTCTTTGGTGTCAGATCTCCTTTCTTGTCCTTCCCTTTCCCACCCCACCCTCGTCATATGTATCCTGTACCCGTCTTAGGCCAGAAATGGTCGGCCGAGGAGTACTTGAGGTATACATCAATGGGGGTTCTACTGACATTACGTTAACTTCTTGCAGATCCAAAGGGAGGCCAAGAACAGCCATCGGCAAAGAGCAGTTGGAAGCATTCTTAAAATTAAAAATTCCTCTATCAGACATTGCCAGTGCTTTACATGTCTCTAGACCTACCGTATATAAAGCTATCCGCGATTACAACATTAACTACAAGCGGTTTTCAGATGCCAGTGAGGCTGAGATTCGTCAAGCAGTCGAAGTCATTTCGAGAAGCCATCCGAATGCTGGAGAATCGATGGTTATGGGTCATCTGAGGGCTCGCGGTTTCCACGTTCAAAGATCAAGAGTTAGGAGTGCTATACACCACAACAACCCAAACGGTCCCATGTCACGTTTTCATCCTCCTATAAGAAGACGCGTTTACTCGGTGCCATGCCCGAATTATGTGTGGCACATCGACGGAAACCACAAGCTGGTACGATGGCGAATGGTGTTGCATCATGCCGTTGACGGATATAGCCGGCTGGTAGTTTTTGGTGCCTGCTCCACGAACAACAGAGCAAGCACTGTGCTTCAATTGTATCATCAGGCTGTGCGAAAGTATGGACGTCCCTTTCGTGTGAGAACGGACCACGGTGGAGAAAATGTGGACGTATCCCTTGTAGAAATTCAGTATACTTAAAGTATACTTCAAGTATACTTAGTATATACTTTCCAAAAAAGAAGTACATTTGAAGTATGCTTCACTTATACTTGCGAAAAAAAAGTATAAACGAAGTATATTAACCAAATTGTGGAAAATATACTTCATTTATACTTCAATTTCAAAAGTATACTTAAAGTATACTTTTAGAAACCTTGGGATTTTTAAAACGTTGCCATTGAAAAAAAGCATACTTAAAGTATACTTTTTCTTAAGCACAGATAATCCTGTAAATTTAAAAATCTACAATCTTGAAATCTCTTAATACAGACCATTCAAAACCGAAATTGTAAAAAACTGTTTTTAACATAAGTTCAACAACTATTCAAAAAATGGAAAAATTATGATAATATCATATCACAGTGGTAGAGAATCAACAGGAACTGTATTTTCTGCAAAACGTGAGTATTTTGCAGCATATTTTACAAACTGGTGCAGTGAGCAAAACAATACATTACATAAATTATAAGAAATGGCATACATGCATACATGGAATTTTTCCAAAATGAAGTGCTTGACAGCTAATCTACTAAGTTAAAATCACCATTAAAAAAATAATTGATTAGTTTAGGCATTATACAAGCAGATCATCTTCCCAAAATTATGTGGATTTCTAGATAAAATGCAAGTTGTCAACTAAGTATCATTCAAAACAATTTCCCAGACATGAGTACAATTAACAATAATTATTTTTCACAAACCAGATGTAAACCAATGACAGGTATAATTCCAAGACAATATTTAAAAGAATTGTTCCCACTTTATACAAGTCATATGTTTATTTAACATTATTAGTCAAAGAGTGGTTTTCACATGGGAGGTGCGGTGGCCTAATGGTTAGTGTGCTGGACTCTGGATTGATTGGTCCAAGTTCGAGCCCTGGCTGGAGTCATTGTGTTGTGTTCTTTGCCAGTACACTTTACTCTCTGTGTCTCTCTCCACCCAGGTGTATAAATGGGTACCGGCGGATTTACTGCTGGGGGTAACCCTGCGATGGACTAGCATCCCATAAATACTGCTAGTAGCTTCATGCTACGGAAACCGGAGATAAACGCCGTCCTGATGGGCCACTAGGCTTGAACGCCTTTTTTCACATGACCATCGAAAGTAATTGGTTTTTCATTCACTTCGCTACTTGATTAGCTTAAAACACTTGCACCAGTTTTTCATCCAACCAGAAGTAAAACCAAAACCAATCGTCACTTGCTGACACATGTTTTTCTGTGCTTTGAGTCAGCTACATGTAATTTCTTTACTAAGTTTTAAATGGTCCATTGGATTGTCTGTGTTCTTTGTGACTGCCCAGAGTAATAAAACTTCAATTGGTTTCGGTTTTACAACACACAGTCAATTGAAAACTGCTCTATGACTTCCTTTCTATTAACCCATGCAAAAATAAATGTGTGATCACATGTGTGATCACACGTGTGATTCGAAGTGTGATCACACGTGTGATTTTTTATAAAATGTGTGAATCACACTTTAAATCACACTTTTCACACTAGTGTGAAAAGTGGTGTGATAAAGTGTGAAAAAGAAGTGTGAAAAAGTGTGATTCACACGTGTGATTTTTTATAACGTGTGATTGCAAGTGTGATCACACTTTATTAAGTGTGATCTAATGTATGATCACACTTACAAAAGTGTGATACTAGACATAACTGCATCCCATTTTATCAATTAACGTTAAATCACACTTCTTTAGACCACACAATCAGTAAAGTTGATTGATTTAGCCTACAGCCTAAAATGCTACAATATGTATCATGCACCTATAGTAAAATGATAAGTACTAACATAAATGGGGGAAACTTTTAATTTTGATTATGCTCATAATATATATATACTGGT
>OX393568.1:15390213-15492545 GCA_947652115.1 Blastomussa wellsi | reverse complement strand
CAAATGGCTATTTTTATCATTAAGCATCAGACAGTGGGATAACATTGTGAGTTCCATCATTAAAGTACATGTTTCTATAAACAAAATGTCTTGTACTTCATTAGATGACTCGCACTAACAAAACAATGACTTAAGTCAATATCGCAACTATCTTGATTTCTCCCATTAGAGGAACTGTGTGACTATCTTGGCACATTTATCAACCAGCATCGTTTGGTCTCCAGCTTTTAGAAGAGCAACTTTAATTTCGCCATCTGACATCTTGCCAAGCTGTGCATCAATGCCCTTTAATATGAAGAAGCTCTGTAATGCATCATTAAATGCAGAATAGGAGGTTATCTTCTTGTCAACCAGGATAGATAGTTTGCAGACAAGCTTTGGTACTAGACTTTCTGAAAGCATGGTCGATTTGCATCCCTTGCAATTGATGATTTCTTGGTCTTCACTTGCTGTATTATTCGTGGCATTACACAATGGACACGAGGGGTTGCGAATCAGATCCAATGCGATGACTTTACCAGTGATGACAGAATCTTGGAAGTCCGTTCCAGTGGTCACATCTGTGTTTGTTACTATATCATCAATTTGTTCAATGATTGATTCCTCGTTAGTGTTGATGTACTTTTTGTCATTGAACATTTTTACCTTGAGATTTTTAATATGATATGACTTCCCTCTTTGAAGCTCATCAATTGCTGCTTCCCAAGCTTCTAGTCTAATTGTTCCAGTTTTATCAGTCACAACACAATCAACCTTGAAACATGGATCTCCATGAACTATAACTTTCTGTTTCTCTTCTGTCTTGCTTATGATTTTCACCTTGACATCCACTGTGTCGAAGGGAAGTAGACTTGATATGTTATCGACTGTTGTAAGGTTGTGTTCGAAACTTGGATTGTATTGGAAGTTTACTTTAACAGACTGAAGCTTTGATTTCTTTTTTACTGTGAAATCCATCTTAGATGAGCTCCGCTTGTTTGGACTTAACTGCCCTCCAAGGATGGAAACTGGCTGATGCTGCTGTTGGTAGTTTAAAAAATCTTTCCTCTTGTCCGGTGAATAGCAAACCACAGACTGGGATGATGTTTCTGATGTTTGTACCAGGAAGTTGAAGAAGGTTGTTTTTTTCTCATTTCTTGCGTCTTTCACTTTTGATAGCTGATGGACATATCCAGTTAAGCTATCTGCAGAGGGAAAGGAATTCAATGTCATGCATCACATTGTTGGCCCAGTTTTTATATCAGTGTTGCTTGTTTAAAAGTGTATGCTGAATCACAGCCCTATGTACAGCAGTGTGTTAATTAAATTAAGAGTTATTAAGAGTTAAATAAGAATGTTATAACAAGAAGTAAAAAAAAACAAAAACAGTGAAGTCACTCTCACCTTCACCTGGGTTTGCCGATGCAGATTTTGATGTTACACCTGTTGGTTCTTCATTCTTTCTTTGGTTACTACTACTGAATAAAAAATAAAAAAGTATTTTTTAAAGAGAAATTTAAAAAAGAAATAAAGAGAAATAAAGAGAGAGGGAATTCAAACATAATGAGCTTACCTTGAATTTGTTGCAGTGTCCATGCCTGAAGTGCCAATCAAAGGAAATGTGGAGTCTCTTGTAAGCTATAAAATCAGAGAAAGATATTCTGTTTGACCTAGTAAATAATACTGCAATGCAACTAAAATGCGTTAATCAGTGCATAAATTGCTTTATGGTCAGAAAAATATGTCTCCCAAATATTGCTCTTTACTTTATCTTCATCGATATTAGTATAGATATGGTCAATACAGGTTTTATTATCTGTTGTGTAGGAGGACATTAGTTGCCTATAGTGATTCTCTGTAATAAAGAGATTATATAATGTTGACCTTTCTGTTATATTTAACCAGTTAACATTAAAATCTCCAATAAAAACTTTTAAAGTTGCTGTTGACAATGCCAACAGTTCTCTTATAGCTGCACAAAGTTGTCTAATAGGAATTGATGGAGAGCGATAAATAGCTATTACTATGATATGAGGAATTACCATAAACCTCAAAACTGTTATCTCTATGCCATTTTGATTGTAGCAGTATGGATACGCCGGATAATAATCAATGCGAGTATACACTGCAGTTCCACCATATGGTCTTTCATTGTGTTGTGAAATAGCGTCATTTCTAAAGAGGGTGTATTCTCCAAGTTCATACATGGTGTCACTTTCAGACATTTGGAATCGTGTTTCTGAAAAAACACTAATATCAGTACTCAAGTAATTCATGTCAGCACGTACATCATTAATGTGCTTATGCAAAGAACGTGCATTCAAAAAACAAAGCTTTATAGATGATTCTGGAGCAGCATAGATAGGAGAAATGGAAAGCTTCAGTTTGCCTTCATTTCTAAGATGTTCCATTTCATTCTCAACAGCAGGACTTACAGTTATCTTATCTTCACAAAGGTCAGTGATGTAAAGACCTTCTATTACTGTTACACGGCTTAGTCCGACATAGTGTATGTGAGGAATAGCTCTTTTGGTTTCAAAATTAACAACAATTTTGGTTTCTGTATCACCTTGTGATCTGTGAATTGTTTTTGCTGCAGCTGGCCTCAGAGGAAATTGTTTTCTTACAACTTGAACAGTTCTGTTTCTACCAACAGCAAATTGTGTGGTGACTGGTTTTATAGGAGTCCACGTAGGCTGAATACCAGAGACATATAAACGTCTGTTTTCCTGCCTTGTTTTTGCACCAATATCATCATGGTCAAACTGAACCCAAATTATTCCAGACGGATAGTTGGTTTGATTAATTTGTATCAACTTTATCACATTACCAGCACCATTTGTCATGCCATCATCAATTCTGGTGTTCAATGAAATTTCAGTTCTTTCACCAACTGCTATGTTTAATGAACCATGTAATTGCTTGGTTTTCCTAGGATCTTGAGGTATTTGCTTTAAAATTTTATCTCTGACATCTTGAGAAGTTGCTCCAATCACACTGTCGTGAGCCTTGATACTGTATTTTACGTTTTGTATAGCATGATGTACTCGGTCATTGAATTCATTGACTTTTGCATTTTGTATAAATAGATGAGGAGCATTCATTGGATAACTGGAGGTATTGGATTGCAACATTCGTTGTCTCAATACTCTTATGTCTTCATTTGTCTGTTTTCCTTCTCTCAACCTGTTAAGCAATTCAGCAAATTGTTTGCTTTCTCTTTGCCTCATAATTTCTTTTAGCTCAAACATATTAAAAAGTTCCTGCCACAGATTTGGAGCAAGAACGCCATATTCTGTCTTCAAATCATTGAATATATAATCATCCATAACTGGTTGTAGCTGAAATAAATCACCTATAGCTATAATGCTAACACCCCCAAAGGGCAAAGGGCTTCCTTTGATGTCTTTAAGTCTGTTGTCAATTTGTACATTAAACATTGTGTTACCGACCATTGATATTTCATCAATAAATACGAGTTTAATACCACCTAACTGCGTTCTTAGGGAATTGAGTCTATTAGAGTCTAGACGTTTATAAGTCTTTAGTGACTGGCAGGCTGGTATTGCTAATGCACTGTGAATGGTATTGCCTTTGATGATATATGCAGCTTTTCCTGTAGGTGCTAACATTAAAACTCTGATTTCTGCAAAATTATCACCAGCTCTACTATTATAGAATTTGAGTGCTGCTTGATACAAGGCTTTAGTCACATGTGATTTGCCTACTCCTGCCCCTCCAGACAAAAATGAATAAAAGGGCTCATCAGATGTTTTGATCAGGTGTAGCACATGATAAAAGAATTCCTTTTGTTCTTTATTCAATGATTGTACCATACATCTATATTCATTGTCTGGTAATTCATTAAGTATTAATGGTTCAGATCTGGAATCAACAGATGGTATCCCTATGTCATCTGATAGGTTGTAATTCTCATTGAAGTCAGGGTGTAAGTCCTGCTGGCCTTCATTGCAGTCTTGTTGTTCTATACTTTCAGTCAAAGGTGCAATACAATCATAACTTTCTTCTAGTCTATTTCTCTCTTGTTGTATCTCATTTAAGTCTTCATTACATGTAACATATTGTTTCATTTGTTCCTTGATAAGTTTAGACAGTGCCTTATAACGGTCTTGATAACAGAAGAATCCACCAAGTAAGTCAGTTTCTTCATTTCTCCATGCAGTATAGAGCATTAAAAGTTCACGATAGTGCTTCTCAGGATCAGCTTCTTTATTGAACCAAACACTTCTTATTATTCTAGCTTTATTTCTCTTTTTCATTTTACCACGGCCACTGATATTAGTAGCCTTTTCATCATTGAGATCATCATCATCATTCTCATAATGTTCGATGCATTTCTCTAATGGCAAGCCATCAGTGTCTAAATCATTAGATGGCTTTACATAAGGTTTGCCAGTTACATCATACCATGCAACCCAGTCTGCAAGAGTTACATCCTCTAGTTGAGTTGGACGTTTACTATATCTCTTTAGCAATCCACTCGTGTAGATTTCTTCACAGTCATCATCCATTTCTTTGATATCATTTAATGGCTTCAAGAGCTCTACACGTTCATCAGGAGGTGCAGTGTTAATAAATACAACCTGCCGAGAGGACTTTCTCATGGGCAATTGCAGTACAATATACACAGCTTCTTGAGCACTTATTTCAACATTGTTTACAAATTTACTGCCAATATCTCGAACTTGCTGTTTAATAGTAGAATTTCCCTTTCTTGCTTCAGTGCAAGCTTCTCGCAATAGCTCACTCATGCCTTTTTGAGCTTTTGAGATATAATCAACAATATATACTGCACAAGCATACACATCTAGCACATACTGAATATCCATGTTAGCCCTCCATGCCTGAAGGCAAGCAGGGTTGTAGTTGTTAACTCTTAATTCATTTGGAGTTCGTTTTAAGAAAACAGTAGCAGCATTGATTGAGGAACGCACAGCTAGTAAATAGTTTTCCTCTGTGACATTGAGGTCCAAGAGTAACTTGTCAAAAGTAATTTCTTCGCCTTCTTTCATTTCATCTAGATGAAATTTGATTGTTTTCCATGTATCTTTATGCCTTTTGATTTCACTTTGTTGCATGTCTTTATCTAAAGGATAAAGAATCCTTGTTTGTCTCATGGGAGGCTGTGGATAATTGAATCTGCAATCACTTTTAGTATTCTTACGACAAGTATGTGAATGACGGTGAACCTGTCTGTTGACTAAGTGAAGTAGTTCAGGATTGTCAGTAGGTTTGCAGCAGGTTACTATCTTATCAATAAATTCAATCACTTCTTTGTCACTTTGCTCCTGGAATTTTGGTGCACTCTCCACCCAGATTAGCATATGTATATGTGGTGAACCACGTTGCTGATATTCTACCCTGTAAAACCAATCTGATATTTTCCCTAGTGGCTCTGCAGAACTCAAAAGAAAACTACTTAAGAATTTATTGACTTGGTAATCAAAATGTCTGGCACAGGTAACAGGATCACTTTGAATCAATCTACATCTCTCCTCCCAGTTAAGATTGCTAATTTCATTATCAGAATAATCTTTGTGATCCACAAGATTGCCAAGAATTTTAAGAAGGTGAGTCCACTGTGTTTCTGCTGATGAGAAACTGCAAAATAGTGTTGCAGGTCCAAGTTGTCTTATCATGGCAAACAGATCTTTTTTTGCTTTCTCAAAGTATGGAGGTGAACCACGCAATGCTGTAAGAAACTTAAATCCTTCATCAAAGCGAATTAATCGATCTAGTGCACCCATCTGTTTTAATTGGCGTGCATTAAGATTTCTGTTGTTTCCCTTGCATTTTCTAAGTGCAATGGTTGATTTACTAAGAAGTATTTTCATTTGCAACTTTTTTGCTTTAAAGAAAATATTCTCTACACACATAGCTGCTCTTCTGTCTGACCTTCTTAGTTCAGATTTACATATATCACTATAGTGAATGTGCTTGCATAGAGACCGGGGTTGCCCAAGGAATATTCCAGGATATGCTAACTCCTCTGAATATTTATCCCTGAATATACTTAAGGGTATATTGCCTTCTGCTGGTGCAATGTTGAATATATGCTGGCGCTCATTATCTTCTAAAAAGTCAGTGCCTGTTAACATAGTATCAGTAACACCTGCAGGTACATCATCTTCATTTTCGCTTTCATTATCTCTATCATCTATTGTGTTTATTTCAGAGTGACTATTACTGTTCTCGGCACTTTCTGCAGATTGTTCACTATAAAGGCCATTCATATTATGTTGTTGTTCAATTTCTTTGTCATACTGATTGGTCCATTGCGGATTCAAAACAATGCCTTCATCTTTATAAAGACTGCTATTTCTGATCAGCCAATCTGCTGCTTGCATTACTTTATGAGGTCTTACATTTAATGACAATGCAGAACTCTTATATTGAAGCTTTCTTTTTAAATTTACTTTTATTGTAGCAGTCTCACTTAGTAACCGTGGCAACATAGTGACTGTACTTGCTACATCAGCAGGAACATTCACAATATTTCCATGTATTTTTAGTTGTTTTCCTCTAGGTGCTTGCATCAACTTTTGAAAAGCAATTCTTGGGGCTAGTATTCTACATTCTAATTCATTCAAATCAAAAAAGTTTGGTTTTTCTGGAAATGCCAAACCATTAACGACAGAACAGGGTGGAATTTTACTTTTCACTAAATGGCTTTGACATGTTTTGCAAACCCATTCAGCATTACCTGAGTTTCTCCTTTGGTCAAAATATTCATGAATAACAGGATTTATATCTTTCAGGTTTTCTGCTTTTAGAACACTCTGCCTATACCAAAGCTGGTCACAACAAAAACAAGTATAAACAGGACCTTCTGCAGCCATGTCCTGGAACTTTGAGATAGCTGACTCAATAGAAACAAGTTTCTTTTTTGATTTATATTCCCTATGTTTTTCATTGCATTTTGCCTTTTGTTCAGATGTCATTCTAGACCTATAGTTTTTTTGACGTTGATTATGTTTTGCCTTTTGTTCAGGTGATGATATTTTTCCTCTATAAGCTTTTTGGTACTGATTACGTTTTGATTTCTGCTCTGGGGATGCATTGGCTTCTCTGTATTTCCTCTTTAAATATGCACTTTTTGTTTTTTTATTCTTATTGCTGGCATTTGTGTCTTCATTTGACACTGTATTTAAAGCAGAATTCCTTTCATCTTTAGAACTTGAGTTGATTTGGTTTTCTGTCACAGTAGAAGTGTGTTTTCTTTTACGAGCATAGGCAGTTTCAGAAGAATTTTCAAACAAATTTCTTTTTACTTTTTCAGGCAAGTTACTTTCAGTTAACAGTTCTATTGTTGAGACATAGTGCATCTCTCCAATGTGTCCTATATATATAGACCTTGTTGTCTCTGACAAATCTAGCGCTTGAACCAGTGTTAACTCAGCAAAGTTTTCACTTGACTCTATAACATGAATTCTCAAGTTCATAGCTTCTGCTATTGCCTGCATAATAATGTGATCACCCCAAGTTCCTTCCATAGACATATTACATAAATATTGCGACCAAGATGTGTTATCTAGAACTGCACTTTCTATAAATCGCTCAGGATTGTTTTGCAAATACTGAATACCAGCCCTTCTGATTTCTAAATGTCGATTTGCATCATGATATAATTGATGTGCTATGGCTCTAAACAAGCAATTACCCATTCCTCCAACCTCTAGTGCTCTTAGTCCATGTCTACGTAATCTGCAGTTAAACACAGAATTGCGACTTTCTGTACAAATTATTTGTGGAGTTGTTGGACCAGGATTCAACTCAACATCTCCACTGAGCAATATATTTCTTTTTGATGCATTATATTCCATTGTTTGAATGAGACCTCTCTCAAAATAATTACTAAAGAAGCTGTTTTGTTTCTTATCAAAGGTGAGACTCCATTGTTTATAGTTAGAAGCTATGTTGTACAAAACAGATGAAACAGGTATAGATTTTCTAATAGAACGCTTGGTTTTCAGTCTCGATTTTCTCGATTTAAGTGATTTGATCACCCGTTTAAGTGCCACTCTAGATGGTTCCCTATCCCTATTCCTGCACCTCACACGGACATTTGACCGACGACAAGCTCGTATCAGATTACTAACCTCAACACACTTTTCATGGTTTACTGGAATATTTCTATCACATTTATAAAACAATTCCTCTGTATCATCAATACTACAGTTAGTCACAGCATTCAAGGTTATGTCAGTGTTCAGCAAGCTATTTGTGACATCTCCTGCATGCTCATCATGACAGCCAACAAATTCATTCTCTGTGTTCACAATGGAGTCGACAAGCATGGCGTTATAATCACGCTTATCTCGAAAAATCGTTTCTGTTTGTGGCTCGATTCTTTCTCGAAATACTGTAAATATTCCCATAAGTAAATTCGTGTTGCCTGTACAAGCATTTTTAGTTCCCCGGAGGGAATATATGTTGCCCGAAAAGGCAAGTTCTGTTTCCCGAAGGAAATTTATGTTGCCTAAAGAGGCAAATTTGTTTCCCCGGAGGGAGTTCATGTTGCCTGTAAAGGCAAATTTCTTTCCTCGAAGAGAATTAATCTTTCTCTGAAAAATATAACCGGTAACCAAAGGATTGTGTAACATCTCGGAGAATGGCTGATTGGCTGGCACGTGTAAGGCATTCACCGGCATTTCGAGCTGCTGCACTACTGGATTCATCACTCGACGGCGGCCATGTTCGAAACCGTCGCGACCTATGGCAGTTTTTGAAGTCCAAAGTTTGTTGGCAACTTCGGCACGACTAAGAAACGCTTTATGAGAAAACACAGGACATAACACTTGAATGCTCTGTCTAATAATACGCACAAAATAGTGAGAAAGCATGGTAAATTCTTACCTTATAAAGATATTGAGCTCGCTCTAGCGGTGTGAGTTGTGTCAAGAACACGAGGAGCTGAGATTCCAACGTTGACAAACGTTTTCCGTGGTGAGTATCATATAACATTTCCGAAAGAAATCGCATTTTTCCGGAAAAGGATCGGTAAACTCTAGATGATTTTTTTCGAGAAAATATAAACACCACATGATTGAAAACCAGTAAGGACAGTAAGAGCTTAATAAACAATAAACGTATTAGTTTGTTACAGAATACTCGAATGAATAAAACATAAAGTTTCTACCTCGAAGAAATCGAAAGTCGATCGTAATTCCGAAGCAATCCTCCGAAAGCAATCCGGAAAATGTGGACACTCATACATCCAACCCGATAGCATAGTAGCTACTTGCGCACGCGCAGTAGCTACAAAAACTACTGCGCTACGACCTCAGGGCTGCAAGAGCCACAAAACCAGACATTTTAGTCTTGGAAATAGGGTCTAACGATCTCTGCGACCCCTCGGCAGACCCTGAGGTATTAGCTGAAACAATCACTGCATTCGTAGACGTGCTGCGCCATGAAATCCAACACAAATTCACGGTTCTATGCCAGGTGATTCCACGCAGGAATCCCCCCTTTCCGAAATACAATCGGAATGTCAGAAAGCTAAACAAGTGCCTGCAGGACACGTTGGCAGATTCTAGCGTTGTGAAATTTTGGCGCCATCGAGGGCTCAGTAACTCCACGAGGGACATTTATGTTCGTGATGGAATTCACCTTAACAAGCGGGGACACAAGGCTCTCTACCGCAGCTATCGGGGCGCATTGCTTTATGCACTGAAACAGATCCAACACTACCAGGCGTCATAATTACAATTATTAAAAAAAAAAAAAAAATCTGCGATATATATTTTTTCGGACGGGAATTCCTTTGATAAATGCCGCAGGCGTAGTCATTAGTTGGGGTATTTTATCTTGTCCACCCGTTTCTGGGTGTGTTTATGCTATCAGCATTGTGGTCATTGAGGAATGTCAGATGTATTTTATCAAGCGTTCTGCGGTTATTCCCAGAACATTGTTCTGACACTTATAATCACGGCACATTTACATGATCAATGCGGCCAAAGGCTGCCTTTGTGCCAATCATGTTTTGCCGTTGTGTTTTATGAAAGAAAACACCTATCTTGTTCCATACTTTGTGTACCTCATGACTTTTGTTAGTTTCAAAAAATTTATTTTTCGCCTGCGGTAGTTTATATATATATATATATATATTTTACGCCTTATGTTGGATCTGTTTCTTCTGTGAATTATTCTGTGCGCCAAGAGCGAAATGTGTTATTAATTCAGACCTACCCCCTCCCAGAATGCCGCCAAAAGGAAAGAGGCCAGCAGTCAACAACGCATATCTTACACGGGTTTCTAAACGTAGGCGCGGCGCTGCCGAGACTGCCGACAACACACAACATCCAGCAACGCTTCGCCAGGTTCCTGCTAATACCAACCAAGAGATCGCCTCAACTTCGTCAGCAGGAGTTACTGCCAACCAGCAACAAGCAAGCGTTCCAGAAGGCGCACTCCAGGGTATTGCTGACGCCATAGCAGAAGCGGTGAAGAAGAGTCTTCGCGACACTGGGCTGCTTTTACCCCAACCAGTAAACCAGCCCAACATACAGTTTATTCCAGATCCGCCTCCAGAGCCCGCATCTCAACCCAGCGTCCAAGCGGCGGTTCGCACCAACATCCAGACGTTAACCGGCGGGATACTACAAGTGTCTGAACCCACCGTCGACAGCAGTAAGAACTCTTTTATCTCTAGTGCTGTGCCTCTGGCATCTAGGGTACCAGAGCGTATTAGAAATAAGATCTGGGCAAACGAGTTTATAGATTTTTCACATTTGCTAATAACGTATAAAGACGACCATAACTATACTTTTCAGCTACAAAGTAATGAGAATGGGCAACAGGTTCTTTCGATGGTGCCTAACCATAAACGGCCCACCATCCAGACTATAGAGCAATGGACAACCGCTTTCCAAATTTTCGTTTCTATCTTTACTCAAAGATTCCCCCAAGATTCTCCAGCACTCATGAAATATGGGTCTGTAGTACGTGATTTAGCCGCCCAGTCCGCCAATTGGCGTTTCTATGACGAAAACTTTCGTCAGTTGAGGCAAGAGCAGCAAATTTCTTGGGATAATATTCACAGTGAGTTGTGGCTTCGAGCACACTACCAACCACAAAAGCTAAATGGGTCAAACCGGGGAGGCCAGGGCCGATATCGCAGCACTTGGCCTAGATCAAATTTCCCAAAGGGTTTCTGTTGGAAGTTCCATAACGGGACTCATTGCAACGGTTGCGCCTTTAAACACCACTGCTTTAAGTGTGGCAACAACCATCCGATCTTCCGCTGCCAACAGCAGCAAAAGCCCACGGCTGGGCGTAATCCCACAACAAAGCAGCCACCCATGCCTACCAACAGCGCTTCCCACACCGGTTAACGTAGCCGTCCTTTCCCGAGTTTTATTAGGCTATAACTCCCGCATCGCTTACCGTTTAATCAAAGGTTTTTCCGAAGGGTTTAAGATCAATTATCAGGGTCCCAGAATTACGTCCACAGCTCCAAATTTAAGGTCCGCCTATGAGAATCCTGACGTTGTTGATGACAAATTACGCAAAGAAAGAGAATTGGGTCGTATCGCGGGACCCTTTGACACCCCCCCGCTTGCAAATCTCCGTATTTCCCCTCTCGGCGTTATTCCCAAGAAAACGCCAGGCGAATTCAGAATGATTCATCATTTATCGTATCCAAAGGGAGCGTCCATAAACGATAATATCCCACCCGAATTTTCAACAGTAAAATATGCTTCTGTTGATGATGCGATAAGCCTTATTCAAAGACAGGGCAAGGGTTGCGCTATGGCCAAAACCGAAGTGAGAAGCGCTTTTCGTATCGTGCCAGTACATCCTTCGGATTACCCTTTATTGGGTTTTCAATGGAAAGAAAAATGGTATTATGATAAAACCCTGCCTATGGGGTGTTCAAGTTCATGCCAAATATTCGAAGATCTTAGCACAGCGATGGAATGGGTTGCGAAGAACAAATTGCAAATCCCAGACATCATACACATTTTGGATGACTTCCTGATCATCGACAAATCACTAGATACGTGCGGCGCAAAATTAAACAGATTCCTACAATTTTGTCATGAACTGGGCGTCCCTATGGCAGAAGAAAAGACTGTGGGCCCGGCTCACGTCCTTACTTTTGCGGGCATAGAACTAGATTGCTTAAAACACGAGGCCAGGCTTCCTCGAGAGAAGGTTGAGAAATGCCGTGAGGTTATAATACACTTTTTGTCACGTAAAAAAGTCACGCTTAAAGAGCTTCAATCATTGATCGGCCTATTAAACTTTGCTTGCTCCATAATAAAACCAGGCAGAGTTTTTCTACGCAGGTTGATTAATCTTACAATAGGCGTTAACAGACCGACCCATTTTATCCGCCTTACTTTAGAAGTTAAAAAAGACCTCAGGATTTGGCAACAATTTCTAACATCATTTAACTGTCAATCAATGTTTCTCGAGGATGTCTGGACCTCATCCGGTGCCCTTTCCTTTTACACGGATGCCGCACAATCATGCGGTTTTGGCACTATTTTCGGCACGCATTGGACATATGGCAAGTGGCCTGATAAATGGAAGCAACAAGATATTTCCGTACTCGAGCTTTATCCCATTGTGTTGGGCGTACACTTGTGGGCAGCCGAATTAAAAAATAAACGGGTATTATTTTACTCAGATAACGAAAGCGTCGTACACGTCATTAACAAACAAACATCCAAGCACAAAGGTTTGCTAGCTTTAGTACGGCAGTTGGTTCTCATATGTCTGTCCCAGAATCAGGGCTGGATACAGACTAGTGCAACTAGTTTCCAGAAACTAGTCAAAATATCTAACAATAAAAAAAAAATAAATACTAAGAAAAATAAATCATGCTAGAAGATGTAAATTCGTCGCAGGTGTTTCATTGTAATAATTTGTTAATTCCAGACTTCAACTGCACTGCATTTTCTGCCAGCCTCCAGCGGACCAGCACCTTGCGTTCCATTGTGACCGCCTGACCTGACCTTTGCCCCTACCCCCTCCGTAGACCTTTGCTCAAAATGTGCACTAGTGCAAAATTTCAATTGTTTCTTGTGAACTAGTCAAAAGTCTCTTTCATTGGCTGAGCACGATTGTGCACCAGTCAAGGTCTCTTCTCATTGGATGCTGCGTTTGCGGTGCACTAGTCGTGAACTAGTCAATATGGCGTCACTTTCAGGGCAGGTCGAGCGTCAGCCTGTTTGTCGAAAGGAAGATTGTTCACCGTTTGATATCGGTACTGTGTATAAAGACATTGCTTCGTTTTCCAATGCTGAAAAGTTTCGATTTATTGAAAGTGTTTGGAAGCCAGATCTGCTGTTCGAGTTTCCGGCTTCGAAAGAAACTTCTGGAAAGCAGCGAAAGTTTCGACAGGAATGGCTCGTGAAATACCCTTGGCTTGTTTACTCAAAGTATTTAGATGGTGCTTTGTGTTTTCCTTGTGTCTGTTTCGGAATGGAGTGTGGCAGAAATGGCGCCAAATTAGACAAACTGTTCCGATCCCCGCTTACATTTTGGACAACGGCGTGTAGCAGGTTCGAAAGTCACGCGAGCGGAAAGTCAGAAATTCACAAATTTTCTGTTTTGGCAATGCAGAATTTCTTGAGTGAAATGAGAAGGCAAACTACCCCCATTGATCAGCAGTTGAACCGGTTGATACAAGCCCAGATCGATGAAAATAGAGAGAAAATGAAATCGATTGTGAAAACTGTAATCTTTTGTGGTCAAAACAACATTCCGTTGAGGGGGAAACGAGATGACAACCCTGATGACAGAAATCTTCAAGGAAACTTTCAAGCCCTTCTGGAGTTCCGTATCGACAGTGGTGATTTAAAACTTAAGGAGCACCTCGAGAATGCGCCAAGAAATGCCACCTACCGTTCGAAAACGATACAGAACGAGATTATCGAGACCGTGGGGAATTATATTTCTTCAAAGATCATTGCGGAAGTTAAACAAAGCAGAATGTTTTCTGTTATGGCTGACGAGGCAGCGGATGTTTCCAACAAAGAAAACCTGTCTCTTGTCCTCCGCTATGTCGACTCTTCAAAGAATATTCGAGAGGAGTTTGTTGGTTTTTACCTTTGTGGAGAGGAAACAACCGGTAACGCAATCAAGGAGTTGATAATTAATACAGTGCGTGACCTTGGTTTGACCATGGATAATTGTAGAGGTCAATCTTATGATGGTACTGGAAACATGGCTAATACCTCACCAATATTTACTTACCTAAGCTTTCTGCTTGTTATGTACAGGTAACAGATCGTGTTAAGTATTATTTTTTATAAAATCGTTTTTAGTAATGCCAAAAAGTCAAGAATTGCTAAATTTTAGGTATTGAAAGCAAATTGTTGTACTAATTGTTTCAAGTGTCATGGAAAAAATTATTTTGGTGGAAACTAGTCACGAAAAATGCTGGATCCACCCCTGAGAATATATATTTTAGGGCTCGACACGTACCCGGGAGGCACAACGTATTAGCTGATAGTCTCTCTCGATTGCAGGTAGAGAAGTTCTTGTCTCTCACGAGAGGAATGGATTCGTTGCCCACAACGATTCCCCCTCATTTACAACCAGGCAACTGGGAAATACACTAGCCAGACTCTTAGCAGGCAGTTTGAGCACATCGTCACTAAAAACCTACCAACAGGCTTGGAGGATTTTTCAACACTTCGAGATTAACGTCTTGAACAGAACCACTTCACAATTTCCGATTCCGACAGATGCACTAGCGCTTTTTGTCGCATACTTAGCGGAAAATAATTACAGTGCTGCGACGACTCTGACGTATGTCTCCGCACTGGGTTACGTACATCGCTTAGCTTCATTGCCCGACCCAACAAAGGCAGAACTGATTAAACGCGCCCTCAAGGGGTATGCCAAAATTAACCCCACTCTAGATAGCAGATTACCTATCACGCTACCAATTTTAGAGCAAGTAATTTCTGCATGTGAGCAGACACTTTCTTCGTGCTTTCAAAGAAAACTAATTCGTGCGATGTTCGCTCTAGCGTTTTTCGCAGCTTTAAGAGTAGGAGAGATGACAATAACGATGGGCACGTCATCTACAAACTTACTATTGCTTAGGCAGGTGTTCTTTCTGAAAGATAGTGCAGACTCAATAGTGGGCATCAAACTGTCGATGCGAAACTATAAACACAGCGATACGTCACGCCCTACCGACATTACCGTATACAAAGATAAGCCTGTTTGTGCCGTTACCTTGCTTTTGGATTATTTGAATGCACGAGGACGGAACGCGGGTCCGTTGTTCTGCTGGCCCAATAACACAGCCATTACTAGGCCGTATTTTACTCAGTGTCTTAGTCAGGCCATCAGTTTTTCGGGTCTAGATACCAACCTTTATAAGAGCCATAGTTTTCGAATTGGCGCCGCTTCTTGGGCGGCCGCCAAAGGCATGTCTGATGCTCAAATTCGTACGTTCGGCCGATGGAAATCGACCGCCTTTTTAAGATATATTAGAACTCCAACTTTAGCCAGCTCGTCTCTTGACACTTAACAGGCCACTCGCCATATCTCTCCGATGCAGCAGAAAGAGCAATGATAATCTCAATATGACAACATTACTCAGATGCTTACGCAGGGGCTAAGCATGTATAAGTAATTAGCAAAGTAACGCCAGTAGAGTTTCGTAGAATTCGCCGGATATACCTTTATAACTTTTGAAGATCGAAAGCAGATGTTTAAGCAGGGGCTAAGCATCAGCTTTGTTCTTCTATAAACAAAGACATATTTCGTCCCAACAACGGCAGATGTTTACGCAGGGGCTAAGCATCTTCCTCTCGTATCTAAATACAGTTTGAAGTAAAGTCACGCCGGCATAACTGCTAAGATTTTCGCCGGCCAGATATAGGCCTATAAGGATAAACCACAGATGTTTACGCATGGGCTAAGCGTCTCCTTTATCTTGTACAAGTCATGTAAAATCACGCTCTTTGTACTGATTTCGTCAGCCGAATATATACTGATACCGAAAAATCAGTTACAAACAACGTTAGATGCTTACGCACAGGCTACGCATTACATTTCTTTTATTAAGTAATACGATATAGTTAATTAGTTACGGGCAACGTTCACATTGATCCGCGCTTTTGTAAATCCTTTTCTGTAGAGGCTCAGTATTGGCTTCGGGTGGGGCTGCCCGTCTTCGTTCCTCTTCCGGGGCCGTGGCGGGTAATCCCTCACCTTTGCTGGGAACTGCTTACTTGGTTACGCTATAGTTTCTCACTTTGTATATTCGATAATAGAATAAACGGCCACGCCACAAGCGCGGCCAAATTATCACCAATTAGGTGTCGCTTATTTTCGCCGCTCCCAGCAAACAGAGCTCCGCCAATACTGCGCACTACCGCTGAAATATCCAGCTTTTAGAATCAGAGAGCATAAAGGAAATTTATTACCATAATAAATGAATTTATGCTGCTTGATTCATATCATTCCCAGCTCCCGGCCGGGGGATTTCCGCTTATCCGGGACATTAGATCTACCGGTACGTACTTAACAAGACAAGGCCCTGTGAAAGGCCTCTTTTGCCGCAAGCTCACTTCGGGAGAACAGGCGGCTCCTACCAACAACAATCAAGTCGCGTGATTCTACCCTCCTCCTCCCCTTGCCTACCACAGGACTAGGTCATATCTTTCTTGTCCCAGTTTGCGGGTAATCCCTCACCTTTGCTGGGAACTGCTTACTTGGTTACGCTATAGTTTCTCACTTTGTATATTCGATAATAGAATAAACGGCCACGCCACAAGCGCGGCCAAATTATCACCAATTAGGTGTCGCTTATTTTCGCCGCTCCCAGCAAACAGAGCTCCGCCAATACTGCGCACTACCGCTGAAATATCCAGCTTTTAGAATCAGAGAGCATAAATAGTATTAAAATCAGTCCTTCTCATACCTGTTTGGCAGTTTACAAACAAACATGCACTGGTTGCTTTTACAGTCAACTAAGATACACAAAGCTTTGATGCTTGTGACAGGGAAGATTACATTACTGCATTTCTCTCTCCTTACAGGAATAATATGCTGTGGTTTACAGTTGGTGAAACTGTCGCAAGATAATGTGATATCAGTTGCTGGCAGTAGACAGCAGTCAGCAATTCCAAAATAGTGTGGAGTTTTGCAGCTGCATGAATCAGTACAAAATACAGCATTTCCACACTGGACAAATACCTTAACATACAACTTAACTTCAACAAACCCAATATCATTAACTTCAACTGTGTAACTGTTTCTTCGCGAAATGTTTAAATAGCTTTTGCTATGAATGACATCTCTGTTTATTTTTATTCGCTTAAATGTAAATGCTCTGGATATTTGTCCACACAGTTTACTTTCAACATAATGTGCTAAAACTGCACTTAATGAGGCTGGGGACATTATACCAAGTGCAAAAACATTATTGGGTATATTTTCATGTTTGCACTTTAGAGAATACCGTCCCTGTGTCATGTGCTCGTAAAATTGTTTGCTAGCTGAACCATTTGGTAGGAGAGGTACAAGTTCAGGAATCTTCTGTTGTACACACACAGAAAATGCAACCTGCAGTTCTACTTTGTCACCATTGTAGTCTTCATACCAAAAGCAAGAGCTGGACCATAGAGGTCCAATGTTCTTCACACAGTCGTGCAGATGAAGGAGACAGTGAACATTAAAGGTCTCATACCGGGCTCCATACAATGCTTCAATTCGGAGACAGAAGTGTCGCAATAAGTTGCCTACTTTTTGTAAACACTCAGGTGAAACTGAAATTTGATCTAAAAGCCAGATTGCTTCAACAAGCAGAGTAAAATGCTGAAAGTATTCATCAGGCAAAATATTCCATAGGCATGGGATGCCATAAAAAAACAAAAATGAACGAAATTCGGAAGCTTTCCAATGAGCATAATCCTTCACAATGCTTCTTGGTGCTCTTGAAATGCAGTTGGGTGGTGTAATATTAAGCAAGCGCCTGTCAACTTCATCAAGTCTTTTCCTTACATTCCAGTCTTCCGCTACATGTGCTTTGTCGAACCACAATGTCATGAGCATTTTGGTCACCCCCAAAAGAACACAGTGCATGTAGTCAACAGCAACACCTTTAATTATGTCAAAGCCAGGGATAAACATTAACCATGAATATCCCTTTACTCCACAAACAGGGGAATACTTTCCCTCTTGTTTTGACTTGTGGGCATCATATGCATGCTGCAGGGTGTTTTCATTAGTACGATTTGTTCCATAACCCTTTACTGGGTTGTCTCTGTTGAATGGGTACGCATGGGTGTGGCCTTTAGCACTTGTCTTCACACTTTTTCCTTGCTCCAAGCAGTAGGGGCACCCACTAAAACCATTGTACTGTACAAAGTTTTGCATCAAGCACTTTGCTGGAGCATCTGCAGTAGCACTCAACAAAATTCCTCTCACTGTGATGTCTTTTCCTCCATTGTTTGTAATTACCATTCCTAAAATTAAAAATTCAAACAACAGCAGAGTAAGAGAAAAAAATATTGATTCAATTGTCCTTCGGACAAGCATAAGAAAGAATATGTAGTTTACATAGTCTTTTACAGATGCCACATGAGGAAACAAAGTGTGGCTGCAAAATGGTGAAATCTGTTGCACTCTTCACATTTCTTTTGTCACGTAGGAGCCTTCCTTTTTTCACTAATGGATAAATTTACATCTTGGCAATGTTTTGTGTAATTTTCATTTATTTATTGTTGGCAACCAGAAATGAGCTTGTCCCCTGGACAAGTTGTGTCAAAGATTTACTTGCCCGAGTAAAATTTCCAATAATTATCGTTCCAATCAGACAGAGATTTTGGCTCATCCTGAACAGGTAGAACTAAAACAGATATGTAGAGTGACATTTCTGTTTTATTTAAAATTAATTTAATTCTACACAGTTACAAAGACACACTCATAAAGCAATGGCAATTTTTTGTGGAGAACATTTGCAAGACTTTTTGATAAATACACTGCAATACAAAACAGCATTAAAGAAAAGCCTTTGATACAACCATATATCAGGAATTTCAAACTTAAACTTACTGTACATGAAACATGTCACGATCGATACATGTATTTTTGAATATCAAGGCATAATTATAATATAAATGCTCATACACTCTACCTTTGGAGTACATATCTTGAAACTCTTTGCTGAATGGCTGCAAAAATGTCAAGAAATCTGGTTTGCTATATCCAAACCACAGTCCAAGGAAAATGCAGTTGGATCTTGAAAACCTAAAAGAAGAACAAGCAATGCAACTGTTAAGAAGACACAATGCTTCTCTTGCCAAACCATGAACCAGCAAAATAAATTTTGATGCACCATTCTTAGCATGCCCTTGCATGAGTATGGGTACCAAAGACAAACAATAAAATTGACTTGAAACATTATTTGTAATAAATTGTATATAATGGTTAGTTCACTTTGGGAATATACAAGTCCATGCACATACATAACCTATGAATTAAAAAAAATGAAAGTTTATTTTTATCAATCTTAATTAAAGCCAAAACTATACCAGGTTACCAGGAAAGTAAAATAATGAGGCTTAATGTCTTTCTAGCAATGTATGGAATGCTACATTTCTAGTACAACCATAAGCACCACAGTTTGAACAAATACATTGTACAACAAAATGGTGTAATTATTTATCTGATCAGTCCATTGGCATTCACCTTGAAAAGTAGAACCCCAACCTCACAAATAAATAACAAGTCTAGGTATTGTCTTAATATTATATAGAGTAGTATTGGGGTTCCGCCATACAAGTTTAACGAACATGCATTGCAATATATTAATGTACATGTACAATACCTGCAGTTTGGTGGAAGCTCATTTACAACCAGATAAACTGGCCAAATACTGTATTTTGAAGACCTAAAGAGGGCTACACCATCAGTATTAATCTGAAAACTTATATGGATTTCAGCTTTCTTTTTTTCATCTGAAACACCTTTAAAAAAGCCATCACTTCCAAAATGCTGTTTGTAAAGTAATCCATCCTGAATGTCTTCAATTGCATCTGAATTACTTTTTCTTCTTGTAACTGGATATTTGAGAAGATCAAGAATGCCTGCCTCTAAAAAAAAATAATACATGCAACAATGTTAGTCTCAAACCCAACAGCAGTCGCATTTCAAGTCCATAAGTTTGTCTGTAATACACAGCTACACAGCTGGTGAAGTGGAATAATTAGTTACATGTGTAGCTTGTGATCTCACCAAATGCACACTTCTCAAGTAAGAAATAAATTCTTCTGAGGGCATTCACTGAGGAAATTTCAAGGAGAATTGCCACCACATCCATTGATGCTAGCAAACTTTCTATAGCCTCTTTCTATTCATCTTTTCATAAGAGACAGAAATTAAGGAAATCTTTGCATATGCTCATTGAGTAAACGTCCCATACCGACGACACAACAAACAAACCTCAAAATAAAAAAAAAATCAGTGTGAAAATTTGTTCTTTCCACTCAGTTCCAGTTTGCTCGCAGCGATCTGGAAAAATAGAGAAGCTGTGAACAGTCTACCAAAGCCCAATGTTACCAACAGGGTAACATTGCAAATTTACAGAGAATAATTAAAACCACTTACTTTGAATTAGGTCCCTCAGCTGGCACATAAGTGGAATAATAATGAAGTATGAAGAATTCTCTTTCTTGCTTAGATCCTTCAAACAGTTTCTGTTCTTACACAATTTATCCTCTGGTATGGACAATCCCTGATATTCCATGCAATAAGTACAATAATAATGAAACTCGATCGGATTCTTCAACTTCATGAAAAATTTCTTTAGCAGGTCCATTGAAGAAGCAAATTGATTTGGTAATGCACAATGAAGGCTAACAAGTGTTAGCAAATCAACAATTGCAAGCCCGGTTAAGCTGTGTCGAATGGCGAATGTAACGATGAGCAACATGCTGACTGCCACACTGATGGGCGCCCCATTGTACAAGGGAACATCTGCAAATCTCTCCTCTTCCTGTTGAGTGTTGACGGCGTCAGCACTTTCATCAGCGCATAAAGCATCGAGATACTCTTCAATGCCATCTTGTTCATCTTCACCAGCAGCTATCGTGGCTTCGTCTGATCTCCACTCAGTGGGATTGGTAGTTTCTTCGACGTCACCCTCTGGACCGTCACTCAGATCAGTCTCGAAAGACTGTTCGTTGTTATCATCACGTGCTTCGTATGCGCTAAAAGGACGTTCAAAACAAGCTCGTTCAAAAGAAACACCAGTCTGGTGTAACAAGCTGTGCGGTAATTCAACATCAACCCTCTCCAGATCATCCGCTGCAGAATCCAGAATCCGCTGCTTATCCATAGTAGTCGCGAAGTTCTTGTCCGGCCATTCCTTCAAAGTCGTTCGCGGTATCTTTGCTCCTGGTTGAGAAAGATACTGGTTGTAAGGCCCGCGTGGTTTATGCTTCTTTTTGCAAGAATCTGAAGCACTAGAACGAGAAGTGGAAGCACTGTTATCGGACATATTCCCGTGTTTCTGTTTGTTCATGTTTGATACCGCTGACATGACGGTACAGTCGGATATACGGGATCTTGCGGGATACCATATACGGTCATACGATTTTGGCGGGCAAAACGGTTGCTCAATACAATATTCATTATATTCTCGACAGTGCAGCCAAGTGCGGTTGAGAAAGTAGTGCCTTTGTCTCCAGATTTCGAGACAACATATCTGACGATATGAGTGGCTCAAGGAAAGAAAACAAAACACACATAGAAAAGCCTGGTTCTAGCGCAACCAATAGCAGTAAGAGTTAAAAATTAAAATTAATCCTCCCACGGGTAAAAGTTTTCAACTTTCACCCGTGGGAGGATTAATTTTAATTTTTAACTCTTACTGCTATTGGTTGCGACTAGAACCAGGCTTTTCTATGTGTGTGCCTCTGAGAGTGAAAACAATTTCTCAAACAAAACAAAACAGAAAAACCAACCTGAAATAGACAGCACTCACCAAACAAAAACAAAAAAATAATTTTTAAAAATTATTTCGGAAAAGAAACAACCCAGGGAGAGGGGGAAACCATCAAACAAGAGGATAACAGCTTGAAAAAATTATTTGCGCTAGAATTATTTTTCATTTGAAGAAATGTTGACATAGTATAGGAAACAAAATGGCTGAAGCTAACGTCGCTCCAAACGGAATGCCTTATGGACGTTTCGATATTTCACAAACGAACTATCGTGAATGGCTCCGCGTCTGGTGGATGAGTTTCAGAGAAAATGACCCAAACAACAAAGATCTCCGCACTTTTGCAAATTTTTATAAAGAAAAGTTCACAAATGTGGTGAAAAATGAAATTGTTTCACTGAAAAACGTGAAAGTGGGTTTCGGAATGAGAGTCAAGTTTTCACGAGAAATTGAGGATGAAGCGGGCAACAAGGAAACGCTGGAAAAAGAAGTTTATTTTAAGAATGACGATCCATATGTTTTCTTAAAGAAAGACCAAAAAGATGAAGAAAAGCTTTCTCAGAAATTCGAAGAATTTATCAACCAGGCCAACGTAGAAATCGAGAATTGGTCAGCGAATGGATCAGGATGGAATTTTGATGAAGTGAAGGTCGCGTATGTGAATACCGCGAGATATGAACCGTTGCGAGCGGGGACATGGCTTCCACTCCCAGCAAAACTCGCGGCAAAGAAAGCAATTGTCAACGTGAAAAACAAAGACAACGAATGTTTGAAGTGGTCAATCAGAGCAGCACTTTTCCCAGCAACAAAAGACGCGCAAAGAACAAGCAAATATCCAGTCGAAGATGGAGTAAACTGGGCGGGCATCGATTTCCCCACACCGTTGAAACAAATTGACAAGCTTGAAAAGCAGAACCAAAAACTTGCAATAAACGTCTTTGGCTGGGAAAACGACAATGTGATTGTTCACAGGATAAGTGACAAAAAAAATAACGTGCCAAGGATAAACTTCATGTTAATTGAGTCAGGAGAAATTCAGCATTTCTGTTTTGTTAAACGTGTGAACGCTCTGTTGTTTGATAAAAAAATAAACAATAAAACTTTCTATTGTGAGATGTGCTTAACACGTTTCACACGGGAAGAATTGCTTGAAGAGCATAAAAAGTATTGTAACGGTGTGGAAGGCAGACCAACAAGAATTGACGTGCCGGAAGAAGGAAAAAACACGCTTTCATTCCAGAATTTCCACAAACAGATGAAGGCCCCGTTCGTGATTTATGCTGATTTTGAGGCACTTGTGAAAAAAATCTCGGCATGCGAGCGAGGGCCAGAGAGCAAAGAAAAAAGTTTCACAGAAAAAACTGAATGGCACGAAGCGTGCGGGTACGCCTGGATGAGTGTTAGAAGTGATGGAAAAATCATGAACACAAAAGTCTGGAGGGGGCAAAACGCGGTGGGGAACTTTCTGAACGACATCGTGCAAGAGGAAGAAAAATTGAGAGAAAGTGTGAAAGAAAAAAAACCGGTTGCGATGACACCAGAAGATTGGGAAAATTTCAAAACAGCAAAAGACTGCCACATATGCAACAAAAGTTTGATGAAAGAAAATTTTCTCGACTCATTGCCAGCATGGAACAAAAACAAAGACGAATATTTGGGGCAGGTTCACAAAAAATGTTTCTGGTTTGCGCAAAAGAAGCTGGATTTCATTTGCATGAAAAAGTTGGCAAAAGAACAAAAAGAAGCGGCGGAAAAACAAGAAAAATGCCGATTTTGTGAAAAACCGTTGATCCAACCAGTTTTCAGAGACGCTGTAAAAGACCACTGCCACTTGACAGGCAAGTTCCGCGGAGCCGCACACAATTGGTGTAATTTCAAACTGAAGTTGAAACCAAAAACATTCCCAATTCCAGTTGTATTTCACAATCTGAGAGGTTATGATGCGCACCACTTGATGCAAGCGATAGCGCAGCAAGAAAAAGAAGTGAAATGCATCGCCAACAACATGGAAAAGTACATCACATTTTCCATGGGTGGTTTGCATTTCATTGACAGCTTGAATTTTCTGCAGGGGAGCCTCGATTCACTTGTGAAAGCAACACCCAAAGAGGCATTGAAAAACACAGCAGGAATTTCAAACGGAAGCGAACTTTTGTTTCAAAAAGGTATCTATCCTTATGAGTACATGGATTCATGGGAGAGATTCGACGAGACAAAACTGCCTGAAAAAGAAAAGTTTTACAGCAAACTGAATGACGAAGGAATTACAGATTCTGAATATGCGCACGCACAGAAAGTTTGGGAAACATTTGAGTGCCAAAATCTTGGAGATTATCACGATCTCTATGTGAAAACGGATGTCGCCCTGCTGGCAGATGTTTTTGAAAACTTCAGGGACTTATGTCAAAAGCAGTATGGGCTTGATCCGGCGCATTATTTCACATCACCAGGATTGAGCTGGGACGCGCTCTTGAAAATGACAGGCGTCGAGCTGGAGCTTTTCACAGACATCGACATGCATTTGTTTGTGGAAAGGGGGATGCGCGGCGGGATTTCAATGGCCAGCAAGAGGCACGCCAAAGCCAACAACCCAATGTGTGAAGGCTTCGATGAAAGCAAACCGAAAAGTTGGATCATGTATCTCGATGCAAATAACCTTTACGGCTGGGCCATGTGCAAGCCCCTGCCATTGAGGAATTTCAAATGGAAACGTGTCATGCCGACTGAAGAAGAAATCCAAAAGAAAAAAGAGGGTGCAAAAACTGGGTGGATTCTTGAGGTTGACCTTGAATATCCGGTGGAACTGCATGAAGAGCACAACAGCTATCCGCTTGCACCGGAAAAAAAGGCGGTAAAAAAAGAGGACATGTCAGACTATCAAAATCGTTTGATGAACAAACTGAGTCTGAAACACCCCAAAGACAAGAAGCTTTTGCTGACGCTTGAAGACAAAAACAATTACGTTTTGCATTACAGGAACCTCCAGTTTTATCTGAAACAGGGCATGAAATTGAAAAAAGTCCACAAGGTGCTCGAGTTCGATCAAGAGCGCTGGATGGAACCGTACATCATGATGAACACAGAGTTCCGAAAAGAAGCAAAAAGCGACTTTGAAAAGAACTTCTACAAGCTCATGAACAACTCTGTCTTCGGAAAAACAATGGAGAACCTGCGCAAACGTGTGGACATCAAAATCGTGCGCGGTGATGAAGAAAACAAAATAAGAAAACTGGTTGCCAGCCCCCTGTACTCAAGGTTTGTTGAATTCACAAATGATATGGCGGGCATACACATGCACAAAGGAAAAATTCTGCTGAACAAACCGGTGTACACGGGCATGACGATCCTGGACAACAGCAAGATCCTCATGTACGACTTTTTCTACAACCACCTGAAAAAGCAGTACGGACCAAAATGTGAACTTTTGTACACAGACACGGACAGCCTTCTGCTCGAGATCGAAACAGAAGACGTGTACAAAGACGTTGCACGAAACAAATCATTGTATGACTTGAGTGATTACCCGAAGGAGCACCCGCTGCACTCAAACGTCAACAAAAAGGTCCTGGGCAAAATGAAAGATGAATGCGCGGGGGTGCCAATTGACGAAGTCATCTGTCTCAGGTCAAAAATGTATTCCATCCTCCGAGGGGACGAAAAAAATATAAAAAAGGCAAAGGGGGTGAAAAAGTGCGTCGTCAAGAAAAAAATCAAGCACGAGCATTACCGCGAAATGATTTTTGGCGAGAAGAAACAGATGAGACACGGCATGAACATTCTGCGGAGCGAAGGGCATGAAATCTGGGGCATGCACGTGAACAAGATTTCACTGTGCGCGTTTGATTCAAAACGCTGAATTGCGGAAGACGGGATCCACACAAAAGCATATGGTTATAAAAAACTGTTCACAGAAGAGGAACTCGAAGAGATGGCGGCTTTTCTGGAAGGCATTCACTTTAATGTTTGAGCCACCTCACGCGGGTCCAAACTTTGTAAATAATTCACAATGGCTTGATCAAGAAAAATGACTTCCTTTTCACAGGATGGGCAGGGTTTTTTAAAAACAACAGAGCATGCATTATTGGAAAGCTCTTTGATGGTGCGTTTTTTTCCTTTGCTTGAGGTTTGAACAATAACACCGTTGCGTCCACGGCCCATTTTGAAATTTCATTTGTTTGTTCAACTTGGCCAGTTTTGGTTGTTCAAGCCAGTTTTTTCCCCCAAACCAAATGGTGAGCGGATTTCAATCCGCGTTCCTGTTGACATTTTTGCAATAACAAGCATCACATTAAACGCCACTGCAATTTTGAGCAAATTCCAAAAGATGTTTTCAAGCTGGCCATCAACAAAATTGATAAAAAAGGGTACAGAATCAAGAACTTTCGGACCATAAATGGCTGAACCGAGAAAAACCAAAGAGAAAAAACAGACGGTATTGATCAAAGCAGCGTTGATTTTCATTCTGGAGAAAAAAATTTAATCTGGATTTTCATTTGTTCAACTGTCCACGCTGGCTGGCGGGAGAACGGTGTTTTTTGGGACAATCTGCAGCTCTTCACGCACAAAGCCGCGCTTGGGTCCATCATGCAAATAGTACAGAACGGGCTGATCCGGTTTTTGTAAAACCTTTTCAATGGTGAAAACTTTCAAAGACCAAATCGGATCCGTGGCTCTTTTTTCCCCACCTTCAAGCTCGCCAGGTTCGTAAAGATGGCGAACCTGAACAAGATACGGCAGGATTTTTTCATCCTTCCCAACAGGTCTGTGATAAGCAGTCGAAGGTTTCGAAAAAACAGATTTCTCTTTGATTGCAACAGCGGGTTTCTTTCCGATGAGGCTGGTCACCTCGTTGTTCAAAGCCGAAACAACTTCAGGAAGTCTTTTCACCCATGCCCTGGACCGCTGACCCTCAGGCAGCCGCATTTCCACGGCATACTGGTGACCGAACAGGCGTTCGGCAAGGGTGCGGTTGTAACGTTCAACAATGGCCTGATCGCGGTGAATGTTGACGCGCCCGCGTCGGATGAAAGTTTTGTGATTTTCCATGACTTTCGTCACAGCGCCCATGAATTCGCGCCCAGGGTCAACTTGCAACATTTCAGGCCATTTCAAAGGGCCGCGCTTGTAAATTTTCTGAAAAGCCTGGGCAACCTCATCAGAATTTTTCGAGGTCAAGGGTTCGGACTCTTTGAAACGGCTGGCCACGTCGACAACGTTCAGCGCGTATTTCCAGACTTTGCGACCGCGAGGCAGTTTATCGTGAGGCAAAAAAAGAAGGTCCGCCTGGTGGACCTTGTTGGGTAAGGACACGTCGAATTTCGGTCGAGGTATATGCTTCGGCGCCGGAAGGAATATCTGCCAGAGGGCTTGCTGGATCAACCACTTTTTTGCGGTGTCTTCCGGGACGTTTGCAGCCGCGGCCAGTTTTTTGATGGCGGCAATGCCTTTCCAATAACCGCCAGGGCTGTAGTATATCTTCGCGAGTTTGGTGTCCATATAAACGAGGCGAAAAAAAGTTTAAATGTTAGCAGATGAATCTTGTTTTGGTTTTCCCGCAAGAGGCGCATTTGACTTTCAGAAAGGTTTGCCCATTTTTTGTTTTTCCGAGTCTTTCACTCCCACGAACGTTGGGGGTGATCTTCTTCTCATACACACAGTAGAAATCCATATAAAAGAGGTAAAAAAAAGTTTAAAAGAACCGGAAAGCAGCGTAGCCCAAAGCGAGAGCCCCGGCCCCGACGAACATGAGTTCACCATTTTTTTGCCGCTGGCTTGGTTGATAAAAATCCGAAAATTTGGGCTCTTTTAGAGGAGCCTCTTCAGGATGCGCCTGGTTGTAAAGTTTTAAAGCGTAGTCAGTGTTTGTGAAATCCTGCTTGGCGTCAGCTTTCATGCGCTCGTTTGTTTCAATCCAGTCGAGACGTTTGGTGCGGTCGCGCACGAATTTGTTGTACGCAGCTTGATACTCCTCCATAGCTCGGTCGTGGCGCTCTATTTCTTCACGCGAGGCCTGGCCATCACCATCCAAAGCCTTCGCCAGATAACTGCCGCCGATGAAAGCCACTGCGTTCACCAAAGCACCGCCAACCATAATTGCGATACTTGCCATGATTATAAATTGCCGCCATTTTTTCAAATGATTTTTGGGTGTTCAAACGTTGGTCGGGAGGATTTTCTGGTCTTCCAGGTACTTCTTGAGCCAGATGCTGCCCGTCATCACACCAGTGAACATTGCGAAGTTTTCGATAGAATCTGAAGGGTCATCTGTAAAACTTCTCCTGAACGCTTTTTTGACAGCCCACCCAATGCCAGCAGAGAGGCCAACGAGAGTCGCGGCCTCCATGGCGTTTTTTACAAGATTGTTTTCAGGCATGTTTGGTATAAAAGAAAAAAAAATAAACGTTCAAAAGAAATTAATCATCTTCATCAGCCAGTGAATCTGCATAGCTTGGCGGTTTCTCGTCAGGGTAAATTGGCAACACAGGAAATTCCTCATCTTCATCTTCATCTTCTTCAATGAATGGTGCATCCCAGAGAAGCATGATTGTATCAGCAAAGGCGAAGGCAAGTTTGAACCACACAAAGGTGATTGCAAAAATACCAACGCCTGATGCAACAGCTTGGGCACCGTCAATTTTCATGTTTTGTTTATTGTGTAAATATTTAATCCATCGGTCGAAAGGCATTTCTTGATGGCTGCGTCGCCAACCTGGGGTGTGGGGCTTGCTCCACTGCAGGTGCTGGCGTCGCCTCCACGGGGTGTGGGGCTTGCCCCCCTGCAGGTTCCCGTGTGAAAAAGCGCTGGATGTCTTCACGCTTGACATAAGTCGTGAAGAGCGCGACGCCAATTCCGGCGAGTGTGAGCCATTCGTTTGTGCTGAGACCGGTTTTTGCGGGGTGTGGGGCTTGCCGCACGGTGGGCTCCGGCGTCGCCTCCACGGGGTGTTGAGCTTGCGCATTCTCAATTGATGCAAGTTTGCCATTTGCTTCATCAAGGGCTTTTTTCTGTGCTTCGCGGGCCTGCCGAGTTTTATCAGCAGTCGCTTTGCCCGCAGCCACTCGATTGGGATTTTTGGCGGGCTTTGTTGGCGGCGTTTGTGAAGTCACTTGGCTTTCCTGTGGTGCAAGGTTTGCTTGTGGTGCAACGGTCGGTTGTTCTTCAGCCATGGTATATTGAAAGAAATTTTTGTTTAATTTGTGAGGAATTATTCAGCAGTTGGTCAGGAATGTTCAGCAGTTGGTGAGGAAAGCTCAGCAATTTCAGTCGTTTGCGCTTCGTGCTTGAAAGAATCAAAATCAATGTGTTTTGCAGTGATCATCGCCGCGTTGGCCACAGCGAGACCACGGCCGCAAGTCAAAGCTGTGCTGCCGGCCATGTTGGAGAGCTGATTGTTGATGATCCAGTCGTTTTTGATTTCTTTTTGATAAGCCTCGATGTCTTTGATTTTGACGACCATTCCGACCGCTTTGGTCAAAACAAAAAGGAAGCCGTCGAGCAAACTGTCCGTTGTCTTGGAGCCCACGTACGCATGGTAGCGTTTGATGTATTTCTCAACATCTTTGTCAGAGAGGCGCTTCACATCGTCGTGTGAAAGCTGCGTCCCGATGGCTTCTTTTGATTTTCCTGTCGACACCAGCACGGCCAGCTGCTCGCGCAGCGCTGGGATATCGGGCTGCGTTGAAACAACTGCGGGGAAATTGCTAGCCGGTGCGCTCGTTGCCTCAGCTTCAAGCAAGCCCGCAATGTCGGTCAAGACTTGTTCATCAATTTCGAGTGTTGATGGGTTCGCCATTTTGTGTATAAGTTGTGAATTTTTAATTGAGCTTGAATTTTATTCCGAACGGGTGCCGAAGTGCGAACACAAGGCAGGAGAACTTATTTTTTTTCAACCTCGAAATGAGGTCTTTGTACTCATCTTGAGAAAGTTCGCCGGCGTAATCTTCAAAAACCGCTTTCGTTGTCTTCCACGAGGGTGTGTAAAAAAGCACAAGCGCCGCAACGTTTTCGCGGAAAGAGGCTGTGATGCTGGTCAGCTTTTGGGCGAGCACCCACACGCTGAATCCTGTGTGGCGGGCGCTGAACGCGAGATTGACCAGCTGGCCCGTGCGCTTTTTCACATCTTTCGAGGCCGCGCAGTCATCGAGGATAATGAGCGCATTGGTGCCCTCCAATTCAAGGCAAACCACTTTCAGCCAGGCTTCAACAAAATGCTGTTCACAAATGATAACTTTGAAACGCGGGTCCGCCAAAGCGAAGCGATGAAAAGTCCTGTTGTGCGCGAATGTCGGGCAGATGAGCGTGATGAAGTCGAACTTGCCGTGGAAAGGACCGCGGAGCTGTTCCACCACAAACTTTGATTTGCCCGAATTCGTCGGCCCGACGATGAGAGCGTTGAACGGGATGTTGTTTGGGTCCATTATATGATCAGTGCAACACTGAAACTAATTGCTGATTTTTAATGTCTATTTGCGCGTCCGAAATTGCAAAGATGTGGCATTTCACATCGCCTGCGCCAATGAGGTCCCGCTCGATTTCAAGCTGGACTCCATGTGTTGTGTTCACAAGCCGCGTGCCGCTTCCATGCAGCGTTGGATCCCCCGATGTGCGCAAATCAATCAGAAGCCCGAACCTGTCTTCGGTGAAAAACTTTACCGGATTCATGTGCTTTGTTTTTTGGGCTTTCTTTCCGAAAAAGCGGTCAACTTCGGCCCAAGTATCCGTGATTCCGAGGCCGTTGTTGAAGAGCTTGTTGGTCGAGCCGTTCACCGTGACAACGACTTTCTTCAGGGCCGGATTAATGTACTTTTCTGAATCCCGGGTTCCTGCAGTGTAAGGCTCAACGAAAAGGAGAAGAAGGCCTTTCAGGGACCTTTTTTGGGCGTTAAATTTGATGGTCACGCTTGAGGCCACTTCTTTTTTGAAGCTGACCACCTCGGGCCGCACCACATGGTCGTATTTGAACCCCTTTCCCGCGGTGTAAACGCTGCGAGCCTCGTCCGCCAAGGTCTTGCTTCTGATTGTTTCAAACTCGAGCTGGAGGTTTGTCAGCTTGTATTTCAGTTTATCGGGGTCAGAGCCTTTGACAACCTGCGAGGCCGGCGCGAGCTTCAGCTGAAACAGGAGGTCGTGGAGGAGCGCTTGGGGGTAAAAGACGCCGTGGTCGGTCAGTATTGAGTGGTCCAGGCGGATCCGGTATTTTTTCCCGTAAACCTTTTCCAGCGCGTTTTCTTTGTCAACACCCGAGGTTTTCTTGTCTCCCGAGTCTGAGCGGATCTTGCAGAGGTCTTCAGACTGGATGCCCTCGAGCAGCATGTCGTCCCGCTCCTCCTGCGAGAGAAAAAGGTCCTCCCAGATCTTGTAGATGTCATATCCATCCGTGTCCTGCAGTGTTTCCGCGCCGAACTTCACATGCAGTTTATCGACCAGGGCGCGGGTGACGTTTTGAACGAGGAAGTTGTCAGCGTCCCCTCCCGCCAAGTCGATTTTGAAGACCAGTGCGAGCGTGCCTGGCACGAGAACCTCGTTCTGATCCAGCTTGGGCACGTAAACATATAAGGTCTCCCCGGGGTTGGCTTCGCTGCGATCAAAAGTGATGCGATTGACCACGCGCTCGGCTTTCATCGCGAGGCCAGTTTTTTGGCTGTGCTCTGGATGAAGGTTTGTTTGCACCGCACGTTCCACTCTTCTTCCGTCAACTTCTGTTTGCACATACATGGTATTGAAAGCTGCACATTTTTATTTAAATTGAAAATAAATAGAATTTATATTTCGCAATGGCAATGATGGAAGAAGAAAAAGACCCTCTTTTGGAACATGATGATGATCATGAGAAAGATGCTGAGAAAGATGATGAGAAATATGAACATCTTGATCATGGCGACGGGGATTCCGGTTTTCCTGAAGAACAAGAAATGAGAGATCGCCTGAAACGTCTGAGGGAAAGGTCAAGGAGTTCTTCCACTGCAGAAACCTCTTATATCGAAGAAGATCTGCCTGATCCTACAAAGCCTGATCCTCCAAAAAACGATTTGACAACAATCATGGTTGCTAATGATTTTCTTAAAAAAGAGTTTCCATTTGCAAAGTTGGAAGATCTTAATGTCCGAATGGAAAACAATAGGGTGAAAGTCGGTTTATTTAGAGCCACCAAAAAAGGTGTGAAAACAACAACATATTTTTTAACAACAAGAGACACAAAAACGAATAAATTCCGGATAAATCCTGCACTTCCAAAAGAAATAACTCGTGAACTTGGGAAAAGTCGAAGAGAAACAATCGATGAAAAAATTGGAACACTGTCACAAGACATTTATGAAAATAAAAAATTTGCAGACGATGAAAAGCAAAGCCCAACAGAAAGAGAAAAAGCCCGAGAAAGAGCAAAAAGACAAATTGCAGAACGGACTGATCTCCAGCGAGAACTTGAACGGTTGGAAAACAATGATTACGAGTCGATTGATTTTGAATCGATCCCCCTTCAAGAATTTGAAAAAAATGAAGAACAAAGGACAGAAAAAGAAAAAGAAATACAACAAGAAAAAGAAAAGCAAAAAGAAATCGTTAATGATGAAAATGCCCCGTCTGATGAAAGAGAGCATGCCCGTGAAAACGTTGAGCGGCTCGTGAATGAAGAAAATCAAATCGAGGCTGAAAGAGAAAGAGACCTTGAAAGGCTTTCTTTCCGTGAAAGAGTCAGAGAAAAAATCAAAAATGTCTTCAAAAAATACGGTTTCACGGTGACAGCGATCTCAATTGCCGCCGGTATTCTCATCATGGAAATCGTAAAGCTTTTAACGAAACCTGTTGTCAATGCTGTCAAAGCATTCGGCAAAGCTTTGGGAAACGGGCTAAAAGACCTCGGTAAAAAAATATTGTCCGTCCTTCCAGGTCTCCTTGGCTCGATTGTTTCTTTTCTTTTCACAACTGCTGGTAAGGTCCTCGGGTTTCTGGCTGAGCACGCCTGGCTTGTGATTTTGGCTGTTGTCGCCTTTTTGATTGAGCGCTTGACCAAAAAACAGAGTTAGCGGGACGCCAAAAACACCAAACCCGCAAGTGCGACCACACCAACTATCAGAGCCGTTTTGTTCGTGTCATGAGCCTCACTGTCCGTGCTGGCTGTTTCAACCGTTTGTGCGCGGGGTGAACCCCGCACCCCTGTTGCAGGTGTTTTGGCAGAAGGCTCCAGATCTTTTTTGCTTTCAGCTGTGGCCGCAGGTGTTTTGGCAGAAGGCTCCAGATCTTTTTTGCTTTCAGCTGTGGCCGCTTTGTGAATTGGGTTCGAAGGGTGGCTGCTTGGTGGGTTGTATTTTGATTTCTCTCCATCCATGGGTTGATGGGTCACTTTTTTTTTGTCCTTGTTGATCTGGTTGTTTATTCCAAGTTTCATCCCCGCCACAGCTTGTTTGAGGAAGTTGTTGTAGCCCATAACGCTTTCTGTGTTGATCACCATGTAGCCTGGCATCAGCCATGCGCCCGGGCACAAAGCAAGGTTCAGCCTGACTTTCGCCTCGTCAATGGCAAGTTGGTATCTTTGAACAGACGCTGACAAATCTGGCTGTATCACTGCGCCTTCAAACAGGTGAAGAAACTGGCTTTGGACCTCACGCGCTCGGCCTCCAGTGCCCTGGATGCTGCTTCTTTGATCCACTTGTGCGCCGAGAACGCAGAACACGAAAGCCTCGATCGACTGGTTTATTCGGCTCAAGCCGGCTGATGTCAGCCCTTCGGCATGGTTCGCGCAAAACCAGTCGTATTGGTTGTATGCGACGCTTGTTGGGTGGCGTTTGTAATGCGGCCCGCCTGGCCAATTATGAAACGTCCCGCTGCCGGGCGTGAAGCGGAAGTCATTCGTAACCTCGATCCCAAATTCATGGCAAATCCTTCCGTACGAAGCAACATCATAAGGATTGTTTCTCTGGGTAAATGCTGGATCACCCGGCAACGCGAAAATGTTTTGGGGGCCTCCGAGCTGATACAAAATCCGTCTGACCGTGAAGTACACGTGGAAAACAAAAAATGCCCTGACTTGCGGTGGCAGTTCCAAAGATGTGTGCTCTTCATCAAAAATATCCCGTGAAATTCCGCAGCCCGTGGTCGCGCACCAGGTGGCAAAATTCAGTTGCTGTGGCCAATATTTCATGTCAGGCGTTGCCAGCCAATGCCTCACCTCGTCAGCGCCATCCTCCCCAGGCGATTGGTCCAGAGGCAGCTTTGTTTTTTGAAATACCTCTCGGAACCGCGTGGTAAAGAACCAATCCGGTGTCACATATATGTTCACGTCATTGTTAAATATTTTCTTCAAACTGGGGGCCGCTTCGTGGAATGGCACCGCTGGAATTGGCAAGTCTTCTTTTTCACTGATTTGCGTAAGCCATTTTGGAAAACCGTCAATATATTCCACAACAGGTTTTTTCTTCACAACAGGTGTTTTTTCCACTTCTTGGGTGTGTGGTTTGCTGACCGGTGCTTTCTTCACATCTTGGCTTTCTGAAGTGCCATGTCTTGATTTATTTCTCACTCTGCTAAGATATTTTGCAAAATCATCACCATACTCTCCTTGCATTGCGATTATTTAAACTTTATTTTTTTTTATTTAATACAAAATGGTTTTGCTCACAATCATCGCTCCTTCAAACGACTACACAGTTTATTTTCACCGGCCCCTTACGCAGCCAAACTATATCAGACTTTTAAGCTGTTCGCTTTATAACTCGTGGTTTAATTTTAAGGGTGGAACGGTCACGTTAATAGATAAAGAGCAAAATTATAGAGAATTTGAGACTAATTTACAACCCGGTTTTTACACCATTGAGACTTTTGTTGAAGCTTTAAAGAAAGCCTTACAAATATACGAAAACATAAATTTTACAGATGCCGACACGCCCGCGGGCGTGCTGATTCTTCAAAATTCTAAATTTGGGCGAGTTGGTATAAATTTCAGCGAGGAATTTGACAAACTGTTTGATATTGAAGAAACTTTATCAGGGTTCATATTTAACAAAAAACACAGCCTATCTACTTATTTTATTCACTGCGACCTTGTTGACATGGAAAAGAATTTGCTCAATGGAAAAAGATCAAGTATTTTGGCTCGATTCGATGTGAAAGGCAAACCGTATGAAAAAATCTCTTACAATTTTGATCCAAATGTCTTGCGTGACACTTCTTCTGGTCAATATGTAAACGGTGTGACAGTATCAGTTAGAGATGAACTCGGGGAGTTATTAAATTTCAATGGTTTCCCTCTTGAATTTGAATTAGAAATACGTTAACAATTAAAAATAAAATCTGCTTTTAATATAAGATGTCAAAATCAAACGTGTTACCGAGCGCTCCTGCTTATGTTGAACAAAGCAGGATATACCCTGTTATTGAAGGCCATGAGTCTTTGCAAATGACTCAACAAATGCCCCAAGACTTTCGCCTTGGAAAGGTGAACGAAATCGCTGCAAAGTTGACTCAAGAGGTTGACCACTATAGGCTTGTTCGAAAAAAATTTAAACGCACTAAAACGGCTGTTAACTGGATTTCCGGCGGTCTTGGCGGACTCAGCGCTGTTTTTTCTAGTGCTGGACTTGCGTCTGCTCTAACAGGTATTGGGATACCCGTTGCTATACCCTTAGGTGTTGTGGGTGGCTTTTTCTCTGTTTCTTCCTCCATTTTGATTCTTTTTGGAAAAAAACTTGACAAAAAAATGTCAAAACATCAGGAGATTGTTACTCTTGGCCTTGCAAAACGTGCGAGTGTTGACAAGCTGGTTTCCAAGGCTTTAATTGATAATCGCATTAGTGATTCTGAGTTTCAGATTATTCTTTCTGAATTGGAACAGTACAATGAGTTAAAAGAAAAGGTACGAGCAAAGCTCACAAAAAAACCATCTTTAAGTAAACTGCCTGATGTTGAAAAGATAAAAAAAGAGCTTCAAGAACAGCTTATGAGAAAACTCGCGGCGCCCAGCATTGCAAATTTGAACTGAAGTTTGAGGGAAAAACAAAAAAAATATCTTTAAGTATAATTAAAGGTTGACTGCATAACTCAAAATGATCACGATATTTCACATGCTTTTCGTTATTTTTGCGGAACTTTCTTCTCCAGTTTGGCTGAATGATGTCAGACAGATAACTCAACAAGTTGTTGAGGCGATGCGTGAAGCGGACGAAAAAAAACATTGTGAAATTTCAGTGAAAGACAGGGCGGCCGATAATATGCCTCTTTCCGTTTTTTAAACACAGGTTGCACAAATCAATTTTCCTGAAACTACAAACTTTCCCGCAAGACGTAACTTTTGTGATGCGTTGATTTTTTTCACAAAATGGGTGCATTTTAATTTCACAATGAACTTCAAAAAAACCCAGATCCCATCTCTCTTGGATCTTGTTGGATATATATTCTTTCAATATCATCTCACGAATTTCGGGTGGGAGGTTTTGAATTGCCTCTGTCGAGCCGTCGTGCACATCGTTTGAATAGTCAGCTTCGGCCATTTTGTTTCCTAATATACGTGGATAATTCTGGCACAAAATTATTTTTCAAGCTGTTATCCTCTTGTTTGTTTCCCCCTCTCCCTGGGTTGTTTCTTTTCCGAAATAATTTTTTTGTTTTTGTTTGGTGAGTGCTGTCTATTTCAGGTTGGTTTTTCTGTTTTGTTTTGTTTGAGAAATTGTTTTCACTCTCAGAGGCACACACATAGAAAAGCCTGGTTCTAGTCGCAACCAATAGCAGTAAGAGTTAAAAATTAAAATTAATCCTCCCACGGGTGAAAGTTGAAAACTTTTACCCGTGGGAGGATTAATTTTAATTTTTAACTCTTACTGCTATTGGTTGCGCTAGAACCAGGCTTTTCTATGTGTGTGTACAAAAGAAAAACAACTCCATCACTCAAGTACAGCGAAACAAGTAAGTTATATTCATTGAAACTGTGTTCTAACTCGTACCGTATTCTCCCGCGCGCGCCAGCATTTGTCGATGAACGTAATTTACAAAGTTAAAATTGGGTCGTTCTATTTTCATTAACAAAATGCCATCTAGGTAAAACAATTGGAATTAAAATTCTGTCTTTGATTGCATGGGGCTGCCATACGCTTAATTTATTAAGACGCAACAGCTTCTCACTGGAAAGGCGGTAGGAAAATGAGCCGTCCATCGAAAATTTTGTCCCAAAAACCCGTTATTCGACAATTATTTCCTTCCGAAGCAAAAATAAAACAAATTATGCATGAATACGATGTTTTTTTGGTCATAAATCGTTGATTTTGTCGGATGATCCGCCTGCTAGGATGATACAGTAAGTCTTAATTAATAATATAAAAGCTGTGACTATATTAAGCTTATATTCCTTTAATTTTGCTATTAATTGATCTCCATTTATAGAGTATTTTCTGGTTCAATTTCTGGAGGATGATGTCAAAACTATAGTGACGGAAAACCAAATGACAAGGGATGAGGACGGTGCAACCAAAGCTATGTATTTAGACAAGAAGTACTACTTCTGTGTGGTACTTAGTGAGAGTGGTAAGACAGCTAGTGTACCTTTAGTTTTATCAATACCTAAGAAATACGGCAAACATTTTGACCAGTTAAAGGCCCACACCAATACTCTTCAGTAAACTATTTCATGCACAGTCTATGGATAAATGAAATTCTTATTTTTTGTAATGAGCAAACTTTAATTGCTATAATTGGTTCTCCCTGTTTGTCAGTGCAACAGGTTATAGAGTAATAGCAACTGTAGAGAATTGCAGTTTAATCTGACCATCAATGGGCCATCAAAATCTGGTCCTACATGTATAAACTGGGTGCCAGTGGTCAAAATGTCCGACGAAACTTTAGTTCAGGGTGGTTGTATGTGGTGATCATAAGGAGGGGTTCCACTGTTTATGTATCAAAAATGATAAATCCATCAATGCCAATTGCCGATTGCTACAGTGTGCATTTCTTATCAGCAAACAATGATCCTGGCAGTAAAAATAATATTATGGACTCTAATTGTGATTTGTCTGTTAATGATTGGCAAAAATCATTGAGCAATTTCCCTTGGCAGTTTGTCAATGCTTCAAAACAATAGAACTGATTATTTACTTATTTAGCCTGATGTTTTTTTAATTCAACAGAAGATAAAGACCAGTTAATTAAAGCCAAAAATGCTATGGATACAACGTCGAAGAAAAGGGGTGGATCATCATCAGGATCAGTGCAAAAAGGGAAGGCAAACAAAGAGCCAGCAGTAAAAAAGAATGGAAAAAGCCCTGTAGCACCCAAAGGTACCAAAGAAGAAAAGCAGGTAGCTGATAAGGAAAAAGAGGAGAAGAAAAAAGAAAAGGCGCAGAAGAAGAAGGCCCTAGATGAAAGGGACTTGAATATTCTTGGCCAGCTAGCACAGCTGAACAAGACTGTTGTCGTCGTTGACGAACAAGGGAGAGAGATTGAGGAGAAAGAAAAGGAGCTCAAGAGGAAGCAGCTTGAGCTTGAAAGAAGGGCAGCAGAAATTAAGAGGAAGGAAGAAGTACATGTAGCAAATAAGGAGAACCACCAAAAGCGAGATGAAAGAAGAAAACAGGATGAATTATTCAACAACTTAAAAAGCATAGTAGTCCCTTCAAGCATGAGTGATAGTGAAGAAGATGCGGAGGAAGATTTTGGTAAGTATAGGCTTTCTGCACTCTAGCATACATGTACTTTCTCAAAGTCCTTCGCTTCTCTTGTCCAGTTAGAAGGAGGTCGCAAGGCTAGCAAATGCGGAAAGATATCTATACATACCTCATTGCAAAAATGAAAAAAAATTGGCATACTTGGGAATGTTTGGACACTTTTACACTAAGTTCGTTATGTGCTTAGAACCATTCCTAGGAAAGTTTAGCTGTTTAGGTAGTCAGGCAGCATGAAAAAAATAAGCAAACCTGTTTTGCTGTACATGCATGTGTGACTGTTATCATGATGCAGCTAGTGCAGGGCAAAATCAAAATTTTATTATTTGTTACAGTGTAACCCAGTTACGGCATCCACCAACCGGCCGCAAAAATCTGACTGTATTAATGGGGTGACTGTATTAACAAGGTTAGCCTAACTGACTGAGCATTAATTTGTTTGGGCCAAAATAAAGTGGCTGTAAAAACGAGGTGGCCGTAAGGCATGGTACGTTCCACAGTCGTGTGAATTGATTTTGACATGATATCAAGTTGTCTGACTGCAAATCTTTATTTTATATTTATTGTTCAGATCTTGATGACAGTGGCTTGGACTTGGCAGGTGACATTGATGTCACCGAGGCATCCACCTTGATCACGGCAATAAGACCACCCCCGCCTTCACATGAGAGACCAACTTTTGGCATGAAGAGGCCTAGAGTGAACCCGCTGCCAATAAGTTCAACAAGCAACAAATTCCCAAGAAGGCGGAGTGGGCCAGACTGTGCTAATTGTCACCATCTTTTGGCAGAGAATAGGGAGCTGAGAGAGTCCAATATAATGCTAACTGAGCAACTTAATCAGTGTAGGATGGAAGCAACAAATGCAGTTCAGCAGAGTGAAGCCCCCAGACCCAGCAAAGTGCCTAAGGCAATTGCCGAAAAACATCAAGTAAGAGTAATTTTTTTAATGGGACTAACAGTATATTACAGAAACTATGTGTTGTTCCAGAAATTATCAATACCCCCCTCACGGAAGGCTTTTTGGTCTGAATCTCCCCCCCCTCCCATCCCTCTGGATATTCCAGTTTAGCTTCATACTTTACTTTAAAAACTTTGGTCTCCCTCGTATTTCCAATGACCTTTGGGGTGGCTATTTCCTAGAACTACAATAATACGGTCCACTCTCTCAAAGTGGGCACCACAGTTAGGCGGACGCTTCTCTAAAGAGGATGTGGCTGGCTGGCTTGTCCAAGAAGAATTTAACTTGTTTGTCTGCAACTAAACTCTCTTTAAGGCGGACGGCTAGAGCTTGTTCCAAAGGTGTCAGCATTAGAGACAGTTCACTGTAGTAACATATTGGGTTTTCACATCTTCCACCTCACTCACACTTCAAAATCGTTCAGTTGTTTAAAATAATTTGCACTGAATGTAATCTCAGTACCTAATAAAATAAATACATGTAATATGTTTTAGTGGCAAGAGCATATCAAATCCATATATTATATACATGTGTTATATCTTGTATCTCATTTCCATACATATTTTAATGCTTGCAGATGATAGAACTGTCTCCAGGACAAGGAGTATATGTCTATGAAAGTCTGCTCACCAAAGCCTTCTCCAAAAAATCAGCTACTGCAACTGCCTGTTTTTTGCTAAGTTGTTTTTTCAAAGACGATGAACTGATTGGAAAGAGTCTAAGAGGAAAAAATGGTAAACAGTGCCTGGATGCAGACATCCTGGACAACATAATGAGTAAGGTTTACTATTATGCACTTCATTCCACAATTAATTTTCACAGCATCTGTTTGGTCTGTTGTTTGCACAAAGCAAACTGCAGGTAGCGGTTTCCAGCACTTTTCTGCTCTTACACTTTGATGTGTCATTACTACAAATGTTTATCAGTTTCTGCCACGATAATGGTATCAAAAAAATACCCAATCATTGCTAAATAAGTTGTGGTTATTTTCCTGACATTACTGGTTACCATAGCAACAGCATAAGCTGTTAAAAACACCCTTACTTTTAGCTTTAAGTGCTTATAACTCAAAAAACGAGTTCGGTGACCCCCATTTTTTATAGTTGAGTTATGATCAGCATGGCAAGATACAACTTTTTGCAAAGTTTTAAAAAATTCTGTAGTCAGTGGGATCAGTGCCTTGGCTATGAATCCACACTACAGAATTTTTTTAAACTTTGCAAAAAGTTGTATCTAGTTGGCATGCTGACAGGGTTCGTACAGGTCATGGAAAACCTGGAAAGTCATGGAATTTTATGATTTCATTTTCCAGGCCTGGAAAGTCATGGAATTTAGGTGTGGGTCATGGAAAGTCATGGAAAATGACGTTGATTGTACAAAATAAATAATCTAGACATATTTTTTTCAAGATAATACACAATCAAACGGAAAATAAGATCATTTTTGGAAACGCTCTATGAAAATGATCAAATTTAATTAGGTCATGGAAAACTTTGAGAAGTCATGGAAAAGGTCATTGAAAGTCATGGAATTTCTAAAGCCCAATAGAGTACAAACCCTGGCTGATCATAACTCAAGTTTAAAAAATAGGGGTCACCGAGCTCGTTTGTGAGTTGTATGCACTTAAAGCTAAATGTAAGGGTGTTTTTAACAGCTTATGCTGTTGCTGTGGAAACGAGTAATGTCAGAAAAATAACCACAACTTATTTAGCAATGATTGGGTATTTGTTTGATACCATTGTTATAGCAGCAACTGATAAAGATTTGTAGTACTGAGTCATTGAAACTGCTACCAGCCACCTTAAAATAGCAACTGTAAAACATATTGATCACGCAATCTTAGAATCTTGTTATTTTGACTGATATTTTATATTATTATTCAACAAATTCACGCGATGCCCATATATGGTCATCGCGCGCGATATCTGTCATCCGTGCATAACAGATATCTGGCGATATACGTAGGTCGTCAAGTTTCGTCCGAAAACTTACATTGCTCAGGGTTCGTACAGGTCATGGAAAACCTGGAGAGTCATGGAATTTTATGATTTCATTTTCCAGGCCTGGAAAGTCATGGAATTTAAGTGTGGGTCATGGAAAGTCATGGAAAATGACATTGATTGTACAAAATTAGCCACCTTAGCAGTTTTTTCCGCAAAATAAAATACAATCAAACCAGAATCACGATATTTTTTGGAGAATTTCTATGAAAATGGTCAAATTTAGGTCCTGGAAAACTTTAGAAAGTCATGGAAAAGGTCATGGAAAGTCATGGAATTTTAAAAGCCCAAAAGAATACGAACCCTTTTGCTGCCTAGCCACACTTTTTCTAGGTGTAAAATGGATTTCGTTCACAGTTTGTTGAATAATAAAACAATTATCCTGCTCAATCTTGCGGAATATCGTCTGATTTTAGCCAACTCGGCCTACGGCCTCGTCGGCTAAGTATCAGGCGATATTCCGCGCGATTTCACAGGATAATTGTTAAATGAAAACTGAATAATCGTGCAGATAAACATTCTCATCGTTTATTTATGTTCACATACTAATATTGGGGCTTATACATTCTAGAAGATGCAAACATTAGAGACTAAAAGTTTCTTTGATTTGTAGGTTACACCTTGAAAAAAATTCCGGATTTGACATCTGACAGGAGCATCAAGTTAGCACTGAGGAGCAAAATAACCTGCTTAGAGGCTAAGTCAAGACGAAGGACTGCTATCAGTTAAAACTAGAGTGACTTGAAGTTTGAAGAAACCTGTCCCAATTGTTGTAAATTGACAGTTTCTTGCGTTTAGATATACATGTAGCCACAACATTGATTTGTATCAATCTTAATTGTAATAGCTTATATATAAAAAAAGTCTTGAAACATTTTATAAATGGAATATTGTTGGCAGATAAAGTTTGACAAACCATGTCAAACAGTTGGGATTCGCTCCGACGAAGGGCTAACGCTCGAAACGTCAGCACTTGAATCTCTTTACGGTGGCCAATTGACATTATCAACCCAGTTGATAAAACCAAATTATATTGTTATACTTCCCACCGACGCAGCACCACAGTTTCTTTAGAAACTTACCCCCTCTATTCTCATGTCAAACAGTGTCATTTTTTATTGAACCAATTAATTTTTTTTCAAAATGATGTTCAAAGATATATTAATTATTATTCTGAAGAGGGCAATTTACTAATAAATAATCATATTAGCACTGTTGGTCTAACTGAGTCAGCCTGTGCATTTGTTGATCATGAAGTATGTTTATTAAAGTATACTTGAAGTATACTTAAAGTATGCTTTTCATAAAGTATACTTCAAGTATACTTCCTGATAAGTATACTTCAAGTATACTTTTAAGTGACGAAAAGTATAGTACTTTAAGTATACTTCTAGTAATATACTAAAGTATACTTGAAGTATACTTTAAGTACAAATGAAGTGTACTTTTATTAGTGCCTGACAGCTATTTGAAGTATACTTCAAATATGCTGAATTTCTACAAGGGATGGCGTGATATGATTCAAGCCTGGGGAGAAGAGGCAAGGTCTGTGATAGTAGGAAGCTCGGTTCACAACCAGCGCGTTGAACGCCACAACCGAGCTGCCAATGAGCAAGAATTGTCTGTTTTTAGAGAAGAGTTCTATCAACTAGAAAGTGAGGGGCTTCTCGATCCGCTTAATGAAACGGACCTTTTTTGTTTGCATTACGTATATCTTCCAAGGATAAACAGGAGTATCAGCGAATTCATCGCAGCACATAACAACCACGCCGTTTCCACAGAAAACAATCAAACTCCTGCTCAGATGTTTTATCTTAACCTACCCCTCACCGCGTTCCATGGGGGATTTCCCGAGGACGTCACATGGCGAGGAGTCAGTGTTAATGATTTGATGTCCCCAGATTTACCTCATGTCCAAGTTCCCGAGACACGAAATCCTTTAACTGAAGCGGATACAGTGGTTCTGCGGAATACTATAGATCCACTGTCCACTAGTAATGGAAAAGAATTGTACATTCAAACACTGCGTTTCGTCGGGATACGCCTACAACAGAATAGCGAAGCGCACGAGTGACGTCATAAGAATTTAGACCCCCCGCGAGACTCAGACAAACAAACCCGGGAATGGCGGAAAATTTGAAGGTTTCTTCAAGGACTTCAAGCGCGCAAGCCACAATTCTGACAGAAAATGACGGTGTTCCGGGCTGTACTTTTGAGAGTGAACCTGAAAACTATACTGTAGAGCAATTAAGGCGTTGGTTAAAGTGTAGGGGCCTTAAACAGACAGGGAAAAGGGAAGAATTGCTTACACGTGTGAAGGACTGTGTAAATGGCGGGAACCATTACATCCTCGATTCAAGTATAGACAATGGGAAATGGCTTGAAGCTAAAATTTTGCGAGAAAGGAGTGCTGAAAGTCTTACATCTAGTACAAAGACTGCGACTGATGTTCCACTAATTCCGATGTCTGGTTGGAAGGCATTCCCATCGCAGGATTTACCATCGTTATTCAACTATGGCCATGTTTACCATTATGCTCTTGAATCTTTGCCGACTTTGCCAGGGGAGCAAAATTATCATGGGGAGGACACAGACGAACAAATTACTAGCGGTATTGGACACATGACAGACAAACCATTTTCTAATGGACGTAAATACGTAGACTCTGGATTCGTCCATGATTTGACAGATACTAAGACGGACGATTATTACTTCGTTAAAGCACATGTGTGGCCCTCTATGAGTACTGATTTTCCTCACAATGTTTTGGTTGTCCTATCAGTAAAAAGCGGAGCAGTAATACATGCTTCATGCGATCCCTGCAAAGCCTCAGAACTTGGACGCTGCAGCCACGTTGTAGCAGTTTTACTTTCACTAGTCGATCATGTCAATAAGAACGGAACAGTAACAACAACACCTTGTACTAGCCAGGAATGCACGTGGAATAAAGGTAAAAAAAGAAAGAAAACCCCACAAAGGCTGTCAGCGGCGAAGTATCCATCAAAGTTAAAAAAAAGAAAGACTGAAGTGATCGATTTCGATCCAAGGCCTACCAAATATCGAAAAGTCTCGATTAGCCATATCAACAACTTTGTTCGTAACCTGCAGGCAGTTTCTGCAGACCAGAAGAAAACTTCAATGTGCGAGACACAATTAACTATTACTTATAACGATTTCAATCTTGAAGACACATCTGTGTTAGAACAACAAGTTTCCAATTTGATGGCTAATCTTACTCCAGATTGTTTAAGCCAAATGGAAGGTACCACGCCCCAAAATAAAAGTGAACAGTGGTATTCTGAACGATGGCCTAGAATCACAGCATCTACTTGCTTTGATGCATATAAAGCTGGAAAGAAAGTCAAGGAAGGATCAAACGATGCATCAGCTTCATCAAAGAAATACATTTCATCCAATATTTGGAACACTAACGGTGACAAACCGCAAAGTTATTGGATGAAATATGGTTTAGAGAGTGAGGCAGATGCCATATCCAAATATGAAACCTAAACAAAACAACATGTGAGTCCTTCTGGATTGTGGGTCAACCCCAAATTTCCCTTTCTTGCTTGTTCACCTGATGGTCTCTTGGGACAGGATGGACTTCTAGAGATCAAATCTTTGAAGCTATTCAAGGAACATAGCATAGCTGCTGTTTGTACTGATAAGGGAAGTCTGATTTCTAAAGATGTTATCAACAGACAGTGTTTTTCTATCAAAGATAACAAGTGCACCCTTAAAAAAAGCCATGCTTACTTTTATCAAATTCAAATGCAGTTACTAGTAACAGAAAGAGCCTTCTGTGATTTTGTGCTGTATGCTAAGAATGGACCAGTGTCAATAGAAAGGATATACAGGGATGAAAAATTTATCGCAGACATGTTAAGTGTCCTAACACCTTTTTGGAAAAGAGTTGTAGCACCTGAAATTTTTCAGATGAAGGTCCCCAGAGATCTCTTACCATTTGTGTTGCCAAGTGACTTTTTTAATGAATTGACACAACCAGCATTTGACATTCTGTCACCATTTGTCACCAATGTCTGCAAACCAGAATCCACATCAAACAGTGACCAACCCCCACCTACAACTAAGCCCACTGTATCACCCCCTATACCAACAGCTGCAACAAAGGCCAGTGTACCACTGATCACACCCAGCAGAGATCTGCCGTCAGATGTAACACAGCCCACCGCGTATTTGACTACACTTAACACAGGGATACCAGCAGCTTCAACAGGCCCTACTTTACCACCCAATGCCCCTGACAGCCAAGAACTACCAGCTGCAGCAAGCCCCACTAATCCACCAGGTACCCCCAACAGTGACCTGCCAAAAGGTGCAACTTGTACATTACAACACCCAAAAGATGAACTTGACATTGCAAATTTCCTTGCCACATGTACTTCTGAATCAAGTATTCCTGCTTTCATTGGAATTCTACCTACTGATCTTGCAGTCATACCTTGGGGTGGTACAACAAGACATGGCATAGTATTGGCTAACACCTGCCCAGTTGATAACTGGTTGATGATATTTCAGGCACTAGTAAAATCTGGCAGAATAAATCTTGATGATCTTGGTGGTGCAGGCAATGTGATCAAAACAGCACTCTCTTTGGTAGATCACCATGAATATGGAGATGCAAAACTTGAATGTGTGCCTACAGTACCAGCAGTAAAGAAGGGAGTTATAGATCTTTATGGAAATGAAGCTGATTATTTGCTTAAAATCATTCAACCATTTTTGGCTACTGCTGTCACCAGTTGCTGTGGTTTACCTTCATGTCCCACAGTGCTTACCACTTATACATCATATGGTATCTCCCTTGGCACTTCTACGAAAGAAAACACTTTTAATACTTCCCTTCAAGATTGGCTCAATCCAAGGGTAAGTCAGTGCCAGAGAAGGTTTCCCAACAAGCCTTCAAATGGTATACCATGTCATTCAGATACAACTCTCCGTGATGATGGTACACAGTCTGTGTCTTGGCATTGTTCTGGGGTGAGGACAAGTTTTCCACGCTCATGTTTGTCTTTCAAAAACTTCTTTGTTTTTTCTGTTGACCTACTAAGTAGAAAGAGAAACCTAGACATTAAGGATTTACCACAAACCATCACTTTTCAGGGAAAGGTACTGTACCTCCACAGTGCAACACTCTGGAATGGGCATCATTATATTTGTGTTTTTAGCCATGGAAACACCTGGCTCATTTATGATGGCCTGCAAGAATCCAGACAGAGAAAAACTGGACTTGCACTATTTCACACTCATCCAAGAGGATTTTCATTAAGTCATGTTCTCTACATAGTATAGTACTCAGTGAGATACAGTTTCCAATATTACTGATCTTTATACCAATATAACAGGTTCGCATTTTGTTAGGGCCACAGGACCCCTTGAGGGGGGGGGGTACTCTGGATATTTTTGGGTAGGAATGTGCCACTGGGACTCTGATACCACTTACCCTATACTAGACCATGTTCAGCTGCATTTTGCCACCCTTTTCTAGACTGGATGCCAAAGCTTCCTGCCCTATTCCAGAATTGCCATTCTCCGAGATCCTTTATTTCTCTTGTAGTCACTCATATAGTCTAGAAAAAAATTCTCTGATATCTATACCCTACCTTATCCTAGACGAAACTGATCAAAAACCCTACACTTCACAGAGGCACATTCCTATCAACTTTGGGAGTTACCCCCCCCCCCCCCCCGGCCACAGTTTCCATGTTCTCATACATGCTCTAATGTGTTGTCTCAAAAAGTTATTCAGAACCCTGAATTGTGCAATACATACAGCCAACACTGAGCTGGCATGAGATCAGACCATGCCAATTGGTTACTTATAGATTGAGAATGAAGGTAATGGACTGTGTAGATAACTTACTACAAAATTGTTATTCTTATACTGATTAACCCTTTAACTCCTTACAGAGAAACACTGTTTGATTAGTCGTAAGAAAAAATGAAGAGAACAAGTGAAAAAGGTTTTGATTGTTAGACATAATTCTCACCATAGGTATACCTAATCGAAAATGTATGGGGATCAATGTTGAGAATATAAATGTGGATGTTAGGGCTGAAAGGGTAAAAGTTTTTAAAGACAAGTCTTTAGCCTGGTTTCAAGATAGAAAGTTTTCCTGATATTTCACTTTTTTCTCATCTAAAATAATTAATTTATTCAAAGTTTTAAGACAAAAAAATGCAAGTGCAGCCATACACTTCTGATACCAAGTCCTGAAATAATTCACAGCCTGAATTTGTTTTCAGGTCTTTATATCAGAAGTGAATGGCTGCACTTGCATTTATTGTCTTACTTACTTCATTACCACTATAGACACATATTACTTTGTTAAAAGTTTTACTTCAGATTTCAACCTAGCAGAACCTTTGAATTTCGGTGTTGAAATATGTTGTACAGATGTTGATTTTGCTTAAAGAATATTGATTAACAACTGGTTCAAATATCTATGAAAACTACATAAATCAGTTTTAAAATGGTTAATATGAGCATTAAAATCTCTCAAACCACCTATAAGCCACTCGTGGACAAATTTTGGCTAAGTGGCCCTAAAAATTTAAGATTCTCTGTAAGATTCTCTCAATAAAGGTATTGACAAATTACTTACAAAGAACTTCCTGAAAATTTACCAAGCCACAAGCAACCACAACCATCTGAGTTGCTAGTGGTGCCAATGATAGGGGGATGGTTCTCCCTACTAGCTTGAATTGTTTTAAACGTTGGTTAAATCTTTCAACATGTATTCTTGCTTTAGCAATCTTTCTTGTCGACAACTCCTCTGCCACACTCAAGCTCTTCCTGCCTTTCAGAAAAGCAGGAATGTTTATCTGTGCCTGAAGGGGATTTACTAAGTGCTGTACAGTGAAACCTCTGTCCGCCAGAATGACATCATATGGCTCAATGTGTTTCAAAATTCCACTTTGTTCAAATATTTCGACATCAGATATGTCTCCTTCGAATAAATCGGAGACAAAGCACGCTCCACCATTCGGTGTTACAGCTATAAGACATTTGAAAGTGTTAGCATGTTTGTATGCTGAAAAAGTGTTACCTTGTCTCGCAAAATTACGGGAGGTTTGCACTCTGCATTCCGTACAATCAACGCTACAGCGTACCCTTGGCATGCTCTTGAAGACTTTAGGGTGATATCGTTTTAGTAATTCTTTGGAAGGGAACATTACGTTCTCCATGTCCCGAAAGATCTTGAACATGAGTTGGATAAATGTAGTGAAAATGTTCCTTATTGTCGATTCAGAAATTTGCTTTTCAGGGGTACTCAACAGAAATGCTAATGTTTGAATGGTGAATCCACGTTTCAGTCGCAGAAGACAAATGAACAATTTTTCCCTGTTGCTCCAAACATTTTCACGGTTAGCTGGTGGGTTGGCTTTCACAGGATTTCTGTTTCCAACGACATTCCAATATGTTATGCTATCCAAAGGGCAGATATCATTCAAAAAGTCATACAGAACCTCGAACTGAGGGGTTGTTAATCCAACAAAATGTTTCATGTGGTTCGAGTCTTTTGCAACCACTTCGTAAGACAGTTTATTCACGACCTTAACACAAATTTCAGAGGTCTTAGCTTTCAACTCGTTCTTCAAAATAATAGTTTCGATCTTACTTGACAGTTAGTGTTTGGTGAGTTCAGTTTGCGTTGCTTTGTTGTTTTCGTCTTCACCCCAACCAGATAATTTATTGTCGGTACACACATCCTCAGTCTCTAAAGTACTCCTTTCAGCTTCTGACAGATCCTCAGAAGAAGTCGAAGGAAGGTGCGAGTCGAAATCGTCTTCCTTTGCCCGTTTGTTTACCAAGACTCTCGGCTGAGGTGCTTTACGCTTCGGGCGAGATGCTTTTAACACTTCCTGAGCTGTAAGGTTTGCTTTCAAGGGATCGGGAAACTCATCAGTTGGACCTCTCTGTCCTGGCCAGTGTAGAGCACAGATGTATGTGTTTCTAGTAATCTGATCGACGGTAAAATGTTCACGGGAACAAGCATTAACCCAGCGTTGACAGCGTTCGATTCCTTGCGATGGCTTCGGAAAGGGTATAAATATATTCATACCTAATTTCAGCATTTGTTTCAGCGATTCATGCAGATTATTCGGATATCTGGCATCACTGTTGCATGTTCCCCAGCAGCAGTGCTTGGTACTAACCATACTGAGCGAAACAAGGCGGCTAAATCACTTTTTGGAAAGGACAAATTCGCCTACATGCCCTCTATATTCTCACAGAACACGCTGATGTTTGTCTGAGTCTCGCGGGGGGTCCAAAAGTATGCAATCTATTTTTAGACCTCGTGCGCTTCGCTATTGAGCTGTGTCCTAGCGTAACGCCTTTAAAGACAACGTTGGTGATTCATACCTTGTTTATGCGCCATGTATAAGTAAAGAAGTGACACGGGAGTTTTGTTGTAGTCCATAAGTTATCTATTAAGTAGACGTTTGCGACTTTTGCTACTGACGAGACCAGCACTGATTTAAACTTTAATTCAAATTTATTATATACCTTGTGACCATTAATATGCGTCTACGTGGATTTTCTGGAATGTTCTGTTATTAGAGAACTGGAACCTGACATTTTCAAATAAGGATATTGCCTTGTGAACGTTACAGTTATTATAAGTAAAGCTATGCAAATCGCGGACATTATTCCGTCGCTTAGCCGTATTCCAGCTTATCACGTGACAATCCTCAAAACATTTTGGAGAGGAACGTCAAGAATTTAACAACTAAATAGCGGCTACAAAGGAGACTATTTGTGTGGCGAATTTTACTTGAACGAAAAATAAGATCACTGGCAATGTGTAGTACTTGTAACTATCATCACTATTTTTCATGTACTCCGTATAACATTGTTCAATTATTGTCTCTTCAAATTACTTGCTCTGAGTGACAAATTCATTGTCAAAAGAGTATAAATACTGAACTGGAACAAAGATTAAATATTGCAATATGTATCAACGGGTTTAATAACCTTTTAAACATCAAATTTTAGACTTAGTAATCTATCATTAATTTTGACCTTGAATATCAGGACTCATGTAAAACTGAATCCTTTTGATCCAAACTTTAAAGCTATGTCCATGTTTTTTCTAAATTCATCGTAAGTTGAGTGCTCTGTTGGAAGTACAATAGTTCTGAAACAAGTTTCAGCTAGGGGCAATGTGCTTGACCCAGCATCAAATTTAACTAGTAGTGAATCATTTCCAGTTGGGAGTGTACTTGCACCAGTCCAAAAGTTTACCAGATCCACCATCTGAGGTCCACCTTGAAGAAAAGTAAGAAGGAAAGTTCATTTGTTAAGGATTTCTTATTTTCAGTTTGAAGTTTGAGATGGGCTAAGGGGGAATGGATTGGGTTTGGCAAAAATGTAATTTAATACAGCCGGGTTTTTGTATATTTCATTTTAAAAACCAACTGAAACATATAATAACTGAAAAACTACGAAACGTAATAAATTTCAAAATTGGATTCATTACTGTACTAAGCAATAAATTTTGGCAATGGTACTTAGTTATAGCAAATTGAAGAAAAGCAAGTATTTGTGTCTCAGGATAACGTTGAGATGCGGGTAGGAAAAGTACATTACCTGATAGATTGTTTTTATATCTATCTAACCTTTCACTCCTGCTTCCAGTTCATCAATATAGAATTCATAAAAACGTGCAGTTCTTTCATTCTGCTCACTGTCCCTTCTGTCTTCAAAGGTCATCAACTCTTTAATTTCTTCTGCAAGGATGACCTTATCTGACTCACAGGGGAATACAACCTTCATAAGGGATGGGCTTCTTCTCAAGAAGCTAATAAGTGAAACTTCCTCCATGCCTAGGAGATAACAATAATTTACTAAATCTCAAACCTTAAAATTTTACCAAACTATCATTAGTAGACACCCAGCATCTTCTACTGGAAATATGCGCATCTGATTGGTTCACCCATTATTGTTTATTCTCCGACAGAACATAATTGCACACACTATTCCTGGTTCTTGACCTAAAAATACATCTGTCCGATTTTTCAAAAACATTTAAACCCCTCCATTATTTTACCTTGTGTGTTTTTTAAGGGGTGGGGCGGCTTTCCTAATGGCGGCAGCTTGTAGAGCTTACCTAGCATGAAATGTAGAGAACTTCTTGCTGTTATCTATTTTTCAATATTTTTATTTCTCATCCTGGTTTTCTGTGAGCGATACTTAACTTGGCGCACCTTGTTGACTGTTCATTGTATCAGTGTCATTTACCTGACTCTAATGATTCCACCTTCTCTTCAAAACCATGAAAAATAATCGTAATTAAAGACAACTTATTACCTTGTGCTAAATCATCCAGTTCTAAATGTCTTTTGTCTATGACATGGAAAACCATTAATCCATCCAAAAGGAATTTTCGGTTACCATACAAGTTGTCTGGATCTAAGCCTGCCTCAAATAGGTATGGTTCTATGGAGAATCGTGCTTCTGGGGTTGGGTTCTGATCCTTGGGCAGGGAATCCAGCTATAAAAATAAATTTTACAAAGTAAAATAAAAAACATCTTTGTCAACATCTTTCTAAAGGAGCCTTTATATTTGGCTGGTTAATGCGTTAAATCACGGTTAATTAATGTTAATAATAGTAATAATAATTATGGTAACATTAATATTGGTAATAACAGCTTTAAATAAGGAATTTATCAGAAGTTGGCTATGCAGTAAAGCACCCAACTTGAGAATAAATAATTTATGGAAAAATAATTTGCATAACCATAAAAATTATAATGTGACTGACATGTCTACTTAGGGTGTTTTTAGCGATGTTTTAGTACCGTTTTTGTTTATGTTAGATTCTACAGGAGGTTACGTTATCTATGATTCAATTGGAACTCTGCCCCTGTCCTCCACGTTTCAATTGTAGTAAGCAAAGGGAAAAGGCACTAGCAATGCAAAGGCAATGATAATTTTTCAACTCAGGAGGCCACCTAATAAAATGCATCATTTAGTGTTACAAAACGCGCCAAAAATGCCTACAAAAAACTACTGTTTTCGTTAGCAATAGCTCCACAATCCAACTAACCTCTGATATCATATTTCGCAAATCTATGTCAGCAATATCTGCCAGTTCAATGGGTGGTGGCAGTTGATCATCAAACCGCCCTCTTCCTGTTGAAAGGTACTGTTTTGCTGCTGGTGATAGACCATGCAGTCCTGGGCCACCATGCAAAATGGAATGGCCAATCATCTTCCCCAGTGCCTTAAATGCTCCCGTAAGACGAAGAGCTTGGTCATGAATCGGAAGACGATGGTCCGCCTCACCTTCCAAGAAGACAACTGGCTTGCCGCATGAAGAATGGAATCCTTCATCTATGATCTTAATTGCATTCACAAAAAACTCTCGAACTGGCCCACACCCCACACCATCTTCACCCTCAAAGCGCACCCTTGGGTTTACATTTAGCTTTGTTTTGGGATTCTTGTAAATCCCCATGATGTCTCCCCGCAGCTCATTGATACCATCCATTCGACTGACAGTAATACGTTGAGCTGGCTGATCGTGTTCTATAATTTCTTCTTGAAACCGTTGTAGGGCAACAGCTGCTGACAAGTTTTCACAGTCATCTGATCCTTTGGGACCAAGATCATCGCTGTCCAAGGAACACAGACCAGTAAGACTCGTGGCTCCTGTTGGTTAAAGAGAGTTTGAAAGAGAAATGATAAGAAAATGTTGATAACTGAAGTGTAATTAACATACTTTTGCTGGGAACCAATGGACTCCGGAAAGTATATAATATGCAGTAAAAACATTACCTAGAAGCTGCTGTGCAGCCTCATCAGCATTACCATTGGATACAGCTAGGGCACTCTGTATTTCAGACAAACTTGCACTTGGGCATATTTCTTGCAGCGCGTGCACACTTAAACTATTAACTGCACCAGGCAATTCAGAGGGCTGTGCTGTTCCGCTCGCACTAGGCAAACTTAAAAAGAATATTCAAAATTGATCAATACCACTTTGAACAGCAAGGTCATACATCTGGGAAATTGATATATTACGTTTGCTCTCGAAAACTTTATAAGTGTAACGCATATATGAAGATATGATTGATCATCTCAGTTATGCACACAACTTAAGCAGTTGTGAAATTAAAGCCCTAGAAACATCCAGGCCTGAACGGGATTTGAACCCATGACCTCTGCCATACCCGTGCAGTGCTCTACCAACTGAGCTATCAAGCCAACTGGGAGGTGGCCTCGTTGTGAGTTTGTAATATACCCATAGAAGGTGACGAATACAAGTGAATATATGAAAGCTCATATATTTGAACTGCGGGGCATAATATGCAGATATGATTGATCATCGCAGTGATGCACACAACTTAAGCAGTTGTGAAATTACAGCCTGAAAAAAAAACACAGGCCTGAACAGGATTTGAACCCATGACCTCTGCGATACCAGTGCAATGCTCTACCGACTGAGCCATCAAGCTAACTGGGAGCTGGCCACTTTGAGAGTTCGTAATATACCCGTAGAAGGTATATCATTCTCCGCAGTTCAAATATATGAGCTTTCATTTTTTCGCATCTCAAGTAGTTTAAAGCCTGGGTCAAAGGCTTTTACTGGTGACAATAATTTATTAGTTATATTTCAAAAGGTATAAATGGAAATGGAACCAGATTTAGCACACAGTTTGTTTTTAACGTCCTGAACATTTTAGAGTAGAATTGGTACTTCTGCCAAGTCAAGGGGCATGTCACATGATGTTTAGCGGAAAATAGCCATTATTTGAGGAATTGGTGGCGGTTTTCAGTAATATCATCCAGCAAAAACGTGTTTTAGATGCAGGTCAATTATTTACATCCTCTCACGTTTGGAATGACCGTCCCTATTTTCACAGAAAAATGTTATAGGGTGAAAGGTCGTTTTTTTCAACAAAATTCAACTTTTGATAATTTAAATCTTCAAAAAGGAAATCAAGGAAGATCATTCCAAACATAGCAACGTAGATAATTTAAATTTGCATCGAAAACACTCATTTTTTGTTCAATAGGATGGAAATTCTCCACCAATTCGCCGATTTACCAAATTTTAACAAAATGATCACGTGCGTTACATGTCACATGGTCAAATAATATGTTAAGGCAAGGCAGGACGTTGAATGTTATAATCAAAGAAAAGTTCAGCCTGGTAAAACAAATATAACAAGACATATAGCTGACCAACAATAACTCTACTTTACATTCCTGACCCAGGCTTTAAACAGCTTGAGATCGAAATCGCAAAACCACTTCTAAAATTAAAACATCTGCATGCAGATTTGCAAACGGTACTGTACCTGAATCGTCAGTACTGTCCATATAAAATAATATAACTACCAATAGTTTTCAGTCGACAATGAAGGCCGGTTTAATTGGTTGGATTCCTGAGTTATCGGTGGAGCTGGGGAATCTCCGTGACTGACAGTCTCATTCTCCACATACTGTATATTCTCCTTTGTGTCAGGCATCGTGTCGAATAGTGTCAGTTGGTCTGAGTCGTCCTAAGGAAAGGAATGGTAATGGATAACATATACAGTAAACACCGGCGGATAAACCGCACTCGCAGATACGTCGCACTTCGAAGCTTAAAAAGTAGCAAGTTCAAGGCAATTCTTATCCACCTGAAGAGAAAGCCATATTAATAGACGTATGGGATCAGTACTATAAGGCCAGTTCTTTTAATTCAATTTATGAACAATCGTAGCTATGCTATAAGGTTGTTGTAGCTCATTCGTATCAAAAAGGTGTATACTTACGGGCCATTTCAGTGGCAGCCTGTTTGCCATGATATACAACGAACCTTGACTGCACAAGGACACGACTTCTGGGGCATTCCATTGGAATGAGCTAGAGGTCTTTGGAATGCTTAGCTTTTTTGTCCCCGGCATGGTCCTATTGGACCAAAAATGAGAAACTAATAAGTAATTAAGATATGAGCATCAATACAAAAAAAAAAAGAAGTTTTACAGCGGCCAAATTAAGATGAAAATATAACCTTAATCAAATGAGTTCATGTACCTCAAGTACTCATATGACAGAATGTCTCCCTGAGATAAGCCAAATGCAGACGAGAAGACACTGCTGACTTCGGCCTGTACTTGGGAGGACTGCCACACCGAGTAAATGGCAATCTTCCCAATGAGGCCCATTGCAGCAATCCTCGAGGAATGGGGATGACGACATCATCACCTGGTACATGTGGGAGGTGTTGTGTAAATGGCCCTTTGTTTGTCTCGATCTCTTGTTCTCTGACGAAATGTCTTGTCGCCTCACTTTGTGAAATAGAAACAATCATTAGCTGTATGTTATTTTAGTATGGCTACTAAAAGGACATAACAAAGGAAGCAAACACATCTAAAACTAAGCCGCATGTGTCACGCAATGCGCCAGACAAGCGAAAGGTCCAAAAGTCCTCTTTCCCTTGTAAATATAGTCATAGCTTTCTGCTTAACATGCAATCCCCTTAACTAATGATGCAGTGCAACATGTAAGAAATAGATGAGGCGCTTGGAAGACATCAATAATGATGTTTTTGTTAATCACATCGACACACAGGTCATCACCCCGGCAGCGACTGGGATGCTTTAACAGTGATACATCAATGTTACATACCTCTTGTGTCGCAGGAGCAAAACCTGAATTGCCAGGAAGGCTCGGAAGAGATGCCAAAGCTTCGTCAACCGCCCTTTCTACGGCTCTAGAGACCGCAGAAGCGATTGACCTCGATAGCTCATCCGGTTGTGTCGCCATCTTTGCGATTATTCCCGCGCTAATAGCCCACGTGCCAAGTCACGCGGTTACTTATTACTTATTAAGTTAAATCATGGTTTTACTGATATCAAATAATGATTTTCATTATATGAAATCATATACTTATGATTTGAAATCAGGATTTATTATATCAAATCATAAACTTATGATTTAAAATCAGAACTTATTGTATGAAATCGTAAACTTATGATTTGAAATCAGGATTTACTATATCAAATCATAAACGAATGATTTGAAATCAGGATTTATTATATCAAATCATAAACTTATGATTTGAAATCAGGATTTATAAAATCAAATCATAAACTTATGATTTGAAATCAATATTTATTATATCAAATCATAAAGGTATGATTTGAAAAAATAATTTATTATATCAAATCATAAAGGTATGATTTGAAATCAGAATTTATTATATCAAATCATAAACGCATGATTTTAAATAATAATTTATTATATCAAATCATAAACACATGATTTTAAATCAACATTTATTATATCAAATCATTGGCGTATGATATCATATCAGAAAACTTTATTTAATAAATAACAAAAAAAATGACAAAATAAAGCTAAATCATTTTTTTTTACAAACGGCGCCCCATATGCAAGGGACAAGGCAGTTTGATAGTGCTACCTAGTAAGAGCAATTTTTGCACTCAAAAAATGCTAAGAACTTTGCCACTACTTGCAGCAGATATTTGTCAATCTATGAATGATTTATTGTTAATTGTGAAACAAGAGTCCAGTATACTGTACCTTGTGTCCATGGCACCTTTTCCAGGGCTAGCTGAAGCCGCTCTGGGTCCAGCAGGGAATTTGACAGCAGATGCTCAAACCTTCTTTTCACTAAGTTTAACGGAACTAGGTGCATTACGTCAAAAAACAAGATCTTTTATGATATCAAACTTGTGGAGCTTGTAAAGGCGGTGCAGTAGAGATACTCCCAGGAACCCACTTTCTTTGGACTTTCTGTCTTTTACAGTTGCTCGTTCTTCTTGCTCAATTTCAGTCATAAGTGGAAGTTCTTCGGCAATTTCTCTTTTGGCAGGAGGCAATCGAAAGTTCTCTCTTGAACCTGGGTAATAGTAATGTTTTTGAGCTTCCAGGTATTTTCCTAAAAATAATGACAGTGACAACTTCAGTGACAAATACAGTATATATATTTACCAATTAAGCTTCAAGCATTCATAATGATTATTTATTGCCAACATGTTCTGCAAGCCAATCTACACAGTACCCTTTTGTCAATTACAATTAGCAACTATGTACCATTAGTGTTATGGAACATTTTGCCAGGTACATCTAGTTTAGTATAAACTCTACCTTTTATGTTTCACGAGAGGGGTTTATTATTGTACAAAGTTTAAAGATGGCTAACAAAAGTATTAAAGTGTTCTGATCTTGTCATGTGATATTTTACTGACCTATGAGTTTACATCTCCTGCAGCCTTTCTTCCTTCCAGCTCCTTTAGATTTGCAGACCTCACATTGCGCTGGATGATCACCAGTCCAAAGCAAAAGCAATAGGCGAATGGTTATGTTCCCAGGGGGAAAACTCTCAAGCATCCCCATGTAGTCTACATTTATACCTAAAGCAAGAAATGTACGGTAAAATTACAGCATAACATACATGTACTTGAAGTATGTGATCATAGCAAGGGCGATCTTTGCACACGTTAACATATCACTGTTTTCATTTTTTCATGCTTAAGCCCACCTGGTATGTCACAGGTGTTTAGATAATGAAAATTAATGGATGATGTTATGGTTCAATTTTATCCTTGGTTCAATTTTTATTTTCCTTTGTTTATTTTTTGGCATTGTAATGTATGATAATTGTTGAGGCTGATCCTCAACAAGTAGTCCAGTCCGTTCCAGTTCTTAAATGACGTAAGCATACCGTGATGCCTTGTTGCTCGCACGTGGAAGATTCGCTCGTGAAAAGAAACGCTCGTGTAAACCAACGCATTTTGTGATTTCCCCGCTTGTGAAATTTCGCTTTTTAGGTTGCCCTTTCATATGGTAAGTTGTAAACGTCTTTGTGTAATTCACCGTTTTGTTTCTCAAGTAATTTGTCCCATAATTTTCGCTTCCGTAGGTTATTACAGGTTTTTCAAGGTTTCGCAAGGTTTCGCTAGGTTTCGACCTGTTAATCCCATTTGAGAGGTGCAAATTGCCGCTGGTTTTGGAATAAATGCGTTGTGTTTTAATTGTGTTGGAGTCTTCATCGCCGCTTACATGTCCGGCCCGGACAATAATGATATGATAATGAGTTGTAACCAAAGGAAAGTAAAAATTGAACCACAACAGATATTACTGGCAGGAGTAAAATGATACATTATAAATAACATTATTTTCTAGAATAAATTTCAGGCACCTTCAATAAAGCCTTTTTACAAATCTGCCACTAGAGGTTGAAGAAATGGATCCAATGAGTTTGGTCTCTTGTCTGGTAATAGATATGATGGAACAAAACCTACCGTGTAGGTTTCAACTGCATTTGATCTATCAAGTTTTGACATTGTTGCAATGCTCACCTCTATAGCACCTATACATGTAAGTCAGGAAACAAAATCACATATATTGTCCAAAAGTAAATACATTTGCGTGTACACTGTACATTCATTGACACTCAACATAAAATAACTTATATTGCAAGAAAATGATTCTTTACACATCCAAGTACACTCAAATAAAGAAATTCCACAGAAAGTGCTGCAGGATTTTTTTAAGGGTGGGGGGGGGGGGGCTTTCTATTGCTCTGGTGTAGGCTAGAAAAATAAGCATTATTTTATTTACAATATTATATTCAAAAAATGCTGGTGTAACTAACCAGTACTTCTGCTTTTTGACCCAAACGGCTGGAAGCCATCCCAGTGCCCTAGTGAGAAGAACAAGAAGGAAAAACATTCTTTTTTTAAATTACTGCTTTTGGCTTATTTTCCTGTCAGGTCTACTGATGTATAGAGAAAGTACATGTAGATACATGTAGCTTTTACATTTTCTACAAGATTCCTTGCTTCATCTTTAACCATTTGGCTTTTTCTATCCTTAATTACGGCTAAAGCCTGGAAATGGGATCTGATCACTTGTTAGTGAAATGTGCTATTTTACCCCAAAATTGTACCAAAAGCCGATCAGGTTTTCTCAATTAGTTCCATCGGATTGCAGTCAATAACCAATATCGCACGTACAGATCTATCCTGACTCTTGTTGGCTAAATTGATGTCATAGCAATTGCTGCAAAGTACCTGCCCCCTCACCGTACAAAAATGTATGATTACTCATTAAAGGGTTAAGTGGAAGTGGGCTAAATTGTAACCAATTGCCTTAATGGTTCATGTTCATGAAGCTGCTGTGGTTTTAAATGATTTTTGGGTCTAAATGACTCCAAAATAGTTTGATTTGTACTTTTCTTTGTTTAAGGATCATAATAATAAATCAGGGACAATGCAAAATAGATATGAAACTATATGAACTTTGTGGTCTGAAATTATTTTGATCTGAGTTTCATTTTACACTACATAGCTATGACACCATTAGCTACATTGTATAAAACTGAGTAGCTCTTACCTATTAAGGCAATGTTTCTTGGGTCTCCAGTGGCATAACTGGGAACAAACGTAAAAGACTGGTGACACTCCTCACAGGTAACCTCTTTTTTACCATCAGGAAGTTCAGGTAGGGATTCCACAGTTTCTGCGCTTATGATGTTACTGCAGCCTTCCACTACACACCTTACTGGCAAACACCAACAGGATTCTGGGTCAAAGAACCATGAAATGGCACAAAACCTGTCACCATCCCACAGTTCCTTTTTGGTGTGCCACCCCTCATCTTTCCTGAACCAGTGCTCTTTTCCTCTCCAATGTGCAATAATTTGTTTGCACATAGACCAATCAGAGACCCAGAGTCGCACTTTTGTCTCTAGACCCAAATAATAGTAAGGAATCGTTCCCTTTTCACCACAGTGCTGGCATTCAGCATCACTGCTTTCTAAGATATCCCAGTGACAGGGATGAGTGTCATTTAAACAAATAAAGTACTCTTTTGCATCAGTGTAGCCAACATCAGTAAGAACTTTCTTTGCATCACTCCATCCTTTAGGCCACTCTTTAATGACATCTGGGTCATCTGGATCTAATTGTGCTCCTTTACAATACAGCACCCTGGCCATTGTCAAAAGGTCTGCAAAGTTATTAAGTGAACCACCCATCTTATCGATACAATCAAGGGCATGAAATATTGCATGAATGATGGCATCTTTGGTTATCTGTTCTCTGCTTGGTGGCTCAAATGCATACTGACCTGGACTACATTCCTCTCATTCTGGGGCACCACCATTTAGTGTTGGTGAATGGCAAGGATATTCTACATAGCTTGAAGTGAAACAGTGAGTTTCTCCATCCAAGGATCCGCGCTCAATTGCCTGCTCATTTGCCAGCTTTTCTTGATATTCATTCCCTCTTCATCGTAATGGCTGGTCTGATCATTTTCGCTACTTTCTTCACACGTTAAATTTCCATGTTCTGCAAGTAAGATTTAACACGCGGAAATTTAACAATAAAAGCTATGTAATAGTGAATAAAAGAAAAACACTTTTCTTGATTTAATAATTGAATGGACAATAAAAGTTAAAAAGTCAAAGTCGTTTTCTTGCGAAGTATAATATAAACGAACGCGGCAAATTAATAACACTTGCCTTTGGTACCCATTTCCACATCTTTGTCTGTCATCACGTCATGGGTTTCAGTCGTACATATCTTCTTTATCTCTTCTTACAGTCGAATATGATTTAGCTGTGTCCTCCGATTCACTGCTTTGCCGTTGCAGTTATTACAATAACAGTGTACATGAATTGCAGGTTTTTGAGAGCATTTACAGAGGGCTGAAGGAAACAACTCCGTGTCATCCGCCATCTTGGCTGCGGCTCACCGCAATTATATCAGCCAGCGGTTTTCCGACGTCATCGAAAACATCCAATCACAGTGCTTCATATGTTCCCGCGACTTTTCCTGCCACATCCCAAAAGGTAGCGAGAGTGCCGCTGGTGTTGTCACTTGCCAAGCTAGCGCCAGCGCGGGAAAGGTGTGTGTGATTCGCAAACTTCTTCGTACAGCAGACTAGTATATTTTTAGCTTGAAAATGAGTGATTATGAATCAAATGATAATGAAGAAAGAAACAAACACGACGAGAAAGCAAAGAAAATTAAAATAGACGAGGAAGAAGGAGATGATAATGTAGAAGGTATGACATATTTTCTGTATTTTAGTCCAAGTCATTCAGCGAGTCAAGAAGGAATATACGCTCTGTATTTTTTCTTTACTTTGTTTTTGCCTCTCAGTTTGATTACTTTTACGTAAAAAACCTTATTTCGGCCTTCATTAGTGTCTTAAATGTCTGAAAAATAAGTATGTATCATAATATAGAGCTTGCATTGCAATTTCCTTGGATGATTCTTTAGCGTGCACATTTTTGGCACGAAATCCCGAAGCATCCTTTGCTAAAACAAAAAATGTTATCTTTGATTAATTTATTTTGATTTGCTTACATTAGACTGGTCAAGGGAAAGAGTAAAAAAGTGGGCAGCGGAAGTCTTTGACGAGGACATCGCTGAAAAATTTCTAGCCGAAGAAATGACAGGGGTAACATTGCTCAGTGAACGAATCACCGATGTTGATAGTATGGAGCGCCTTGGACTGCTAACGTTGGGCAAGCAGGAGAAATTTAGGAGTCTTGTTGAACAGTTAAAAGGTTAGATTTACATTTAGGTTCGTTTTTACGGTTCAGGCGGTATTTTTCGTAGATCTGCGTTCACGAATTGAAACCATATTAACGTATAAGCAAAGTTTTTACATATACTATAATAATAATTATGCACTAGTCAGTGGAAAGCCCCACACCCCCATACCCGGGGAATGCGGGTCATTAGCGGGGGATTTTAGTGGTTTTTAGTGGTCATCTTTGCCCCAGTGTGCGGGGTGTTAGACAACATTAGGCACAAATAACAGCTACCGGGGACCGTTAGCGGGGCTTTGGCGGGGATTTCGCTTTTGAATAGGCCTGCAAAAAACTGGGCTTTTAGGCGCTCCATTGTGTAGACCTCAGTCATTCATCTGGTGAGAATGTTTAGTAATATAGGTACGGCCACATGTGTATATGAACATAAGCTTATTTGCTAGTCATTAATCGATTTTCATCTTAAAGCTTATTGAAGGCTTTAACCTTGTGTTTTAAGAGGCAATGAAATTTTTGTTTTTCAATGGTTTTATTTCAATATAAGGACAGCAGATGGGCAGTGGACATTTGTGAAACTGAGGGTGTCATTATGAAAATCAAGGATTATTACAAACTCAGCAGCACTGCCGCTGTGGTTTTACAGAAATATTCAGAGACTTGGTCTGACTGGATCGACATTAAAGTTGAAGATATCTGTGACAAGGACAAAATTAATATAATTGTGCTGGAGCAGAACACTGACAGTGAGAAGTCCATTGACAAAATTCAAGTATCAAATATCCAGGTAATTGCACATGATTGATATGAGTCCAGTTCCAGTTTATAGATCTGTGTGTTGTCCATACTGTAACAATTTTAGTACCTTGTGGCTTTAACTTTTGAGGTTAAAAGTCTGTTTTGTTCTGTTGCCAGATGCTAGGAGTTTGTCTATTTCAATGTTTCAATGTGTTATTTTATAGTAAAAAGACAAGTGGGATTTAATAAGGGGATAAAGGAGTTTATAGACCATAGTAAGCTATTTTGTTAAAATGATTATTTCACTATTCAATTGGTGCTGTCTTGGCTGTAAAACTTAGCAGTGATATTGAATGTAATAAGTCTTGTAGATAAATAATCATAACATTTCATTGATTGAAATATTTATACAAAAGATGTTTTCTTTTTTGGCAGGTGGAAGAACAGACAGGATGCAGAGATGTTTCGCATGGTATGATAAAGCCGTTTTAATGGCCTCAGGCATGAGAGAAAATTATTTCAAGGTTTTTGAGAAGATGTCGTGGTCTGTTGCAGTATGTTTCTGTGTGATTTACAAGTTTTCTTTAATTCAGAACTTTAAAAAGTGACCAATTTTTCAAGATTGAATCCATTTCCATCCTTGGCTTGACATCCATAATAGGAGACGATGGTAAATAGTTTCAGACTGCAGTCTTTACCAAGAAATCTAAACCTTTGTTTTGGTGTCCTGTTGATGCATTGACATCTTTGAGCTATTTATTGAAAGCGATACTCAAAACATTGTGACAGTACCTTTCAAGTCAATGGCAGATGCTTGATCAAGGAAATGTCATTTACCACTCTGCTAAGTTTTCTTCCCAGCCTTTTTAGCACATTTACAGGAATTCTATACTTCACTTTTACCGCTTCATGGTGCTTGTATTTACTCATGATAGAGATGCCATGCATTGAGTTTTATTTTATATGACACTGGACTCTGTCTCATTAAACATCTTGTGCACAGCACATAATTTTCAACTACATATTTTATTGACATATACAATTTTAGTGCCACCTTCCTTTTTCATACAGGCTGGGAAACTAAGATTTGATGACTTTGTCAATATTTTTTGCAGCCCAAAACATAATCAATTATGCACCAAGGTCAGGACAAACCACGTTAGTATTTAATGATGGAGGACTCGCAGTTGGCCCTCGGGTAAAAGTGAGTATAAACAGGGTCGTCTTTATAAGTAAAGCTTGTTAACTAAAAAAATTGTAGACTGAAACTAGTCACCATCATTGAATCATTTAGTGATTCACACTGTCATGGGCTTTGCAAATTATCCCTTTATAATCAGACCAATTATGGGTAAACTTTTCACAGATGTTTCTGTTTTTTCCTGATTGTAGTTCCCTGAGCAACAAACCAAAGAGATAATTAACGCCGAAATTGATTTAAATCAACTAAGAATGCAGTCAGCTATTTACTCTTTGGATCCTGGTGATAAACTAAAAGATTACCACAAGGCCATCAATGATGCTTGCTTTGAGATAACAAAACAAAATCCAAGTCTTGTTCATGATAAAAAAAATCTTCAAAAGCTTGCTATTGCAAAAGTGGATGCCGATGGTTATGCATACAAAAAGAAAAAATCAAGATCAAAGGCACTAATGACAACCGATGCAAAGAACATTACTCAAGAAGTTACGACAAAACGCATGAACAAGGTAATGGAAGACCTTAAAGAGGTTGATTTACAAATGAGCCTCTACGAGAAGCAGCGATCAAGACAAACTAACGTTCAACAGTATTCTCAGGCAATAATCTTAACCAAGCACATGGCTGAATTGCGACAAAAAAAGAGGAAACTTCAAAATGAGCTTACTGATTTACAGTGTAAAGATGCCAAATCAGTGAGATACAGAGAGCACAAGGCAAAGAAAACTGGAGCCAAATGTAGTTCATCTTCAATAGGTCAAGGTGCAACAATTGATGTCATGCTCAAAAGAAAAGCATGTGGCCCTGTAGCCATTGTTGGTGCTACCGACGGTAATAATGAAGGTGTGGACACAAAGAAACAAACAGTTGCCATAGAAGATCCACACAACACAGAAACAAGTCTTAATATTGAGGGCAATTGGTCAAGTGACAGAGGGGAATGTACTGTTGACAAATCCACCAAAGAAAGTGTAGTGTCGGAGAAGTCTTCTGAAGATGATCCTTTTTTATAGACTTTGCAGCGCCTTCTGTAGACTTTGATGCATACAGAAGATACGCTGCATCCGTAAAACGTAACTTGAGTAACAAAGATTCCTACAAAGTTGGCGAGGGTCTGTACAGGTCGTTGATAAATGATGTTTCACTTCTTGAGTTCACATCTCTCTGCTTGTTTTTCTGTGGGGCAAACCATAGGAATTGTCAAGAGTGTCGAAAACTTTTGAATTGTGCTAATGACATTTTATGCTATGGTGTAATAGACGTTAACTGTTTATTGTAAACACTTCCCTGAAACGAAGTACATTAGTAATAAGGCCGTCCGCAGATTAATGCAATTGCCTGTGGCAGTTTTTACTCTTACCCTTCAAGGGCCTGGCTCACAACGACTTTTCGTGACTGAGAACAAACCATATGTGGACTTTTCGTTATTTGTTTCGTGGTTTCCTAAGGTTATCCCAACTGATCAAATCAAGAAAGGCGTGACCAGAGATCAACTCCAAGCAATTTGTTCCCTTGCTTCTTCGGAGAAAGACAGAAAACTTATTAGGTTTGTCGCATGCAAAGCACAAGGTCTTAGTAACAAAAAAGCCAGAAAGGAATATGGAATCCACTGTCTAGGCAAGCTTAATGAAGAAGTAGAAGATGCTCTTTCTCAAGCAGAAGAACTAAGAAAAGCTGTAAATACACTTGCAAACGTGGAAGAAAAGGCAACTCTTCAAGCACTTGGAATTAATGTTGAAGACTCGGAATGTTCCGATGAAGAAAGTGAAGGCGAATGCATTATGCAAGAATCCTCTGGAGATGAAAATGAGGATGATGGCCTTATGGAAGCAAGTAAGGGTCAAAGAAAAACAGACTCGCTGCCAAGAAGCAGAGCTGCTGTATGTGAGCAGGTGCCTGGCCTACCAGATCCTGACACACTCTTAAAACGCCAATCACTTGTTAGTCCAATTCCATCAGTTGAAACACTAGTTTCCATTCTTCGTGAGAACAATTTAAACTGGTTTACGTTTGTTGGGGAACTGCAATTGTTATTAGTGAACTACATGCCAGAGGTTCTTCATCAAGCTCTACTTGATTTTGCTCACAACCTGCCAAACACTGATTTAACAGATGAAGAGGAACAAAAAGTAGAGAAGTCAAGACAGGCATTTCTGGCCATGCAAAGAGATGCTGGTGCAGCTGATGAGGAAGAAGTTGGAACCAGTTTGGAAAGCGACAACCCGGATGACTGGGTTGGTGTGCAAGATGTTCTTAGTGAGAAGGGAAAGGAACTTGTGATAAAACAACGAAAAATTGTCAAAGAAAAAAGAGAAGGCAACTGGCTAAGGAGATAGCTGACAGGCATATCCTAAGGAGAAAAGTACCGGCGAAAGTGTGTAAAACATTGGTAAAGTTTCCAACTATTGGAAAGGATATTGAAGATTTTGTGGAGGAGCATAGAGTTGGGGCTGATCAATGGCGGCAGACTGGTGTATTCACCTTTGATGGCAACCAAAAGAAAGGGCCAAAAGTAACTTACCGGAGAATCCAGAAGTACGTCAATGACAAGTATAATGCAAAAATTGGCTATGGGACAATAGTCCAGCTTTGCACTGTGAGGAACAAGCGTAAGTTGTCTGCAGCAAGGTACCATAGTGTTGCCTGTGTTACTTCCCGTAGAGCGAGGAAAGGATTTGCTATAAACCTTAACCCCGACGCTCATTACAGTACTTCCATGTATAAAGGTCTGGACTTTATTCAACTAAGGGATGGTCAAAACAAGATGGTACTTAATAGGGACGATCAAACAGGATTTAGATTGGACACTACGTATACACACAAGTTGCATAAGGCCACTGCACTGACAGACAAGCCTGAGACAACAACTCGTATAGATTACGTTAATAAGTACGCCTCAGTAATTCAAACAACATCAGTAATGTTCCTGGGTACAAGTACGACAGCTGAGAGATGTGTTGGTGTAGTGAAGGCTCAACATCTCTACAAAAAGAATGCTGCTCAGCATGCTTCGGATTTGGTTATGTTGCAAAGCAAAGATGAGCTTGAGCCATGGATGAAGGACAAAGCTGTAGATTGTATCAGGGTAGATGGTGCCGGGGATGAGGGGCCAGCTCACCATGAAGTACAGTTTTACTGGACAGAGAGAAACTTTTTGCTAGGAAAGAAAGCAACAATTGTTACAACAAGTCACAGTGGAGGATCGTACCTCAATTGGGTTGAGATGCAAAATGGTTGCCTTGCCATTGCTCATAGCAACTTGTTCATACCATCCACGTTGACGGGCCCAAACATAACTGGTCAAGGACTTGACTATGACAGACTGGCGACAAATTTGGATGTAGCCATTGATGTGTACATCAACCGAGTAAATGGAGCACCTTGTGGCGAGAGTGAAATCGCCCTTTACAAAGGGGTGATAGACGAGCATGCAAAGAGGTTACAGGACAGACGCCATGAATTGTTGATATTTCTTAAAGGCTCAAAGAAAATGAAATCCACATTGAAGGAAACGAAACCAAATGACTATAGCTATTTCGAAAAGATTTGGGACTTGAGGAACCGACACATGGTGAAAGGATTGCCGGAGCAATATGTTTTTTTTCTACTACCTTGTTATGAAACTGACTGTGTTCATCCTGTGTGTCAACGAGGAAGGCCTGATGTTGAAATGACGTGGTTCGAGGGTGGTCCATTATTGCCTGAAATACCTTTCCCTATTCCAGATCCTGCTCGACCCTGGGGAGGGGAATGTGACAAGTGTACTTCTGGTTGCTATGGGCATTTCTTACCACCCAAGGAGTGTGTTGAACACATTCGTCAGCATGGCATGAAAGACTGCATGCTCACACCTCCTTCAGCAATCATCAAGGAAGCATTTGAGAAGTCCCAGAAGAGTAAAACCACCATTTCAAGCCTGGAGATAACAGAATTGGCAAAGCAGACACTTCTTCCTGAGCATGATGTTTCGTTCTGGTTACAGCATCTAGAAAGCATCAAAGAACGACGAGCAGAGGGTGTTAAAAAGGCTCAAGCAAAAAGACGGTGTTCAAGAGGAATTCGTACTTCCAAAGCGAAATCAAAGAGAGCTGCAAAATCTAAAGACAGGGATGATGTGTACTGTTGGTGAGGGGGAATATGGGAGATGATAGCATGTGATAATGTTGCCTGTCCAATTGAATGGTTTCACTTTGAGTGCCTGGGCCTGACTGCTGCTCCAGCTGGCAGGTGGCTGTGTCCCGACTGTGAAGACAGCAACAGATAAGCATTTGTAGAATATGAAATGAAAATTTGGCTTATTAGCAATACATGTGAATCCAACAACTCGTTCAGTTAAAATGTCCTAAAAGTGATATCTCCAAACTGTTCAATTTATTCTCATACAAAAGGACATTCAAACACATTGCAAATGATGGGTCTGAAATATACACATTGGGCACTTCTACATGTAATCATGCATTTTTTTCAAACACAGTAGTGTGTAAACTACCATTATTTGGGATTATTCAACCACCATCTGGCTTACTCTAGATGTAGTTGTATGTCAAATGCATGTTGGGACTTGTTATGTCAAAGAATCTAGTATTTACTTTAGTTCGTGTCCGGGTATAGCTAAGCCCTTTAACCCTTGGGCTCCGGACCGGGTCCCGAACAAAGAGGACACATCATGATTTGTGCTATGAAGTACCAACAGGAGACCTGCGCTTTCGGGGTAGGCTTACATGAACTACAAAACAAACCACGAGTAAATTTTCGCTTTGACTGAGTTTTTCTCCGCGTTTTCCGTTTGCCGAAGTTTTGCCTCGATTGGTAAACAAAGATGGCGGCGCATACATTCACAGCGGAAGAAGTTCTAGAGCAAGTCGCTTACAGTGATTTAGATGAAAATGAGCTCTGTAAGCATGTTATTGTAAGCGTGTGGAATGTGCGTGGAATGTGTGTGTGGAATGTGTATGAGCGGTATGCTAATTTGAAGTGTATATAACTTGTTGTTGGCACTTATTAAACATTCGGTTTTTGAAACTACACGCTGGACACGGTCATTCGTCATGGTGTCAGAAGTGGGATTTCGCATCGTTTGGTTCCTGCTTTGATTTTCGTTTCTCTTCGACGTTCTTCATGGCTGACGGTCTTCACAAACCCGATCCGCTCAGTTTCGAAGGAAACGTGGCTCTTAATTGGAAGCATTTCGTACAAGAAGTCGAGATATTTATAGCTGCAGCACATGGTGACAAAGACGACAAAACAAAGGCTTACATTTTGTTAAATTTAGCAGGAAGAGAGGCGATTGAAAAAGAGAAATCCTTCGTTTACGCTCCAGCCGTCCTAAACGAAGATGGAACAGTTCGTGTTCAGGAAGAATCTCGCGAGAGCGTCGAAGTACTAAAAAGGAAATTTGCAGAAATCTGCGACCCTCGTGGTAACGTCATTATGGAAAGGCACAAGCTCAACACGCGTGTACAGAAAGATGGTGAACCGTTTCAGTCCTTTGTAGCCGATCTCAAAATCTTGGCAAACACATGCGAGTACGGTGCTTTGAAGGACGAGCTCATTCGTGATAAAATAGTATGCGGCGTCACTTCTGCGCACGTAAGAAAGCAGCTCCTGAAAGAGAGAGATCTAACACTCGATCGCGCTATCGACATTGGCATCGCAAACGAGTTGTCAGACAGGAACAACTGCGAGCTATCAGCTAAAGTCGGCGATTCGAAAGAAGAAATCCACAGCGTTGGAAAAGAAAGAAAATTCTCGAAAAGAGGCTCAAAGAAAGATTTGAAGATTCAAAACTGCAAGAATTGTGGTGGCAGTCATGTAGCGAAGCAGAAATCCTGTCCCGCGTTTGGAAAGAAGTGTCTGCACTGTGGAAAGCCTAACCATTTCGAGAAAGTGTGCCGTTCTAAGCGTTTTGGCGAGCACTCGAATAATCGTCGGGATGGCACTGGCCAGCGCCCCACTCGTAGGCGTCCCGTCGAGGAAGTTTATCCACAATTTCCTGCCGACCAAGAAGAAGGTTTATTTATTATTGATGCGATTACGTCCAAGCCAGGAAACAAGCGTGAAATTTATTGCACCATGGAGATCAATGGTCAAGAAGTTGAGATTAAAATTGACACTGGTGCTAAATGCAATGTGATCACACTCGATTTATTCAAGAGGATCAGGCGCAACGAGAACATTGATCAAACGAAGGCTGTGCAGTTGGTTGCATATGGTGGCGACACATTAAGCACACTTGGTACTGCGTATTTCCAAGTCTACCTGAAGTCCATGTCTCGCAGCCTAGAATTTCACGTCGTTGACAAGCCTGTTACACCGTTGCTTGGTCTATCAGATGCATTGAGCTTGAATCTTATCCAGTTACACAGCGAGGTCCATGAAGTTGACACTACCGATGCTTTTCGTGCAGCAGTGTTTGACGAGTACAAAGATTTGTTTAAAGGTGACCTTGGCAATTTGCCAGTCGTTTACAAGATGAGGCTTGACCCTAATGCTACTCCTGTTGTCAGACCACCGCGTAAGATACCTCTGGCAATGGAGGACAGTGTTAAAGCAGAGCTTGACAGAATGGTAAAGATAGGAGCGATCACGCCTGTCTCTGAGCCAACCGAATGGGTCTCACAAATGGTAGCGGCCAGAAAGAAAGATGGCAGCATCCGGATATGCATTGATCCAAGAGACCTTAATCAAGCCATTAGAAGACCTCATCATCCTATGAGAACAGTGGAAGATGTCGCATCGCGCATGCCCAATGCCACAGTATTCTCAACCCTTGACGCGAGAAGTGGTTTTTGGCAAATCAAGCTTGATCAAGAGTCTTCCCTGCTCACAACATTTAGTACTCCTTTTGGATGTACCGGTTCCTGAGAATGCCGTTTGGCATCACCTCTGCCTCGGAGGTTTTCCAGCGTTCAATGGAGGAGCTGTTTGCTGGATATCCCTGTGCTATCATCGTTGATGACCTGTTGGTTTGGGGCGAGGGAACACCTGACCATGATGCAAACCTTAAGAAAGTTCTACAAAGAGCTCGTGAAGTTGACCTGAAGTTATGTGCCAAGAAATGCAAGTTCCGTCTAGATCGTGTGTCGTACGTTGGTCATCAGTTCACAAGGGGCGGTCTCAAACCTGATGAAGCCAAAGTTACTGCTATAAGAGAGATGCCAACACCTGCTGACCCAGAGTCACTCCGTCGATTCCTTGGCATGGCTAATTATCTTCACAAGTTTATCAGCAACTTCAGTGACAAGTCTGCACCACTGCGTGAATTGCTGCGGAATGACACGCACTGGAGCTGGGGGCCAGCACAGCAGCGCGCTTTTGAAGCACTCAAGGCAGACATTTCTCAGACACCAGTCCTAAAGTACTTTGATCCGTCGAAGTCTACCACATTGTCTGTGGACGCCTCAAAGAGTGGTCTTGGAGCAGTTTGCTTACAGGATGGTCACCCTGTGGCCTTTGCCTCACGAGCACTCACAGAAGCCCAAACTCGATACGCTCAAATCGAGAAAGAGTTACTTGCTGCTCTGTTTGCGTGCAAGAAGTTCCATGATTTCATCTATGGTTGACAAGTCATTATCGAGACTGACCACAAGCCTCTAACAGCCATCGTTAGCAAGCCTCTTCATTCAGCTCCTGCCCGTCTTCAACGAATGCTCTTACAGCTTCAGAAGTACAACTTGAAGTTCGTGTACAAGAAAGGGACAGAACTCTATGTAGCTGACACGTTGTCACACGCTTATACTGAAGGAGATTCCGACTCAGTTGACGATGAGCAGATTGACATTTTGTCTTTCACGTCCATCTCTTCGGCACGCATGGCCGAACTACAGAAGCATACCCTTGAAGATCCTGTTATGCAGAAAGTTTCTGGTTTCATTGTAAATGGCTGGCCAGGAAAGTCCAAGAGTGTACCTCCAGAGATACAGCCTTACTTTCCCATAAGGGACGAGCTGATTGTGGACGACGGAATCATCTTTAAAGGCCTGAGAGTTGTAGTTCCACAGTCCTTGCGCAAAGAGTACGTTCGGCAGCTTCACAAGGGGCATCCTGGGGTTGATGCTACGAAAATAATTGCAAGAGAAGTCGTGTATTGGCCTTCTATGATTCATGACATTGAATCTGCTATATCCTTGTGTCAGCCCTGCAACAGTGCAAGACCCCATCAACAGAAAGAACCGCTTCTAATCCATCCAGTCCCAGACCTCCCATGGTCCTTTGTGAGCGCGGACATATTTGAATGGGATGGAATGCAGTACTTGATTCTCGTCGATTCGTACTCGGGCTGGTTCGAGATGAGTACCCTCAGAGATCTATCGTCCAAAGCTGTGATTAAGAAGATGAAGAATCACTTTGCTACCCATGGCATTCCCTGCAAGCTGCTAACGGACAATGGTCCACAGTTTTCAAGCAGAGAGTTTCAGAGTTTCGCCGGTGAATGGAGCTTCGAGCGTGTCACCAGCAGTCCTTACTTCCCTCAGTCCAATGGTCTAGCTGAGAACGCAGTCAAGCAAGCCAAGAACCTGCTGGACAAGTGCAAAAAGGATGGCTCTGACCCCCTGCTTGGTCTTCTTAACCTCAGGAACGTTCCAAGAGATCAAACGCTAGGTTCTCCTGCTCAACGATTGATGTCCAGACGCACTAGATGTGTTCTACCCGTTGCAAAGAAACTCCTCTATCCTAGAGCGCTCAACAGCAAAGACGTATCCTCACGTTTGGAGTTGAAGCGACAACAGCAGAAGTTGTATTACGATCGGCATGCTAAACCTCTCCAACCTCTCAGTCCCCAGCAGGTTGTTCGTCTTCAGACTAACAGAGGTTACGAGAAAGTAGGCGTTGTTAAGCAGCCCACTTCGCATCCACGATCGTACATTGTACAAGCTGGAGGAAAGGAGTATAGAAGAAACCGAAGACATCTATTGCCTGTTTCAGAGCCTGCTCCTAACCCGTTTAACCATCATGCAGCAGCAGATGATGATGTGCCTCTTTCTGCACCTTCTCCTGTAAAGTCACCGCCCAAGTTAACCGAGGTGCCTGTTGTACCTCAGCAGTCTCCTGCAAGGTCTCCTGCCAGACCCCAAGTTCCTACCAGACCCCAAGGATCATCCAGTGGAGAGTCCCAACCATATGTTACCAGATCTGGAAGGATGTCCAAGCCGAATCCAAAGTATCAAGACTTTGTAACCTGACTATCATGAGACACTGACTTTCAATGAACTCACTCAGTCATAGGATTATAGGGTTATAACGGACTTTGACTTGTTTTTTTCTATTTTGCTTGTAACTCGCTTTTCCAGTTGCAGTGTATTCATTTTGTAAAGGGGGATGTAAGCATGTTATTGTAAGCGTGTGGAATGTGCGTGGAATGTGTGTGTGGAATGTGTATGAGCGGTATGCTAATTTGAAGTGTATATAACTTGTTGTTGGCACTTATTAAACATTCGGTTTTTGAAACTACACGCTGGACACGGTCATTCGTCAAGCTCGAAAGTGACGATAGCGAAGGGGAGTTTGTTGCAGACCTTCAAGATGAAGACAGCCACGTGTTTCTCTTACCCGAACCAGTAAGGAATAATATCCCCGCTCACGAAAGAGAATCCGCTCTTTCCATGGACCACGAAGTGAATTCGGTAAGTGCCCTGTCGGTTGTGGTTTACATTTTTCTTTTCTCGTTGTTCTTTTCTGAGATAAGTTTATAGACTGGTTATTTATCAGGAAAGAATAATAGTAGCGCATATTTCCTACACATAGAGACGCAATTTTCGATACAATCAACACCAAAATTTTTATATTTTGACACAAACAGCTCATCCTATTTTCCCGCGATTTCTTGAAGGTGTCTGATGAAGAAGATGATGATGAAGACTGGGAATGTCCTGAGGTGGGGGATGAAAGCAGTAGTGAGGTGAATTTTTGTTTGTTTGTTTGTTTGGGGGAATTATCTTTCTTTGTAATGTTTTGGTTTCGATTTAGATTTTTTTTTTCGTAATTTTATTTTCTATTTATACTTCAGACTTCTGAAGAAAGTGGGGATGAGTACTTGCCTTTAGCTGTCTTTGCTGGTAGAGGTCAAGCTGTTGTGAGAGGAAAGGGGCAGAGGTGGAGCAAGAAACCAAGGTAGGGGGGGAAGAGGTGGCAGGGGCAGAGGCAGGGCTGGCAGAGTACAGAATCCACCTGCTTTACCAGATATTCAGTGGGAGCAATTCAATGGGCCGAACGAACGAAACCCCGGCGAAAACATTCCATTCAATGAAGGACCTGGACCATCAAGGGTAGCTATGTTGGCTGAATCTCTTGGTGATCATTTTAAATTATTCATTCCTGACACTCTGGTGCAGAGCTGGGTAACAGAGACAAACAGATATGCTACGCAGTCCAGAATTGTAAAACCTTCCACCATGAAATGGAGTGATGTAACATTTGAAGAAATTTTAGCATATCTTGGCATGCTCATTGCTATGGGACTAGTGAACTTGCCATCTATCTCAGATTTCTTCTCTACAGAGCCAATTTTGGCCCATCCATGGTTTCCCTCCATTTTGAGTAGAGACAGATTTCAACAAATAAACAGATACTTTCATGTCTCTAATGAGACTCTCTACCCAAATGATAAGCTTGCAAAGCTGAGACCTGTTGTTGACAATGCCATTACTAAATAGAGCTCTGTGGACACCTCATAGAGAAATCAGTATTGATGAGCAAATGATTGGTACTCGCTGCCATGTAGGATTTATTCGGTACATGCCAGCAAAACCTGTGAAGTTTGGAGTGAAAAACTGGGTGTTGGCAGACTCAGTTTACCCTTATGTCTGCAACTTCCAAATTTACACTGGTCGTGATGAGCGGACACCTGAGCATGGCCTCTCTAAACGCGTGGTAATGGACTTGATACAGCCCTACCTAGATAAAGGTTATAGGCTGTATGTTGACAATTTTTATAGCTCCCCGCACTTGTTCAAAGAGTTGTATGATCAAAGCACTTTGGCTTGTGGTACAGTGAGACAAGAACGCAAAGGCATGCCAAATGAACTTAAAACCAAAAACACCAGAGCTTACAAGAAAGGGGACTCTTCTTTCATGAAACATGGCAATTTGACTGTCATGAGGTGGAAAGACAAAAGGGATGTATTTGCACTTTCTACATTTCATGGAAACTCGGTTGAAGATGACATGCCTAAGAAACCAGAGCTTATCACCTCATACAACCAGTTCATGAATGGTGTGGACAAAAGTGATCAACTCTTGACATATTATTCCATCAATGTTAAGTCCATGAAGTGGTGGAAGAAAGTTTTTTGGAGGCTGCTTGAGCTGAGCATTGTCAACATGTATCAGATCATGAAGTTCAAAGGACCGATTACCCATAAACGTCTGAGACTCGACCTGGCTCAGCTGCTGGTGCAACCGTTGCTTGATGCTCGAACCATCAGGCCGGGATTACCTGGACCAGGCAGGCCAGCTGCTGATCTGGACAGGCTCAAAGGAAAACACTTTGGCACTGGATCAAAAAAAGGAAATGCAAGGGGAAGGTGCAAAGTGTGTGCTAAGCAGAAAAAGCCAAATGGAAAGTGCAGAGACACTAAAACAGCAAACTACTGTGAACGTTGTGAGGTGTTCTTGTGCGAGGGAAACTGTTTTAGAATCTACCACACACAACAAAACTTTTAGAGTGGTTTTTATTGTGCAAGATCATCTTATTTTACACTAATACTGATAATGTAGAGTTGTCAGCAGAGCTCCAGGCAAATGTTCCTGCCTGAATTAGAATTCAAGATGGCTACCATTTCCAGATTTGCAAAAACTTTGAACTAGCGAGGACATATTTGATGGGTTTTCTTGAAACTTTCTGAAAATATTGTTTACAAAATGTAGATCATTTTTAAGTCAGGAAAGTTGTTGTATTTATAAAATGTTATGTTGCAAGAGTGAGTAAAGTACAAAATTATCTTTTTTTTCCTAATTAAATTAATTAATGCACAAATTCTGTCAATCATAGTTATTGACAGAATGTTGAGGATCAAGAAAATTTGGTATATTGGAATTCCTTATAGTATTGGCTTTCAAAAAATATATAAGGTTGACAAGGTTAGACTTTCATGAAGGCAAAAAAATGCCACTCTAAGGCAGCAAGAATTCAAGATGGCTGCCATTCAAGATGGCCGCCATTTCCAGATTTGCAAAAACTTTGAAATAGTGAGAAATATTTGATGGATTTTCTTGAAACTTTCTGAAAATGTTTTTAACAAAATAAAGATCATTTTTAGGTCAGAAAAGTTGTTGTTTTTATAAAATGTTATGTTGCAAGAGTGATTACAGTACAAAATTATCTTTTTTTTCCTAACTAAATTAATTTATGCACAAATTCTGTCGATCATAGTTATTGACAAAATGTCAAGGATCAAGAAAAATTTGGTATATTGGAATTCCTTATTGTATTGGCTTTCAAAAAATATATGAGGTTGACCAGGTTAGACTTTCATGAAGGCAAAAAATAAATGCCACTCTAAGGCAGTAAAATACATAGGGATTTTCAGAAAAAAATTCAGTATGGTAAGGGTTAATTGATATTACTGTTTTAGGAGTGTTTTTTGCCAATTTTAAAGGAAGTTATTGCCAAATTTACAATTTCGGGTGTATCTTTGACTTGTTTTGTGTTGATGCGTTGCTTGAATCACCATGTTCCAGTTTAGTCATTGACACGTCCAGAGAAAAGTTCACAGAACTGTGTCTTACCAAGAGGAGTAGAGGAAGCCATGATTGTTTCATCTATTTTATGAAGACATTGAAAAAGTTTTTGTAAGAGTTAAATTTGAGGCACAATTCTTGAAATAAATTAATTTTGGTCAACGTTGTGTATTTGGGATTTTTCAAGTATTGCCCTGGGGGCGGAGTACAAAAATGAGGTTTTGACATAAGAAATTGCCCCGAATAGCGGGGAATTTGCTTCATTTAGTTGGGACGCCTGGTCTAATGCTCCGCTATTCCCCGGGTATGGGGGTGCAGGGCTTTCCACTGACTAGTGCATTATAAGAACAACAATGAAATAAGAATGAAAGTTAGCTAGCATACTATATATACCTGAGAGCTTACATAAGCTTATAGTCAGCTTACATGTACCCCTTAGTTTAAGTGCTGTAGTCATTCTTGAACAGGGACCACACAATCCAGCACATCAGCTTTACCTCTTGCTGAAAGAAAACTTAAGCTATCGAAATGTAACAGGTTGTTAAAACATCATGAAAAGAAGCAACTGACTTGTGAAGAGAAGCGGATTTACAACACAAAGTAAGATATTTTTACTTAATAAAGCAATTAACCTTGGAATGGAGAGGGATAATTTGTTTTGATTCTTAATATATATATGACTGGATTTATGTAAACAGGGTCAAAGGAAATTGTGAGCGAAACACCTGCGAAGCTGTATTTTCTCGCCAAAAGCGGTTGTTTTATCGCCAGAAACTCTCTCGAATGTCGACGCTATAAAATTTAAAAGGATTGGCAGCTTCTATTCTCCTTGGTGACTCACTTATCCGAAAGTTCAGTGCTAGTATTACTGTTATTGTTTCTCTGTCTTGATTCAACAGAACTCGGTTAGGTAAAGTTGACATGACACTATAGTTCTGAAGGCATCTTTTCGCAAGGACTGACGGTGTCAATGGGCACTATTCTGAACTCAAATCAACGCAAATTAATCTAACCTATGTCTTTTCGGAGCAAGAAGATTGCAGTTTGGGCATAACAACAAAATCACGAAGTCTACTAATTCAATTAAATTATTATTTACAACATAAAAATTAATGGCATCACAGACTTCAAAATTTCCAGCGCAAGAGTTGACCCGGCAAGCCATGCATGGTCTCAAATGATCTGAGGAATAGTGTGTAACATCAAGGATTCGCTTGATTTTTAGGCAGCTCCGGATTAAAGCTGAGAAATGTACTTTGATTAGTGACCCGCACATGGTTCATGTCGGTCAGCGACCGGAAACTACGCTTCCGAACTGAACAAATCGCCGTTTAGATCAGCGGAAAACCGATCTGGCACTTCTACCTAGCGGCAAAATCTCCATAAAAAAAGCATGAACATGAATCAATCGTACTCACATTAAATAGGGCTCTGTAATTCCACGCTATTCCTCGGTTTTCCCACACAGCTAGCCATTTTCTAGGAAATTGAATGCAATCGCCCGGATGTAACGAAATTTTTTTGCGCGGGACACAATACTACCAAAATTAGAGCAGAATTTTTCTAAGTCTTTCGCCACAGAATAGTTCCAGCCACATATCGGCATGGCCGCCTTCGAATCACCCGTCAAGTTCGGTAGGGAGTCCTATTTGGTGTGGCGAAGGACTTTTTGCCGTCTAAAGCAAGCACCTCACTATCCCGCCTCGCACAAGTCGTAACGAGTTGTTCAAGTTCACCCGTTAGAGCTTTGTTTAAGGAAAGATAATAGCCGACGCTTAGATTGCAAATCGTTGGACTTCCACCTTCATTGGACTTAATGATGTCCTCCGGCAAACTTCCTTTAGACGGCAGGATTGGTAAACCTACAGATCAGCTACCGCGCGGTGTCAAAAATTCAAACCGATGTACTCATCGAGCTGGGGCCTGGGTAAAAATGGCCAAAAATAACGGGTGGGGTGCGGGAGGGAGGGGGGGGGGAGTGGGCTACAGTAAAATGTACCAGACATCACGAATTTGGCATGGGAACATTATGAAGGGTAAGATTTCATGCAAAGAGTGGCCAATAGTCACCGACGGTTACTTCGCAAAACAAACAAACTAGATCGAAATCTCATACATTTCCTCTATTGCCTCAAGCCCCTTTTTTGCTAAATCAAGACAGATTATTAATATTATTATTATCATTATTATTACTATTATTACTAACATTGCTATTATTATTATTGATTTTATTTTCGCTCCCTTCTTGGCCCGATTTTTACGCCTAATTAACATGCCTAACAAGTCTTCATCCTTACAACGTGAGAAGGGGGTCATTAATTCTTTGACCTCGTTTTCATAAATCCAGTCATATGATGCAGTGTTTCGGACACAAGGCCTAGTTTTGTCAGAATGCATTGAAAAAAAACTATTGCAACCGGAGAAGCCTATTTTAGACTTTTTCTAGTCAGCTGGTCTGGAAATATGCAATCTTTAGCCCCTTTACAGTCAGTTGGTCTTGTAATATGGCATTTTATGACTGGATTTATGTAAACAGGGTCAAAGGAAATTGTGAGCGAAACACCTGTGAAGCTGTATTTTCTCGCCAAAAGCGGTTGTTTTATCGCCAGAAACTCTCTCGAATGTCGACGCTATAAAATTTAAAAGGATTGGCAGCTTCTATTCTCCTTGGTGACTCACTTATCCGAAAGTTCAGTGCTAGTATTACTGTTATTGTTTCTCTGTCTTGATTCAACAGAACTCGGTTAGGTAAAGTTGACATGACACTATAGTTCTGAAGGCATCTTTTCGCAAGGACTGACGGTATCAATGGGCACTATTCTGAACTCAAATCAACGCAAATTAATCTAACCTATGTCTTTTCGGAGCAAGAAGATTGCAGTTTGGGCATAACAACAAAATCACGAAGTCTACTAATTCAATTAAATTATTATTTACAACATAAAAATTAATGGCATCACAGACTTCAAAATTTCCAGCGCAAGAGTTGACCCGGCAAGCCATGCATGGTCTCAAATGATCTGAGGAATAGTGTGTAACATCAAGGATTCGCTTGATTTTTAGGCAGCTCCGGATTAAAGCTGAGAAATGTACTTTGATTAGTGACCCGCACATGGTTCATGTCGGTCAGCGACCGGAAACTACGCTTCCGAACTGAACAAATCGCCGTTTAGATCAGCGGAAAACCGATCTGGCACTTCTACCTAGCGGCAAAATCTCCATAAAAAAAGCATGAACATGAATCAATCGTACTCACATTAAATAGGGCTCTGTAATTCCACGCTATTCCTCGGTTTTCCCACACAGCTAGCCATTTTCTAGGAAATTGAATGCAATCGCCCGGATGTAACGAAATTTTTTTGCGCGGGACACAATACTACCAAAATTAGAGCAGAATTTTTCTAAGTCTTTCGCCACAGAATAGTTCCAGCCACATATCGGCATGGCCGCCTTCGAATCACCCGTCAAGTCCGGTAGGGAGTCCTATTTGGTGTGGCGAAGGACTTTTTGCCGTCTAAAGCAAGCACCTCACTATCCCGCCTCGCACAAGTCGTAACGAGTTGTTCAAGTTCACCCGTTAGAGCTTTGTTTAAGGAAAGATAATAGCCGACGCTTAGATTGCAAATCGTTGGACTTCCACCTTCATTGGACTTAATGATGTCCTCCGGCAAACTTCCTTTAGACGGCAGGATTGGTAAACCTACAGATCAGCTACCGCGCGGTGTCAAAAATTCAAACCGATGTACTCATCGAGCTGGGGCCTGGGTAAAAATGGCCAAAAATAACGGGTGGGGTGCGGGAGGGAGGGGGGGGGGAGTGGGCTACAGTAAAATGTACCAGACATCACGAATTTGGCATGGGAACATTATGAAGGGTAAGATTTCATGCAAAGAGTGGCCAATAGTCACCGACGGTTACTTCGCAAAACAAACAAACTAGATCGAAATCTCATACATTTCCTCTATTGCCTCAAGCCCCTTTTTTGCTAAATCAAGACAGATTATTAATATTATTATTATCATTATTATTACTATTATTACTAACATTGCTATTATTATTATTGATTTTATTTTCGCTCCCTTCTTGGCCCGATTTTTACGCCTAATTAACATGCCTAACAAGTCTTCATCCTTACAACGTGAGAAGGGGGTCATTAATTCTTTGACCTCGTTTTCATAAATCCAGTCATATGATGCAGTGTTTCGGACACAAGGCCTTACGGAGCCCCCAAAGGGCCATGCAAGATGTCGACTTGTCGAGTTGTTGAGATGTCGAGTTGTTGAGTTGTTGAGTATAAAATGTAGAGATGTCGAGTTGTCGAGATGTCGAGATGTCGAGATATCGAGATATCGAGATGTCGAGATGTCGAGATGTCGAGATATCGAGATGTCGAGATGTTGAGTTGTCGAGTTGTCGAGTTGTCGAGATGTCGAGTTGTCGAGTTGTTTGGCAGAGAACGCTGGAACCCGCGGGCTCAAGTCACGTTCACGTGGAACAAGATGGCGACGATGGCGAACGACTAAAGAAAGCGTGTACAGAACAGGCGAGTTTATTGGAGAAGAATGTCGACGCTACATCTCCTTGGAATTTTTGTCTTTATAATTTGTCTTTTTATTGGTACAAATGGAGTTCTAGAAGGATACATCCCTGTTTTAGGACCTGCAAGTACGGATCGTGAAGAACTTATAGAAAGGTACTTTAATCTTGGATTTCAACACAGTGAAATAGTAGCGTTCCTTATCCTCGTCCATGGAATCAGAATAAGCGTACGTCAACTTAAACGAATTTTGCAGAGAAGAGGCCTTAGAAGAAGGGGACATCAGGCAGATTTAGGTTTAGTTGTTAGGACTATCGAACAAGAAATGGAAGGAAGTGGGAGTTGTATTGGTTATCGTGCCATGTGGCAACGATTGCGAAATGATCACGGAATGGTTGTTAGCCGAGAAACAGTACGACAGGCTCTAAGGATAATAGATCCAGAAGGGGTCTCCTTGCGACTACGAAACAGATTGCGAAGAAGGCAATATAGAGCTAAGGGCCCCAATTTTCTATGGCACATTGACGGATATGACAAACTAAAACCCTTTGGGTTTTGTGTCCATGGATGCATAGATGGGTTTAGCCGGCGCATTATGTGGCTGGAGGTGGGTTCAACAAATAACGATCCCCGTGTTGTGGGAAAATATTTTCTTGACTGTGTCAAACAAGTTGGGGGAACGGCAACAGTTATGCGTGCTGACTACGGTACAGAAAACGTGAAAGTTGCAGGTATGCAACGTTTTTTTAGGCGTGACTGCCCTGATTCGCTTTCAGGCAGCAAAAGTTTCATGTATGGGAAGTCTGTCTCTAATCAGAGGATTGAAGCCTGGTGGGGGCAATTGCGAAAAAACTGTACAGAGTGGTGGATTAGCCATTTTAAAGATCTGAGAGATCGTGGCTTGTACTGTGATGCTAACATACTTCATATAGAATGTCTCAAGTTCTGCTATATGCCTGTAATACGAGACGAGCTCCGGAGAGCTGCTATCCATTGGAATGTACACCGCATTCGACCTTCTACCAATCCTAACTCTCCCCCAGGTAGACCCGACACCTTGTACTTCATGCCATCATTACTAGCACAAGATATTAGAGATCATAAGTACGCTGTCGACGATGACGACATTGACGTAGCCCAGGAGGTTTGCTGCTGTGACCCTCCGCCTGACTGTCTTGAGTCATTTGCGCAACTTGCTACAACAATAATGAACGACCTTGGACTTGACACACCTCAGTCACCCGAGGCAGCAAAAGCCTTGTATATCAAACTTATGGAAGAAATAGAAAGCATATAACGTCATGCTGAAAGAAGGCACTTTCTCGTTTTCGGTCGTTAATAATCACTGCTAAACTAACTCCGGGTCCAATGATTGGCCCTTTTATTTCAGTGATGGTTCAGTTTGCAAATCGTTATATGGGGACTTGTTAATTGTTTGTTAATTCTTAATAGTCCGTTCTCAACTAACAGCACCTTCACTTCCACTGATTGACCCTTGCCTTTCATTGTTACTGTTCAGTTTTTAGGGACGAAATAAAGTTGATTAGTTTACCTTTTTTTCTGAATTTTTTTTTCATGCCGTATTTTGAGTTGCGTTGGTATCTACAGGGTGAGAGAGGGGATTTCTATTTCGCCTTTCGTTAGTATTCTATTCACCACGTTGTAAGGGACTGCGCAATAATTATCGGGAGGGGGGGCTGAAAAATGAGAACAAAACGGGCAAAAGTTAGCTTGAGCCCTCCCTCCATAACATTTGAAATTAGGCGTCAACCCCCCCTTTTGAAGGTAGAAAGTTAGGTTCGACCCCCCCCCCCCTCTTATATCTAAATTCAACTGTTGTTTACACTATTATTACTCGAAATCTGTTACCTCGAACACCTCCCTAATGCTGAGTTAAAATTCTATCGTCCTTTGGCTCGAATGTGAATCTATTTTTCGCACCCGCAGCTGACTGATGTTTTTTATCCTAATCTCATATCTCTATTGACTTCAGGAATTACCAGTTGGCCTGGATATATCTGCGCGAAAATCTTGGTATAACGCCTGGAAAGTGTACCAAAATAAACTTGTGACAGTGACAACCCAACTACGCAAACAAAACTGGTAACAACAACGTTTAAAAGATGGAATGCGAACAGTCTCGCACTCTGCGATAAAAACACTAGTGTTTTCTTAATGAACAAAAGTTACTCATCAAACGCGATGAGGAATGTTGCGAAATTCTTCTTCAAAAAAGACGAACGGTAAACAAACAACTCATAAACAACAAAAGTCCCTTATCAACATTAAGGAATGTTATAACGTTGTTCTCCACATAAAAAACACAAGTTTTTCAGTCTCAATAAACAACTCATTCAAAGTCCCTTATCAACATTAAGGAATGTTATGACATTGTTCTCCAAAAAAAGACGAAAGGTAAACAGTCTCGCATGCTGCGATAAACAACAAGTTTTTTCCCCATGTAAAACTTATAAGGTCCCTCATCGATGTAGAAGAGATTTATAAGACATTCATCTGCAAAATTTCCTTGCTGCTTAGGAAATTAGTGAATTCTTTCTTAAAAGTGGCATAACTTTCATAAGTTGTTGAAATGGTTAATGTATTACTGCACGTTGCAGCAGTGGGAACACGACTTAGCCCTTGTGTAGAATTGAAACAAACCGTTATACCAGTACCAACTGGAGTAACTGTGGAACCTGTCACAAAGTGAAGAAACTTTAGAAGCTGATCACCGTCCATGCTTCCGATGTATACGGTCAAGAAGTTGTAAGAACGTTCCTCGTCGGGTCTCAAATCTTCGCAATACGCTCTCATGGTCTTCAACACGTTAGTAACAGTTGGCGATAGGACTTTGTACAATTCACAGATCTTCTGGACAGAAAGACTCTTTTGTAAAGAGTCCAGTTCAGTAATCCCACTTCGCATCCAAGACAGGATTACCATTGGCTTATGTAAGAACTCACATCGTGCCATAGCGACGATATGCTCATGCAGCTTGTCTTCTGATGCTGCTGGAAGACACTGCATGGAGAACTTACGATACAAGCTAAACAGGGCATCCTTCTTGTACTCGTGTACCTCCCCTCCTTCTAAAGCACTACAAAGAATGCCCCTCTCAAAATCAGTGATGTACCACAGAAATGATCTTTCCAATACATCACCTGGGACGGCATCTTCTCCATGAAGCATTCCTACGAACGAAGCTTCACAGAATCGCACGGGGAGTTCGCCGGTGAGCTTCCAGCCATGTTCAAGTATGCGCCCGAGTGCTTGAATGACTAGCCTATCGCTATCGCCCATCTTCTGAGGGGAGACTAAAGGGACTTTGACAACATCGCCATCAAAGTACTTTTCAAATACCTCCTCCCAGAAGGAGGTAAAGAAGTCTTTTGTCAAGCCTCCAAAGTCAATGCCGACTTCTCCTTCAAAGTGGATAACAAGTCTACACTTGACTATGTCATCATCCTCCATGTACAACTTCAGCACAGCATTGAGGATGTCATCCCTTCTCACTGTCACACGTCTGACTTCTGCCTCCATATCTTGACCTTGCATTCCTTAAACAAGTTTAAAAACTCATTTAACTCTAAAAAATGTGGAAATTGAACACCAAACATCTTATACTATTGAGTAAGTTCATTGATGTTGAATAAAGGGAAATGTCTATGTCATCACAGTAACGATTGTGAGCACAGCAGATGTTAACAATGCAAAAACATGTCCTCTGTACAAATGTGAGAACTACTTACTTAATTTATTACTTAATTTATACATTGAAACTACATGCTTACCATCATACCCCTGATTTTCACTTCTGTTTTGTACAAGCTCATTGACCCATCTCCTGAAATGCCAGCCACGCTGTATAAAAGAGAAATATACATCCATTAGAGTATTACAAGGATTCCAAGAACAATTTTCATTGACAAGCGTAACATTAGTCTTCGATACTCTTTTTGGACTTGTCAGTTATTGTCGAGTGCAGGAAGTCTGTTTAAACAAAAGACCATTTTAACAAACAATTTCTTCTAGTAAACTTTGCGACCCTGAGAATGGGTGCTTATTCAAAGCTAGGCACTTCTTAAATTTTTGCCATGTTCAGCTAAAGGTAAGTTTATTTTGCAACAAAACAATACATAACAACAAAACGTGAAGATGCACCAAAGAAGATTTTTAACTGACCATTAAAAATTGGTCTTTGGGAAAGTCTCTCAGATCAAATAGCGACCTCCCTGGTACTCCTCTTTGTGCAATTTGTTTTTTAGTTTTTTATAGCCTGTGCGCTTATTAACTTTGCCTTCCTACAGGGTGGGCTCTTATTCGGGATAGGCACTTATTTAAGGTTGGACACTTGATCGAATAACTATGGAACATCAAACTTCTTGAACTTCTTGTATCCTTTGCTGCCAAACGAATGCAATACCATTAACACATTCTTACATCTCTGACATCCTGGCCAACAAAGCTACTCCTAACAGGTGGTTGGAAGGCAGCCACAGGTGGATCATCCAATGAGAAGGTACCATGATGATCATCGTTGTTCTCTGGCAAGGATTCGTCGACACTGTTAAAGCAATTGTAACAGTCAGAATTACAATGACTACTAAGAGAAAGACGAAAGAGCAGAGGAAGAGCACAGATTGATAAAGGACATAGCGCTCAATTCACTATTTCCCCAAGTCGCCTTTCAAATAATTATTATCAAAAAGGTAAAAAAGGGAGCTCCTGGGGGAGAAATAAAAACATGGCGGCGATAAACATACATAACAAATCTAAAATCTTTTGAAATACTCATTAAACATGCAATTCTCTCCACTTACCTGCTATCATCTTCCATTAACTGAATAGGGACACCTGTAGTGGGTAAAACATGGTTGTCATCTGACACTGTGCTGTTCAGGTCGATGGCTTCTTCCCCAAAGCCTCTGAAATTGACATGACCAGCAAGAGGTGGCATGCATTGGCTTTCTCTCATGTTTAACACTATGCAACCACTGTTTTGGGCTATGGACTGGATGGATTCACTTGGCATTAGATCATTCTTCATATTAGACAGTACAAAGTTTTCTGGGGTGATATTTAATGACCCCACCCAGTCATACACTGATGCCATCAAAGTGTCAGGTTTGAAAGCTCTATCTACAATGCCACAAGTAACATGGCGCACACGTACCACCACTTTCTCTTCTTCAGGAAGAGGTTCATCTGGAACTCTAGCTTTCCTGGCCAGCATTATTTCTGTTTGCCGATTAGCCTTCTCAACCTCTTCTTCCAGCTTTTGCTTCTTCGCTTTTTCTTTTTCCCTGTCAGCCTCAACCTCTTCTTCCAGCTTTTGCTTCTTCGCTTTTTCTTTTTCCCTGTCAGCCTCCAAAGATGCCATGTACTGTTCATCTTGTTCTGCAACAAGCCTTCGTCTCTCAGTTAAAGCCTCTGCTGACACCATGGGTTGATTATTTTGATGAGGTGTTGATTTTGTTTCAAAAACTGATCTCTCTAAGTAAGTATCAGAATCACTTGTCAATGAGCCAGGTGTGGTTGAAGGTGGGCGTGGTAATGGTCCTTTTCGGCTCATCAGGTACAAGGTAACCCTGTTCAGTTTGAATTGATCAATGTAGCTCTCTAGGGTGAAGCCATCATCACTATCAATTTCCTGTTGTTGGAAATTTGAAATTGAAAATTCCATTTCATCAGAGGAACCAAAGGTACTTGTTCCATTTGGGAAGAAACAGCTTATCCCAGTACTAACAATAACTTCTCTTGTTGCAAGCAGAGGTAACTCTACAACCCGCGTACCTCCACCTTTCTGCGTTTTGACTTGCACATACGTTTTGGTTGCTTCATTGAAATGAAACCATCCAAGATGGACTTTACGAATAGGTTTCCTTCTTGACACATTCATCTTTGAGGGTTGTTTTCCCCTGGTTTTGGTGCCTTGACTCAATACTTCTTCAAGGAGGCGCTTTCTTTCATTCTTTCCAGGGTCCTGCTGTCTTTCCTTAAGTTTTTTCTCAGCAAAATGCTTCAAATTCATCGCATCCCCTCTCACACATCCCAGTTGTTGAAGTTCCTCCGCTGATGACATGACTATCGCTTGAAAATCCATCTGATAATAAATAAAGCAATTATAAATACATAAGAAATCAGGAGACATTAGTCAAAAGCTGGAATTTTTATTCTTATTTAAAAATGGAACTAACGGCTGCTAAACTATCAGAGAGCTCTTGTGTGAGCTCTCTTTACAAAGAAAACATGAAGTTTCAACTTTTCCAATCTTTTCAACAGTCTCATCAATCTTCTTCATTGTTGTCACCATGGCAACAGTTCAAACGAACATACCAGATTTTAAATGGATTGACGTTTGCACAATTGATTGCCACAAACTATATTCCACAGTTACTGGACTGTCATTTTACACCACTTATGTGGAATGGACCATAAGATATACTACAATTCATGAAAAAAAAATTACATCTTTTATTTACATATGCAGGTAATAATTATAACAACAAGATAAATAAATAAATAATAAAGTTTGAGGAACGTGAACACATACTTATGTGGAAATAAAATTTAAGAGCACAATAATGTATGGTTCAATTCCAACAGTGACCATCTCCTGCCAACAGTCAAACTTCTGGGGATTTCAGTGCCATTTTTTCATTTCTTGGCAGTCTATTCCCACCCCCGGGACTCGTAATAAGTTTGGGTTATTGACCAAGTGAGAGGTCAAGATGGCTGGATATAGGCCAAGTTCTTCTTTTTTTGCGTGTTTATGGACTGAGACGAAGTCTAGGTCCATAAATTCGCAAAAAAAGAAAGAGGCCAATATCCAGCCATCTTGACCGAACAAGCTTGGTCAATAAAGGATTTATTACATGGGATAAGACACCAAAAAGTGAGCTTTGTACTTGCGAGACAAAGCGCATAATCCCGAGCGGGCAAGATCGCTCCATCTTGCCCACTCGGGTAGCCCCCTTCGGGTTCATCTTGCCCGCTCACAGAGCTACCCATATAATAAAGCATAAATACATCCTTTTTGTGCCAAATAGAGTTAAAAGTATTAATTTCTGTACAAAAGCAAATCCAGATGGTTTGTTAAGAACTTAAATGCTACTTTTTAAAGTAAGCATTCAGATAAAATTTATAATATGAAAGACCATGCTTTATTACAAAAAAAAAATAGGTCACATCCAGCCACGAGTTTTGTTAAACAACAGCTTTTAAACTTGAGAGATTATCCTTGTCTTAATTGTCAGTTACAAATTCTATAGATGTTTTCTGGAAATTAGGCAATCTTCTCCGTGCTGGGTAAACAGTCAAGCGAAGTACTTTACAAAAACAACGAAAAGTTACTTTCGATTTTTCCCCCGAGACAAGACTTATTCCAACAATTACCAACCCCCGGGCCTAAAGGGCCGGAATTGTCCTGGGGGGGGGGGGGGGGTGGTAACAGCTGGAATTGGAATTGGACCATACATACGAGATCATAAGAAGTATATGCATGGGCTTCCATTGCCATGCTAGTAATATTAAAACTTTACGTACATGTTCCACTTCTTACCTTCTGCTCTTTAAAGTTCTTTTCAATTGTTTCCTCTTTTACGTTTCTTAAGCGCAGAAAGGAACACACCTCCTGGAACAACAAGAAGTAAAACGACTCTTATGTCACGTTTGTAAACATGGTAATAATACAAGTACAATTACTAATAATTTTCCAAGGGATCTACCTAATATAATACTCCTACTCTGTTCGCGTAACTGTTGTAAGTACCGTAACTAACTTGGCTTAACTACAGAATACAGGGCCCAATTTATTCATTCATTTGGGCCAAATTTATTCATTCATTTGAATAAGAAAAGCATCCATTGTGTTACGCTTCGTTCTTCAAAGAGAACCGATACTTGAAAACAAAGGTGGACCATGGTGGCCCTGCATTCTGTAGTTGCTCCCTAAACTTCTCATAAAGATAGGAACGGGAAAAGTTCATTTGAAATACCTCAATCTCGTCGCAATCGCCGTTCGCCATCGTCGCCATCTTGTTCCACGTGAACGTGACTTGAGCCCGCGGGTTCCAGCGTTCTCTGCCAAACAACTCAACATCTCGACATCTCGACATCTCAACATCTTGACATCTCGACATCTCGACATCTCGACAACTCGACATCTCGACATCTCAACATCTCGACAACTCGACATCTCGACATTTTATACTCAACAACTCAACAACTCGACAAGTCGACATCTTGCATGGCCCTTAGGGGGCTCCGTAAGGCCTAGTTTTGTCAGAATGCATTGAAAAAAAACTATTGCAACCGGAGAAGCCTATTTTAGACTTTTTCTAGTCAGCTGGTCTGGAAATATGCAATCTTTAGCCCCTTTACAGTCAGTTGGTCTTGTAATATGGCATTTTATGACTGGATTTATGTAAACAGGGTCAAAGGAAATTGTGAGCGAAACACCTGCGAAGCTGTATTTTCTCGCCAAAAGCGGTTGTTTTATCGCCAGAAACTCTCTCGAATGTCGACGCTATAAAATTTAAAAGGATTGGCAGCTTCTATTCTCCTTGGTGACTCACTTATCCGAAAGTTCAGTGCTAGTATTACTGTTATTGTTTCTCTGTCTTGATTCAACAGAACTCGGTTAGGTAAAGTTGACATGACACTATAGTTCTGAAGGCATCTTTTCGCAAGGACTGACGGTGTCAATGGGCACTATTCTGAACTCAAATCAACGCAAATTAATCTAACCTATGTCTTTTCGGAGCAAGAAGATTGCAGTTTGGGCATAACAACAAAATCACGAAGTCTACTAATTCAATTAAATTATTATTTACAACATAAAAATTAATGGCATCACAGACTTCAAAATTTCCAGCGCAAGAGTTGACCCGGCAAGCCATGCATGGTCTCAAATGATCTGAGGAATAGTGTGTAACATCAAGGATTCGCTTGATTTTTAGGCAGCTCCGGATTAAAGCTGAGAAATGTACTTTGATTAGTGACCCGCACATGGTTCATGTCGGTCAGCGACCGGAAACTACGCTTCCGAACTGAACAAATCGCCGTTTAGATCAGCAGAAAACCGATCTGGCACTTCTACCTAGCGGCAAAATCTCCATAAAAAAAGCATGAACATGAATCAATCGTACTCACATTAAATAGGGCTCTGTAATTCCACGCTATTCCTCGGTTTTCCCACACAGCTAGCCATTTTCTAGGAAATTGAATGCAATCGCCCGGATGTAACGAAATTTTTTTGCGCGGGACACAATACTACCAAAATTAGAGCAGAATTTTTCTAAGTCTTTCGCCACAGAATAGTTCCAGCCACATATCGGCATGGCCGCCTTCGAATCACCCGTCAAGTCCGGTAGGGAGTCCTATTTGGTGTGGCGAAGGACTTTTTGCCGTCTAAAGCAAGCACCTCACTATCCCGCCTCGCACAAGTCGTAACGAGTTGTTCAAGTTCACCCGTTAGAGCTTTGTTTAAGGAAAGATAATAGCCGACGCTTAGATTGCAAATCGTTGGACTTCCACCTTCATTGGACTTAATGATGTCCTCCGGCAAACTTCCTTTAGACGGCAGGATTGGTAAACCTACAGATCAGCTACCGCGCGGTGTCAAAAATTCAAACCGATGTACTCATCGAGCTGGGGCCTGGGTAAAAATGGCCAAAAATAACGGGTGGGGTGCGGGAGGGAGGGGGGGGGGGAGTGGGCTACAGTAAAATGTACCAGACATCACGAATTTGGCATGGGAACATTATGAAGGGTAAGATTTCATGCAAAGAGTGGCCAATAGTCACCGACGGTTACTTCGCAAAACAAACAAACTAGATCGAAATCTCATACATTTCCTCTATTGCCTCAAGCCCCTTTTTTGCTAAATCAAGACAGATTATTAATATTATTATTATCATTATTATTACTATTATTACTAACATTGCTATTATTATTATTGATTTTATTTTCGCTCCCTTCTTGGCCCGATTTTTACGCCTAATTAACATGCCTAACAAGTCTTCATCCTTACAACGTGAGAAGGGGGTCATTAATTCTTTGACCTCGTTTTCATAAATCCAGTCATATGATGCAGTGTTTCGGACACAAGGCCTTACGGAGCCCCCAAAGGGCCATGCAAGATGTCGACTTGTCGAGTTGTTGAGATGTCGAGTTGTTGAGTTGTTGAGTATAAAATGTAGAGATGTCGAGTTGTCGAGATGTCGAGATGTCGAGATATCGAGATATCGAGATGTCGAGATGTCGAGATGTCGAGATATCGAGATGTCGAGATGTTGAGTTGTCGAGTTGTCGAGTTGTCGAGATGTCGAGTTGTCGAGTTGTTTGGCAGAGAACGCTGGAACCCGCGGGCTCAAGTCACGTTCACGTGGAACAAGATGGCGACGATGGCGAACGACTAAAGAAAGCGTGTACAGAACAGGCGAGTTTATTGGAGAAGAATGTCGACGCTACATCTCCTTGGAATTTTTGTCTTTATAATTTGTCTTTTTATTGGTACAAATGGAGTTCTAGAAGGATACATCCCTGTTTTAGGACCTGCAAGTACGGATCGTGAAGAACTTATAGAAAGGTACTTTAATCTTGGATTTCAACACAGTGAAATAGTAGCGTTCCTTATCCTCGTCCATGGAATCAGAATAAGCGTACGTCAACTTAAACGAATTTTGCAGAGAAGAGGCCTTAGAAGAAGGGGACATCAGGCAGATTTAGGTTTAGTTGTTAGGACTATCGAACAAGAAATGGAAGGAAGTGGGAGTTGTATTGGTTATCGTGCCATGTGGCAACGATTGCGAAATGATCACGGAATGGTTGTTAGCCGAGAAACAGTACGACAGGCTCTAAGGATAATAGATCCAGAAGGGGTCTCCTTGCGACTACGAAACAGATTGCGAAGAAGGCAATATAGAGCTAAGGGCCCCAATTTTCTATGGCACATTGACGGATATGACAAACTAAAACCCTTTGGGTTTTGTGTCCATGGATGCATAGATGGGTTTAGCCGGCGCATTATGTGGCTGGAGGTGGGTTCAACAAATAACGATCCCCGTGTTGTGGGAAAATATTTTCTTGACTGTGTCAAACAAGTTGGGGGAACGGCAACAGTTATGCGTGCTGACTACGGTACAGAAAACGTGAAAGTTGCAGGTATGCAACGTTTTTTTAGGCGTGACTGCCCTGATTCGCTTTCAGGCAGCAAAAGTTTCATGTATGGGAAGTCTGTCTCTAATCAGAGGATTGAAGCCTGGTGGGGGCAATTGCGAAAAAACTGTACAGAGTGGTGGATTAGCCATTTTAAAGATCTGAGAGATCGTGGCTTGTACTGTGATGCTAACATACTTCATATAGAATGTCTCAAGTTCTGCTATATGCCTGTAATACGAGACGAGCTCCGGAGAGCTGCTATCCATTGGAATGTACACCGCATTCGACCTTCTACCAATCCTAACTCTCCCCCAGGTAGACCCGACACCTTGTACTTCATGCCATCATTACTAGCACAAGATATTAGAGATCATAAGTACGCTGTCGACGATGACGACATTGACGTAGCCCAGGAGGTTTGCTGCTGTGACCCTCCGCCTGACTGTCTTGAGTCATTTGCGCAACTTGCTACAACAATAATGAACGACCTTGGACTTGACACACCTCAGTCACCCGAGGCAGCAAAAGCCTTGTATATCAAACTTATGGAAGAAATAGAAAGCATATAACGTCATGCTGAAAGAAGGCACTTTCTCGTTTTCGGTCGTTAATAATCACTGCTAAACTAACTCCGGGTCCAATGATTGGCCCTTTTATTTCAGTGATGGTTCAGTTTGCAAATCGTTATATGGGGACTTGTTAATTGTTTGTTAATTCTTAATAGTCCGTTCTCAACTAACAGCACCTTCACTTCCACTGATTGACCCTTGCCTTTCATTGTTACTGTTCAGTTTTTAGGGACGAAATAAAGTTGATTAGTTTACCTTTTTTTCTGAATTTTTTTTTCATGCCGTATTTTGAGTTGCGTTGGTATCTACAGGGTGAGAGAGGGGATTTCTATTTCGCCTTTCGTTAGTATTCTATTCACCACGTTGTAAGGGACTGCGCAATAATTATCGGGAGGGGGGGCTGAAAAATGAGAACAAAACGGGCAAAAGTTAGCTTGAGCCCTCCCTCCATAACATTTGAAATTAGGCGTCAACCCCCCCTTTTGAAGGTAGAAAGTTAGGTTCGACCCCCCCCCCTCTTATATCTAAATTCAACTGTTGTTTACACTATTATTACTCGAAATCTGTTACCTCGAACACCTCCCTAATGCTGAGTTAAAATTCTATCGTCCTTTGGCTCGAATGTGAATCTATTTTTCGCACCCGCAGCTGACTGATGTTTTTTATCCTAATCTCATATCTCTATTGACTTCAGGAATTACCAGTTGGCCTGGATATATCTGCGCGAAAATCTTGGTATAACGCCTGGAAAGTGTACCAAAATAAACTTGTGACAGTGACAACCCAACTACGCAAACAAAACTGGTAACAACAACGTTTAAAAGATGGAATGCGAACAGTCTCGCACTCTGCGATAAAAACACTAGTGTTTTCTTAATGAACAAAAGTTACTCATCAAACGCGATGAGGAATGTTGCGAAATTCTTCTTCAAAAAAGACGAACGGTAAACAAACAACTCATAAACAACAAAAGTCCCTTATCAACATTAAGGAATGTTATAACGTTGTTCTCCACATAAAAAACACAAGTTTTTCAGTCTCAATAAACAACTCATTCAAAGTCCCTTATCAACATTAAGGAATGTTATGACATTGTTCTCCAAAAAAAGACGAAAGGTAAACAGTCTCGCATGCTGCGATAAACAACAAGTTTTTTCCCCATGTAAAACTTATAAGGTCCCTCATCGATGTAGAAGAGATTTATAAGACATTCATCTGCAAAATTTCCTTGCTGCTTAGGAAATTAGTGAATTCTTTCTTAAAAGTGGCATAACTTTCATAAGTTGTTGAAATGGTTAATGTATTACTGCACGTTGCAGCAGTGGGAACACGACTTAGCCCTTGTGTAGAATTGAAACAAACCGTTATACCAGTACCAACTGGAGTAACTGTGGAACCTGTCACAAAGTGAAGAAACTTTAGAAGCTGATCACCGTCCATGCTTCCGATGTATACGGTCAAGAAGTTGTAAGAACGTTCCTCGTCGGGTCTCAAATCTTCGCAATACGCTCTCATGGTCTTCAACACGTTAGTAACAGTTGGCGATAGGACTTTGTACAATTCACAGATCTTCTGGACAGAAAGACTCTTTTGTAAAGAGTCCAGTTCAGTAATCCCACTTCGCATCCAAGACAGGATTACCATTGGCTTATGTAAGAACTCACATCGTGCCATAGCGACGATATGCTCATGCAGCTTGTCTTCTGATGCTGCTGGAAGACACTGCATGGAGAACTTACGATACAAGCTAAACAGGGCATCCTTCTTGTACTCGTGTACCTCCCCTCCTTCTAAAGCACTACAAAGAATGCCCCTCTCAAAATCAGTGATGTACCACAGAAATGATCTTTCCAATACATCACCTGGGACGGCATCTTCTCCATGAAGCATTCCTACGAACGAAGCTTCACAGAATCGCACGGGGAGTTCGCCGGTGAGCTTCCAGCCATGTTCAAGTATGCGCCCGAGTGCTTGAATGACTAGCCTATCGCTATCGCCCATCTTCTGAGGGGAGACTAAAGGGACTTTGACAACATCGCCATCAAAGTACTTTTCAAATACCTCCTCCCAGAAGGAGGTAAAGAAGTCTTTTGTCAAGCCTCCAAAGTCAATGCCGACTTCTCCTTCAAAGTGGATAACAAGTCTACACTTGACTATGTCATCATCCTCCATGTACAACTTCAGCACAGCATTGAGGATGTCATCCCTTCTCACTGTCACACGTCTGACTTCTGCCTCCATATCTTGACCTTGCATTCCTTAAACAAGTTTAAAAACTCATTTAACTCTAAAAAATGTGGAAATTGAACACCAAACATCTTATACTATTGAGTAAGTTCATTGATGTTGAATAAAGGGAAATGTCTATGTCATCACAGTAACGATTGTGAGCACAGCAGATGTTAACAATGCAAAAACATGTCCTCTGTACAAATGTGAGAACTACTTACTTAATTTATTACTTAATTTATACATTGAAACTACATGCTTACCATCATACCCCTGATTTTCACTTCTGTTTTGTACAAGCTCATTGACCCATCTCCTGAAATGCCAGCCACGCTGTATAAAAGAGAAATATACATCCATTAGAGTATTACAAGGATTCCAAGAACAATTTTCATTGACAAGCGTAACATTAGTCTTCGATACTCTTTTTGGACTTGTCAGTTATTGTCGAGTGCAGGAAGTCTGTTTAAACAAAAGACCATTTTAACAAACAATTTCTTCTAGTAAACTTTGCGACCCTGAGAATGGGTGCTTATTCAAAGCTAGGCACTTCTTAAATTTTTGCCATGTTCAGCTAAAGGTAAGTTTATTTTGCAACAAAACAATACATAACAACAAAACGTGAAGATGCACCAAAGAAGATTTTTAACTGACCATTAAAAATTGGTCTTTGGGAAAGTCTCTCAGATCAAATAGCGACCTCCCTGGTACTCCTCTTTGTGCAATTTGTTTTTTAGTTTTTTATAGCCTGTGCGCTTATTAACTTTGCCTTCCTACAGGGTGGGCTCTTATTCGGGATAGGCACTTATTTAAGGTTGGACACTTGATCGAATAACTATGGAACATCAAACTTCTTGAACTTCTTGTATCCTTTGCTGCCAAACGAATGCAATACCATTAACACATTCTTACATCTCTGACATCCTGGCCAACAAAGCTACTCCTAACAGGTGGTTGGAAGGCAGCCACAGGTGGATCATCCAATGAGAAGGTACCATGATGATCATCGTTGTTCTCTGGCAAGGATTCGTCGACACTGTTAAAGCAATTGTAACAGTCAGAATTACAATGACTACTAAGAGAAAGACGAAAGAGCAGAGGAAGAGCACAGATTGATAAAGGACATAGCGCTCAATTCACTATTTCCCCAAGTCGCCTTTCAAATAATTATTATCAAAAAGGTAAAAAAGGGAGCTCCTGGGGGAGAAATAAAAACATGGCGGCGATAAACATACATAACAAATCTAAAATCTTTTGAAATACTCATTAAACATGCAATTCTCTCCACTTACCTGCTATCATCTTCCATTAACTGAATAGGGACACCTGTAGTGGGTAAAACATGGTTGTCATCTGACACTGTGCTGTTCAGGTCGATGGCTTCTTCCCCAAAGCCTCTGAAATTGACATGACCAGCAAGAGGTGGCATGCATTGGCTTTCTCTCATGTTTAACACTATGCAACCACTGTTTTGGGCTATGGACTGGATGGATTCACTTGGCATTAGATCATTCTTCATATTAGACAGTACAAAGTTTTCTGGGGTGATATTTAATGACCCCACCCAGTCATACACTGATGCCATCAAAGTGTCAGGTTTGAAAGCTCTATCTACAATGCCACAAGTAACATGGCGCACACGTACCACCACTTTCTCTTCTTCAGGAAGAGGTTCATCTGGAACTCTAGCTTTCCTGGCCAGCATTATTTCTGTTTGCCGATTAGCCTTCTCAACCTCTTCTTCCAGCTTTTGCTTCTTCGCTTTTTCTTTTTCCCTGTCAGCCTCAACCTCTTCTTCCAGCTTTTGCTTCTTCGCTTTTTCTTTTTCCCTGTCAGCCTCCAAAGATGCCATGTACTGTTCATCTTGTTCTGCAACAAGCCTTCGTCTCTCAGTTAAAGCCTCTGCTGACACCATGGGTTGATTATTTTGATGAGGTGTTGATTTTGTTTCAAAAACTGATCTCTCTAAGTCAGTATCAGAATCACTTGTCAATGAGCCAGGTGTGGTTGAAGGTGGGCGTGGTAATGGTCCTTTTCGGCTCATCAGGTACAAGGTAACCCTGTTCAGTTTGAATTGATCAATGTAGCTCTCTAGGGTGAAGCCATCATCACTATCAATTTCCTGTTGTTGGAAATTTGAAATTGAAAATTCCATTTCATCAGAGGAACCAAAGGTACTTGTTCCATTTGGGAAGAAACAGCTTATCCCAGTACTAACAATAACTTCTCTTGTTGCAAGCAGAGGTAACTCTACAACCCGCGTACCTCCACCTTTCTGCGTTTTGACTTGCACATACGTTTTGGTTGCTTCATTGAAATGAAACCATCCAAGATGGACTTTACGAATAGGTTTCCTTCTTGACACATTCATCTTTGAGGGTTGTTTTCCCCTGGTTTTGGTGCCTTGACTCAATACTTCTTCAAGGAGGCGCTTTCTTTCATTCTTTCCAGGGTCCTGCTGTCTTTCCTTAAGTTTTTTCTCAGCAAAATGCTTCAAATTCATCGCATCCCCTCTCACACATCCCAGTTGTTGAAGTTCCTCCGCTGATGACATGACTATCGCTTGAAAATCCATCTGATAATAAATAAAGCAATTATAAATACATAAGAAATCAGGAGACATTAGTCAAAAGCTGGAATTTTTATTCTTATTTAAAAATGGAACTAACGGCTGCTAAACTATCAGAGAGCTCTTGTGTGAGCTCTCTTTACAAAGAAAACATGAAGTTTCAACTTTTCCAATCTTTTCAACAGTCTCATCAATCTTCTTCATTGTTGTCACCATGGCAACAGTTCAAACGAACATACCAGATTTTAAATGGATTGACGTTTGCACAATTGATTGCCACAAACTATATTCCACAGTTACTGGACTGTCATTTTACACCACTTATGTGGAATGGACCATAAGATATACTACAATTCATGAAAAAAAAATTACATCTTTTATTTACATATGCAGGTAATAATTATAACAACAAGATAAATAAATAAATAATAAAGTTTGAGGAACGTGAACACATACTTACGTGGAAATAAAATTTAAGAGCACAATAATGTATGGTTCAATTCCAACAGTGACCATCTCCTGCCAACAGTCAAACTTCTGGGGATTTCAGTGCCATTTTTTCATTTCTTGGCAGTCTATTCCCACCCCCGGGACTCGTAATAAGTTTGGGTTATTGACCAAGTGAGAGGTCAAGATGGCTGGATATAGGCCAAGTTCTTCTTTTTTTGCGTGTTTATGGACTGAGACGAAGTCTAGGTCCATAAATTCGCAAAAAAAGAAAGAGGCCAATATCCAGCCATCTTGACCGAACAAGCTTGGTCAATAAAGGATTTATTACATGGGATAAGACACCAAAAAGTGAGCTTTGTACTTGCGAGACAAAGCGCATAATCCCGAGCGGGCAAGATCGCTCCATCTTGCCCACTCGGGTAGCCCCCTTCGGGTTCATCTTGCCCGCTCACAGAGCTACCCATATAATAAAGCATAAATACATCCTTTTTGTGCCAAATAGAGTTAAAAGTATTAATTTCTGTACAAAAGCAAATCCAGATGGTTTGTTAAGAACTTAAATGCTACTTTTTAAAGTAAGCATTCAGATAAAATTTATAATATGAAAGACCATGCTTTATTACAAAAAAAAAATAGGTCACATCCAGCCACAAGTTTTGTTAAACAACAGCTTTTAAACTTGAGAGATTATCCTTGTCTTAATTGTCAGTTACAAATTCTATAGATGTTTTCTGGAAATTAGGCAATCTTCTCCGTGCTGGGTAAACAGTCAAGCGAAGTACTTTACAAAAACAACGAAAAGTTACTTTCGATTTTTCCCCCGAGACAAGACTTATTCCAACAATTACCAACCCCCGGGCCTAAAGGGCCGGAATTGTCCTGGGGGGGGGGGGGGGGTGGTAACAGCTGGAATTGGAATTGGACCATACATACGAGATCATAAGAAGTATATGCATGGGCTTCCATTGCCATGCTAGTAATATTAAAACTTTACGTACATGTTCCACTTCTTACCTTCTGCTCTTTAAAGTTCTTTTCAATTGTTTCCTCTTTTACGTTTCTTAAGCGCAGAAAGGAACACACCTCCTGGAACAACAAGAAGTAAAACGACTCTTATGTCACGTTTGTAAACATGGTAATAATACAAGTACAATTACTAATAATTTTCCAAGGGATCTACCTAATATAATACTCCTACTCTGTTCGCGTAACTGTTGTAAGTACCGTAACTAACTTGGCTTAACTACAGAATACAGGGCCCAATTTATTCATTCATTTGGGCCAAATTTATTCATTCATTTGAATAAGAAAAGCATCCATTGTGTTACGCTTCGTTCTTCAAAGAGAACCGATACTTGAAAACAAAGGTGGACCATGGTGGCCCTGCATTCTGTAGTTGCTCCCTAAACTTCTCATAAAGATAGGAACGGGAAAAGTTCATTTGAAATACCTCAATCTCGTCGCAATCGCCGTTCGCCATCGTCGCCATCTTGTTCCACGTGAACGTGACTTGAGCCCGCGGGTTCCAGCGTTCTCTGCCAAACAACTCAACATCTCGACATCTCGACATCTCAACATCTTGACATCTCGACATCTCGACATCTCGACAACTCGACATCTCGACATCTCAACATCTCGACAACTCGACATCTCGACATTTTATACTCAACAACTCAACAACTCGACAAGTCGACATCTTGCATGGCCCTTAGGGGGCTCCGTAAGGCCTAGTTTTGTCAGAATGCATTGAAAAAAAACTATTGCAACCGGAGAAGCCTATTTTAGACTTTTTCTAGTCAGCTGGTCTGGAAATATGCAATCTTTAGCCCCTTTACAGTCAGTTGGTCTTGTAATATGGCATTTTATGACTGGATTTATGTAAACAGGGTCAAAGGAAATTGTGAGCGAAACACCTGCGAAGCTGTATTTTCTCGCCAAAAGCGGTTGTTTTATCGCCAGAAACTCTCTCGAATGTCGACGCTATAAAATTTAAAAGGATTGGCAGCTTCTATTCTCCTTGGTGACTCACTTATCCGAAAGTTCAGTGCTAGTATTACTGTTATTGTTTCTCTGTCTTGATTCAACAGAACTCGGTTAGGTAAAGTTGACATGACACTATAGTTCTGAAGGCATCTTTTCGCAAGGACTGACGGTGTCAATGGGCACTATTCTGAACTCAAATCAACGCAAATTAATCTAACCTATGTCTTTTCGGAGCAAGAAGATTGCAGTTTGGGCATAACAACAAAATCACGAAGTCTACTAATTCAATTAAATTATTATTTACAACATAAAAATTAATGGCATCACAGACTTCAAAATTTCCAGCGCAAGAGTTGACCCGGCAAGCCATGCATGGTCTCAAATGATCTGAGGAATAGTGTGTAACATCAAGGATTCGCTTGATTTTTAGGCAGCTCCGGATTAAAGCTGAGAAATGTACTTTGATTAGTGACCCGCACATGGTTCATGTCGGTCAGCGACCGGAAACTACGCTTCCGAACTGAACAAATCGCCGTTTAGATCAGCAGAAAACCGATCTGGCACTTCTACCTAGCGGCAAAATCTCCATAAAAAAAGCATGAACATGAATCAATCGTACTCACATTAAATAGGGCTCTGTAATTCCACGCTATTCCTCGGTTTTCCCACACAGCTAGCCATTTTCTAGGAAATTGAATGCAATCGCCCGGATGTAACGAAATTTTTTTGCGCGGGACACAATACTACCAAAATTAGAGCAGAATTTTTCTAAGTCTTTCGCCACAGAATAGTTCCAGCCACATATCGGCATGGCCGCCTTCGAATCACCCGTCAAGTCCGGTAGGGAGTCCTATTTGGTGTGGCGAAGGACTTTTTGCCGTCTAAAGCAAGCACCTCACTATCCCGCCTCGCACAAGTCGTAACGAGTTGTTCAAGTTCACCCGTTAGAGCTTTGTTTAAGGAAAGATAATAGCCGACGCTTAGATTGCAAATCGTTGGACTTCCACCTTCATTGGACTTAATGATGTCCTCCGGCAAACTTCCTTTAGACGGCAGGATTGGTAAACCTACAGATCAGCTACCGCGCGGTGTCAAAAATTCAAACCGATGTACTCATCGAGCTGGGGCCTGGGTAAAAATGGCCAAAAATAACGGGTGGGGTGCGGGAGGGAGGGGGGGGGGGAGTGGGCTACAGTAAAATGTACCAGACATCACGAATTTGGCATGGGAACATTATGAAGGGTAAGATTTCATGCAAAGAGTGGCCAATAGTCACCGACGGTTACTTCGCAAAACAAACAAACTAGATCGAAATCTCATACATTTCCTCTATTGCCTCAAGCCCCTTTTTTGCTAAATCAAGACAGATTATTAATATTATTATTATCATTATTATTACTATTATTACTAACATTGCTATTATTATTATTGATTTTATTTTCGCTCCCTTCTTGGCCCGATTTTTACGCCTAATTAACATGCCTAACAAGTCTTCATCCTTACAACGTGAGAAGGGGGTCATTAATTCTTTGACCTCGTTTTCATAAATCCAGTCATATGATGCAGTGTTTCGGACACAAGGCCTTACGGAGCCCCCAAAGGGCCATGCAAGATGTCGACTTGTCGAGTTGTTGAGATGTCGAGTTGTTGAGTTGTTGAGTATAAAATGTAGAGATGTCGAGTTGTCGAGATGTCGAGATGTCGAGATATCGAGATATCGAGATGTCGAGATGTCGAGATGTCGAGATATCGAGATGTCGAGATGTTGAGTTGTCGAGTTGTCGAGTTGTCGAGATGTCGAGTTGTCGAGTTGTTTGGCAGAGAACGCTGGAACCCGCGGGCTCAAGTCACGTTCACGTGGAACAAGATGGCGACGATGGCGAACGACTAAAGAAAGCGTGTACAGAACAGGCGAGTTTATTGGAGAAGAATGTCGACGCTACATCTCCTTGGAATTTTTGTCTTTATAATTTGTCTTTTTATTGGTACAAATGGAGTTCTAGAAGGATACATCCCTGTTTTAGGACCTGCAAGTACGGATCGTGAAGAACTTATAGAAAGGTACTTTAATCTTGGATTTCAACACAGTGAAATAGTAGCGTTCCTTATCCTCGTCCATGGAATCAGAATAAGCGTACGTCA
>OX393568.1:15340672-15390013 GCA_947652115.1 Blastomussa wellsi | reverse complement strand
CGGTCAGCGACCGGAAACTACGCTTCCGAACTGAACAAATCGCCGTTTAGATCAGCGGAAAACCGATCTGGCACTTCTACCTAGCGGCAAAATCTCCATAAAAAAAGCATGAACATGAATCAATCATACTCACATTAAATAGGGCTCTGTAATTCCACGCTATTCCTCGGTTTTCCCACACAGCTAGCCATTTTCTAGGAAATTGAATGCAATCGCCCGGATGTAACGAAATTTTTTTGCGCGGGACACAATACTACCAAAATTAGAGCAGAATTTTTCTAAGTCTTTCGCCACAGAATAGTTCCAGCCACATATCGGCATGGCCGCCTTCGAATCACCCGTCAAGTCCGGTAGGGAGTCCTATTTGGTGTGGCGAAGGACTTTTTGCCGTCTAAAGCAAGCACCTCACTATCCCGCCTCGCACAAGTCGTAACGAGTTGTTCAAGTTCACCCGTTAGAGCTTTGTTTAAGGAAAGATAATAGCCGACGCTTAGATTGCAAATCGTTGGACTTCCACCTTCATTGGACTTAATGATGTCCTCCGGCAAACTTCCTTTAGACGGCAGGATTGGTAAACCTACAGATCAGCTACCGCGCGGTGTCAAAAATTCAAACCGATGTACTCATCGAGCTGGGGCCTGGGTAAAAATGGCCAAAAATAACGGGTGGGGTGCGGGAGGGAGGGGGGGGGGGAGTGGGCTACAGTAAAATGTACCAGACATCACGAATTTGGCATGGGAACATTATGAAGGGTAAGATTTCATGCAAAGAGTGGCCAATAGTCACCGACGGTTACTTCGCAAAACAAACAAACTAGATCGAAATCTCATACATTTCCTCTATTGCCTCAAGCCCCTTTTTTGCTAAATCAAGACAGATTATTAATATTATTATTATCATTATTATTACTATTATTACTAACATTGCTATTATTATTATTGATTTTATTTTCGCTCCCTTCTTGGCCCGATTTTTACGCCTAATTAACATGCCTAACAAGTCTTCATCCTTACAACGTGAGAAGGGGGTCATTAATTCTTTGACCTCGTTTTCATAAATCCAGTCATATGATGCAGTGTTTCGGACACAAGGCCTAGTTTTGTCAGAATGCATTGAAAAAAAACTATTGCAACCGGAGAAGCCTATTTTAGACTTTTTCTAGTCAGCTGGTCTGGAAATATGCAATCTTTAGCCCCTTTACAGTCAGTTGGTCTTGTAATATGGCATTTTATGACTGGATTTATGTAAACAGGGTCAAAGGAAATTGTGAGCAAAACACCTGCGAAGCTGTATTTTCTCGCCAAAAGCGGTTGTTTTATCGCCAGAAACTCTCTCGAATGTCGACGCTATAAAATTTAAAAGGATTGGCAGCTTCTATTCTCCTTGGTGACTCACTTATCCGAAAGTTCAGTGCTAGTATTACTGTTATTGTTTCTCTGTCTTGATTCAACAGAACTCGGTTAGGTAAAGTTGACATGACACTATAGTTCTGAAGGCATCTTTTCGCAAGGACTGACGGTGTCAATGGGCACTATTCTGAACTCAAATCAACGCAAATTAATCTAACCTATGTCTTTTCGGAGCAAGAAGATTGCAGTTTGGGCATAACAACAAAATCACGAAGTCTACTAATTCAATTAAATTATTATTTACAACATAAAAATTAATGGCATCACAGACTTCAAAATTTCCAGCGCAAGAGTTGACCCGGCAAGCCATGCATGGTCTCAAATGATCTGAGGAATAGTGTGTAACATCAAGGATTCGCTTGATTTTTAGGCAGCTCCGGATTAAAGCTGAGAAATGTACTTTGATTAGTGACCCGCACATGGTTCATGTCGGTCAGCGACCGGAAACTACGCTTCCGAACTGAACAAATCGCCGTTTAGATCAGCGGAAAACCGATCTGGCACTTCTACCTAGCGGCAAAATCTCCATAAAAAAAGCATGAACATGAATCAATCGTACTCACATTAAATAGGGCTCTGTAATTCCACGCTATTCCTCGGTTTTCCCACACAGCTAGCCATTTTCTAGGAAATTGAATGCAATCGCCCGGATGTAACGAAATTTTTTTGCGCGGGACACAATACTACCAAAATTAGAGCAGAATTTTTCTAAGTCTTTCGCCACAGAATAGTTCCAGCCACATATCGGCATGGCCGCCTTCGAATCACCCGTCAAGTCCGGTAGGGAGTCCTATTTGGTGTGGCGAAGGACTTTTTGCCGTCTAAAGCAAGCACCTCACTATCCCGCCTCGCACAAGTCGTAACGAGTTGTTCAAGTTCACCCGTTAGAGCTTTGTTTAAGGAAAGATAATAGCCGACGCTTAGATTGCAAATCGTTGGACTTCCACCTTCATTGGACTTAATGATGTCCTCCGGCAAACTTCCTTTAGACGGCAGGATTGGTAAACCTACAGATCAGCTACCGCGCGGTGTCAAAAATTCAAACCGATGTACTCATCGAGCTGGGGCCTGGGTAAAAATGGCCAAAAATAACAAGTGGGGTGCGGGAGGGAGGGGGGGGGGGGAGTGGGCTACAGTAAAATGTACCAGACATCACGAATTTGGCATGGGAACATTATGAAGGGTAAGATTTCATGCAAAGAGTGGCCAATAGTCACCGACGGTTACTTCGCAAAACAAACAAACTAGATCGAAATCTCATACATTTCCTCTATTGCCTCAAGCCCCTTTTTTGCTAAATCAAGACAGATTATTAATATTATTATTATCATTATTATTACTATTATTACTAACATTGCTATTATTATTATTGATTTTATTTTCGCTCCCTTCTTGGCCCGATTTTTACGCCTAATTAACATGCCTAACAAGTCTTCATCCTTACAACGTGAGAAGGGGGTCATTAATTCTTTGACCTCGTTTTCATAAATCCAGTCATATGATGCAGTGTTTCGGACACAAGGCCTAGTTTTGTCAGAATGCATTGAAAAAAAACTATTGCAACCGGAGAAGCCTATTTTAGACTTTTTCTAGTCAGCTGGTCTGGAAATATGCAATCTTTAGCCCCTTTACAGTCAGTTGGTCTTGTAATATGGCATTTTATGACTGGATTTATGTAAACAGGGTCAAAGGAAATTGTGAGCAAAACACCTGCGAAGCTGTATTTTCTCGCCAAAAGCGGTTGTTTTATCGCCAGAAACTCTCTCGAATGTCGACGCTATAAAATTTAAAAGGATTGGCAGCTTCTATTCTCCTTGGTGACTCACTTATCCGAAAGTTCAGTGCTAGTATTACTGTTATTGTTTCTCTGTCTTGATTCAACAGAACTCGGTTAGGTAAAGTTGACATGACACTATAGTTCTGAAGGCATCTTTTCGCAAGGACTGACGGTGTCAATGGGCACTATTCTGAACTCAAATCAACGCAAATTAATCTAACCTATGTCTTTTCGGAGCAAGAAGATTGCAGTTTGGGCATAACAACAAAATCACGAAGTCTACTAATTCAATTAAATTATTATTTACAACATAAAAATTAATGGCATCACAGACTTCAAAATTTCCAGCGCAAGAGTTGACCCGGCAAGCCATGCATGGTCTCAAATGATCTGAGGAATAGTGTGTAACATCAAGGATTCGCTTGATTTTTAGGCAGCTCCGGATTAAAGCTGAGAAATGTACTTTGATTAGTGACCCGCACATGGTTCATGTCGGTCAGCGACCGGAAACTACGCTTCCGAACTGAACAAATCGCCGTTTAGATCAGCGGAAAACCGATCTGGCACTTCTACCTAGCGGCAAAATCTCCATAAAAAAAGCATGAACATGAATCAATCATACTCACATTAAATAGGGCTCTGTAATTCCACGCTATTCCTCGGTTTTCCCACACAGCTAGCCATTTTCTAGGAAATTGAATGCAATCGCCCGGATGTAACGAAATTTTTTTGCGCGGGACACAATACTACCAAAATTAGAGCAGAATTTTTCTAAGTCTTTCGCCACAGAATAGTTCCAGCCACATATCGGCATGGCCGCCTTCGAATCACCCGTCAAGTCCGGTAGGGAGTCCTATTTGGTGTGGCGAAGGACTTTTTGCCGTCTAAAGCAAGCACCTCACTATCCCGCCTCGCACAAGTCGTAACGAGTTGTTCAAGTTCACCCGTTAGAGCTTTGTTTAAGGAAAGATAATAGCCGACGCTTAGATTGCAAATCGTTGGACTTCCACCTTCATTGGACTTAATGATGTCCTCCGGCAAACTTCCTTTAGACGGCAGGATTGGTAAACCTACAGATCAGCTACCGCGCGGTGTCAAAAATTCAAACCGATGTACTCATCGAGCTGGGGCCTGGGTAAAAATGGCCAAAAATAACGGGTGGGGTGCGGGAGGGAGGGAGGGGGGGGGGGAGTGGGCTACAGTAAAATGTACCAGACATCACGAATTTGGCATGGGAACATTATGAAGGGTAAGATTTCATGCAAAGAGTGGCCAATAGTCACCGACGGTTACTTCGCAAAACAAACAAACTAGATCGAAATCTCATACATTTCCTCTATTGCCTCAAGCCCCTTTTTTGCTAAATCAAGACAGATTATTAATATTATTATTATCATTATTATTACTATTATTACTAACATTGCTATTATTATTATTGATTTTATTTTCGCTCCCTTCTTGGCCCGATTTTTACGCCTAATTAACATGCCTAACAAGTCTTCATCCTTACAACGTGAGAAGGGGGTCATTAATTCTTTGACCTCGTTTTCATAAATCCAGTCATATGATGCAGTGTTTCGGACACAAGGCCTAGTTTTGTCAGAATGCATTGAAAAAAAACTATTGCAACCGGAGAAGCCTATTTTAGACTTTTTCTAGTCAGCTGGTCTGGAAATATGCAATCTTTAGCCCCTTTACAGTCAGTTGGTCTTGTAATATGGCATTTTATGACTGGATTTATGTAAACAGGGTCAAAGGAAATTGTGAGCGAAACACCTGCGAAGCTGTATTTTCTCGCCAAAAGCGGTTGTTTTATCGCCAGAAACTCTCTCGAATGTCGACGCTATAAAATTTAAAAGGATTGGCAGCTTCTATTCTCCTTGGTGACTCACTTATCCGAAAGTTCAGTGCTAGTATTACTGTTATTGTTTCTCTGTCTTGATTCAACAGAACTCGGTTAGGTAAAGTTGACATGACACTATAGTTCTGAAGGCATCTTTTCGCAAGGACTGACGGTGTCAATGGGCACTATTCTGAACTCAAATCAACGCAAATTAATCTAACCTATGTCTTTTCGGAGCAAGAAGATTGCAGTTTGGGCATAACAACAAAATCACGAAGTCTACTAATTCAATTAAATTATTATTTACAACATAAAAATTAATGGCATCACAGACTTCAAAATTTCCAGCGCAAGAGTTGACCCGGCAAGCCATGCATGGTCTCAAATGATCTGAGGAATAGTGTGTAACATCAAGGATTCGCTTGATTTTTAGGCAGCTCCGGATTAAAGCTGAAAAATGTACTTTGATTAGTGACCCACACATGGTTCATGTCGGTCAGCGACCGGAAACTACGCTTCCGAACTGAACAAATCGCCGTTTAGATCAGCGGAAAACCGATCTGGCACTTCTACCTAGCGGCAAAATCTCCATAAAAAAAGCATGAACATGAATCAATCGTACTCACATTAAATAGGGCTCTGTAATTCCACGCTATTCCTCGGTTTTCCCACACAGCTAGCCATTTTCTAGGAAATTGAATGCAATCGCCCGGATGTAACGAAATTTTTTTGCGCGGGACACAATACTACCAAAATTAGAGCAGAATTTTTCTAAGTCTTTCGCCACAGAATAGTTCCAGCCACATATCGGCATGGCCGCCTTCGAATCACCCGTCAAGTCCGGTAGGGAGTCCTATTTGGTGTGGCGAAGGACTTTTTGCCGTCTAAAGCAAGCACCTCACTATCCCGCCTCGCACAAGTCGTAACGAGTTGTTCAAGTTCACCCGTTAGAGCTTTGTTTAAGGAAAGATAATAGCCGACGCTTAGATTGCAAATCGTTGGACTTCCACCTTCATTGGACTTAATGATGTCCTCCGGCAAACTTCCTTTAGACGGCAGGATTGGTAAACCTACAGATCAGCTACCGCGCGGTGTCAAAAATTCAAACCGATGTACTCATCGAGCTGGGGCCTGGGTAAAAATGGCCAAAAATAACGGGTGGGGTGCGGGAGGGAGGGGGGGGGGGGGAGTGGGCTACAGTAAAATGTACCAGACATCACGAATTTGGCATGGGAACATTATGAAGGGTAAGATTTCATGCAAAGAGTGGCCAATAGTCACCGACGGTTACTTCGCAAAACAAACAAACTAGATCGAAATCTCATACATTTCCTCTATTGCCTCAAGCCCCTTTTTTGCTAAATCAAGACAGATTATTAATATTATTATTATCATTATTATTACTATTATTACTAACATTGCTATTATTATTATTGATTTTATTTTCGCTCCCTTCTTGGCCCGATTTTTACGCCTAATTAACATGCCTAACAAGTCTTCATCCTTACAACGTGAGAAGGGGGTCATTAATTCTTTGACCTCGTTTTCATAAATCCAGTCATATGATGCAGTGTTTCGGACACAAGGCCTAGTTTTGTCAGAATGCATTGAAAAAAAACTATTGCAACCGGAGAAGCCTATTTTAGACTTTTTCTAGTCAGCTGGTCTGGAAATATGCAATCTTTAGCCCCTTTACAGTCAGTTGGTCTTGTAATATGGCATTTTATGACTGGATTTATGTAAACAGGGTCAAAGGAAATTGTGAGCGAAACACCTGCGAAGCTGTATTTTCTCGCCAAAAGCGGTTGTTTTATCGCCAGAAACTCTCTCGAATGTCGACGCTATAAAATTTAAAAGGATTGGCAGCTTCTATTCTCCTTGGTGACTCACTTATCCGAAAGTTCAGTGCTAGTATTACTGTTATTGTTTCTCTGTCTTGATTCAACAGAACTCGGTTAGGTAAAGTTGACATGACACTATAGTTCTGAAGGCATCTTTTCGCAAGGACTGACGGTGTCAATGGGCACTATTCTGAACTCAAATCAACGCAAATTAATCTAACCTATGTCTTTTCGGAGCAAGAAGATTGCAGTTTGGGCATAACAACAAAATCACGAAGTCTACTAATTCAATTAAATTATTATTTACAACATAAAAATTAATGGCATCACAGACTTCAAAATTTCCAGCGCAAGAGTTGACCCGGCAAGCCATGCATGGTCTCAAATGATCTGAGGAATAGTGTGTAACATCAAGGATTCGCTTGATTTTTAGGCAGCTCCGGATTAAAGCTGAGAAATGTACTTTGATTAGTGACCCGCACATGGTTCATGTCGGTCAGCGACCGGAAACTACGCTTCCGAACTGAACAAATCGCCGTTTAGATCAGCGGAAAACCGATCTGGCACTTCTACCTAGCGGCAAAATCTCCATAAAAAAAGCATGAACATGAATCAATCATACTCACATTAAATAGGGCTCTGTAATTCCACGCTATTCCTCGGTTTTCCCACACAGCTAGCCATTTTCTAGGAAATTGAATGCAATCGCCCGGATGTAACGAAATTTTTTTGCGCGGGACACAATACTACCAAAATTAGAGCAGAATTTTTCTAAGTCTTTCGCCACAGAATAGTTCCAGCCACATATCGGCATGGCCGCCTTCGAATCACCCGTCAAGTCCGGTAGGGAGTCCTATTTGGTGTGGCGAAGGACTTTTTGCCGTCTAAAGCAAGCACCTCACTATCCCGCCTCGCACAAGTCGTAACGAGTTGTTCAAGTTCACCCGTTAGAGCTTTGTTTAAGGAAAGATAATAGCCGACGCTTAGATTGCAAATCGTTGGACTTCCACCTTCATTGGACTTAATGATGTCCTCCGGCAAACTTCCTTTAGACGGCAGGATTGGTAAACCTACAGATCAGCTACCGCGCGGTGTCAAAAATTCAAACCGATGTACTCATCGAGCTGGGGCCTGGGTAAAAATGGCCAAAAATAACGGGTGGGGTGCGGGAGGGAGGGGGGGGGGGAGTGGGCTACAGTAAAATGTACCAGACATCACGAATTTGGCATGGGAACATTATGAAGGGTAAGATTTCATGCAAAGAGTGGCCAATAGTCACCGACGGTTACTTCGCAAAACAAACAAACTAGATCGAAATCTCATACATTTCCTCTATTGCCTCAAGCCCCTTTTTTGCTAAATCAAGACAGATTATTAATATTATTATTATCATTATTATTACTATTATTACTAACATTGCTATTATTATTATTGATTTTATTTTCGCTCCCTTCTTGGCCCGATTTTTACGCCTAATTAACATGCCTAACAAGTCTTCATCCTTACAACGTGAGAAGGGGGTCATTAATTCTTTGACCTCGTTTTCATAAATCCAGTCATATGATGCAGTGTTTCGGACACAAGGCCTAGTTTTGTCAGAATGCATTGAAAAAAAACTATTGCAACCGGAGAAGCCTATTTTAGACTTTTTCTAGTCAGCTGGTCTGGAAATATGCAATCTTTAGCCCCTTTACAGTCAGTTGGTCTTGTAATATGGCATTTTATGACTGGATTTATGTAAACAGGGTCAAAGGAAATTGTGAGCGAAACACCTGCGAAGCTGTATTTTCTCGCCAAAAGCGGTTGTTTTATCGCCAGAAACTCTCTCGAATGTCGACGCTATAAAATTTAAAAGGATTGGCAGCTTCTATTCTCCTTGGTGACTCACTTATCCGAAAGTTCAGTGCTAGTATTACTGTTATTGTTTCTCTGTCTTGATTCAACAGAACTCGGTTAGGTAAAGTTGACATGACACTATAGTTCTGAAGGCATCTTTTCGCAAGGACTGACGGTGTCAATGGGCACTATTCTGAACTCAAATCAACGCAAATTAATCTAACCTATGTCTTTTCGGAGCAAGAAGATTGCAGTTTGGGCATAACAACAAAATCACGAAGTCTACTAATTCAATTAAATTATTATTTACAACATAAAAATTAATGGCATCACAGACTTCAAAATTTCCAGCGCAAGAGTTGACCCGGCAAGCCATGCATGGTCTCAAATGATCTGAGGAATAGTGTGTAACATCAAGGATTCGCTTGATTTTTAGGCAGCTCCGGATTAAAGCTGAGAAATGTACTTTGATTAGTGACCCGCACATGGTTCATGTCGGTCAGCGACCGGAAACTACGCTTCCGAACTGAACAAATCGCCGTTTAGATCAGCGGAAAACCGATCTGGCACTTCTACCTAGCGGCAAAATCTCCATAAAAAAAGCATGAACATGAATCAATCGTACTCACATTAAATAGGGCTCTGTAATTCCACGCTATTCCTCGGTTTTCCCACACAGCTAGCCATTTTCTAGGAAATTGAATGCAATCGCCCGGATGTAACGAAATTTTTTTGCGCGGGACACAATACTACCAAAATTAGAGCAGAATTTTTCTAAGTCTTTCGCCACAGAATAGTTCCAGCCACATATCGGCATGGCCGCCTTCGAATCACCCGTCAAGTCCGGTAGGGAGTCCTATTTGGTGTGGCGAAGGACTTTTTGCCGTCTAAAGCAAGCACCTCACTATCCCGCCTCGCACAAGTCGTAACGAGTTGTTCAAGTTCACCCGTTAGAGCTTTGTTTAAGGAAAGATAATAGCCGACGCTTAGATTGCAAATCGTTGGACTTCCACCTTCATTGGACTTAATGATGTCCTCCGGCAAACTTCCTTTAGACGGCAGGATTGGTAAACCTACAGATCAGCTACCGCGCGGTGTCAAAAATTCAAACCGATGTACTCATCGAGCTGGGGCCTGGGTAAAAATGGCCAAAAATAACGGGTGGGGTGCGGGAGGGAGGGGGGGGGGGAGTGGGCTACAGTAAAATGTACCAGACATCACGAATTTGGCATGGGAACATTATGAAGGGTAAGATTTCATGCAAAGAGTGGCCAATAGTCACCGACGGTTACTTCGCAAAACAAACAAACTAGATCGAAATCTCATACATTTCCTCTATTGCCTCAAGCCCCTTTTTTGCTAAATCAAGACAGATTATTAATATTATTATTATCATTATTATTACTATTATTACTAACATTGCTATTATTATTATTGATTTTATTTTCGCTCCCTTCTTGGCCCGATTTTTACGCCTAATTAACATGCCTAACAAGTCTTCATCCTTACAACGTGAGAAGGGGGTCATTAATTCTTTGACCTCGTTTTCATAAATCCAGTCATATGATGCAGTGTTTCGGACACAAGGCCTAGTTTTGTCAGAATGCATTGAAAAAAAACTATTGCAACCGGAGAAGCCTATTTTAGACTTTTTCTAGTCAGCTGGTCTGGAAATATGCAATCTTTAGCCCCTTTACAGTCAGTTGGTCTTGTAATATGGCATTTTATGACTGGATTTATGTAAACAGGGTCAAAGGAAATTGTGAGCGAAACACCTGCGAAGCTGTATTTTCTCGCCAAAAGCGGTTGTTTTATCGCCAGAAACTCTCTCGAATGTCGACGCTATAAAATTTAAAAGGATTGGCAGCTTCTATTCTCCTTGGTGACTCACTTATCCGAAAGTTCAGTGCTAGTATTACTGTTATTGTTTCTCTGTCTTGATTCAACAGAACTCGGTTAGGTAAAGTTGACATGACACTATAGTTCTGAAGGCATCTTTTCGCAAGGACTGACGGTGTCAATGGGCACTATTCTGAACTCAAATCAACGCAAATTAATCTAACCTATGTCTTTTCGGAGCAAGAAGATTGCAGTTTGGGCATAACAACAAAATCACGAAGTCTACTAATTCAATTAAATTATTATTTACAACATAAAAATTAATGGCATCACAGACTTCAAAATTTCCAGCGCAAGAGTTGACCCGGCAAGCCATGCATGGTCTCAAATGATCTGAGGAATAGTGTGTAACATCAAGGATTCGCTTGATTTTTAGGCAGCTCCGGATTAAAGCTGAGAAATGTACTTTGATTAGTGACCCGCACATGGTTCATGTCGGTCAGCGACCGGAAACTACGCTTCCGAACTGAACAAATCGCCGTTTAGATCAGCGGAAAACCGATCTGGCACTTCTACCTAGCGGCAAAATCTCCATAAAAAAAGCATGAACATGAATCAATCATACTCACATTAAATAGGGCTCTGTAATTCCACGCTATTCCTCGGTTTTCCCACACAGCTAGCCATTTTCTAGGAAATTGAATGCAATCGCCCGGATGTAACGAAATTTTTTTGCGCGGGACACAATACTACCAAAATTAGAGCAGAATTTTTCTAAGTCTTTCGCCACAGAATAGTTCCAGCCACATATCGGCATGGCCGCCTTCGAATCACCCGTCAAGTCCGGTAGGGAGTCCTATTTGGTGTGGCGAAGGACTTTTTGCCGTCTAAAGCAAGCACCTCACTATCCCGCCTCGCACAAGTCGTAACGAGTTGTTCAAGTTCACCCGTTAGAGCTTTGTTTAAGGAAAGATAATAGCCGACGCTTAGATTGCAAATCGTTGGACTTCCACCTTCATTGGACTTAATGATGTCCTCCGGCAAACTTCCTTTAGACGGCAGGATTGGTAAACCTACAGATCAGCTACCGCGCGGTGTCAAAAATTCAAACCGATGTACTCATCGAGCTGGGGCCTGGGTAAAAATGGCCAAAAATAACGGGTGGGGTGCGGGAGGGAGGGGGGGGGGGAGTGGGCTACAGTAAAATGTACCAGACATCACGAATTTGGCATGGGAACATTATGAAGGGTAAGATTTCATGCAAAGAGTGGCCAATAGTCACCGACGGTTACTTCGCAAAACAAACAAACTAGATCGAAATCTCATACATTTCCTCTATTGCCTCAAGCCCCTTTTTTGCTAAATCAAGACAGATTATTAATATTATTATTATCATTATTATTACTATTATTACTAACATTGCTATTATTATTATTGATTTTATTTTCGCTCCCTTCTTGGCCCGATTTTTACGCCTAATTAACATGCCTAACAAGTCTTCATCCTTACAACGTGAGAAGGGGGTCATTAATTCTTTGACCTCGTTTTCATAAATCCAGTCATATGATGCAGTGTTTCGGACACAAGGCCTAGTTTTGTCAGAATGCATTGAAAAAAAACTATTGCAACCGGAGAAGCCTATTTTAGACTTTTTCTAGTCAGCTGGTCTGGAAATATGCAATCTTTAGCCCCTTTACAGTCAGTTGGTCTTGTAATATGGCATTTTATGACTGGATTTATGTAAACAGGGTCAAAGGAAATTGTGAGCGAAACACCTGCGAAGCTGTATTTTCTCGCCAAAAGCGGTTGTTTTATCGCCAGAAACTCTCTCGAATGTCGACGCTATAAAATTTAAAAGGATTGGCAGCTTCTATTCTCCTTGGTGACTCACTTATCCGAAAGTTCAGTGCTAGTATTACTGTTATTGTTTCTCTGTCTTGATTCAACAGAACTCGGTTAGGTAAAGTTGACATGACACTATAGTTCTGAAGGCATCTTTTCGCAAGGACTGACGGTATCAATGGGCACTATTCTGAACTCAAATCAACGCAAATTAATCTAACCTATGTCTTTTCGGAGCAAGAAGATTGCAGTTTGGGCATAACAACAAAATCACGAAGTCTACTAATTCAATTAAATTATTATTTACAACATAAAAATTAATGGCATCACAGACTTCAAAATTTCCAGCGCAAGAGTTGACCCGGCAAGCCATGCATGGTCTCAAATGATCTGAGGAATAGTGTGTAACATCAAGGATTCGCTTGATTTTTAGGCAGCTCCGGATTAAAGCTGAGAAATGTACTTTGATTAGTGACCCGCACATGGTTCATGTTGGTCAGCGACCGGAAACTACGCTTCCGAACTGAACAAATCGCCGTTTAGATCAGCGGAAAACCGATCTGGCACTTCTACCTAGCGGCAAAATCTCCATAAAAAAAGCATGAACATGAATCAATCGTACTCACATTAAATAGGGCTCTGTAATTCCACGCTATTCCTCGGTTTTCCCACACAGCTAGCCATTTTCTAGGAAATTGAATGCAATCGCCCGGATGTAACGAAATTTTTTTGCGCGGGACACAATACTACCAAAATTAGAGCAGAATTTTTCTAAGTCTTTCGCCACAGAATAGTTCCAGCCACATATCGGCATGGCCGCCTTCGAATCACCCGTCAAGTCCGGTAGGGAGTCCTATTTGGTGTGGCAAAGGACTTTTTGCCGTCTAAAGCAAGCACCTCACTATCCCGCCTCGCACAAGTCGTAACGAGTTGTTCAAGTTCACCCGTTAGAGCTTTGTTTAAGGAAAGATAATAGCCGACGCTTAGATTGCAAATCGTTGGACTTCCACCTTCATTGGACTTAATGATGTCCTCCGGCAAACTTCCTTTAGACGGCAGGATTGGTAAACCTACAGATCAGCTACCGCGCGGTGTCAAAAATTCAAACCGATGTACTCATCGAGCTGGGGCCTGGGTAAAAATGGCCAAAAATAACGGGTGGGGTGCGGGAGGGAGGGGGGGGGGAGTGGGCTACAGTAAAATGTACCAGACATCACGAATTTGGCATGGGAACATTATGAAGGGTAAGATTTCATGCAAAGAGTGGCCAATAGTCACCGACGGTTACTTCGCAAAACAAACAAACTAGATCGAAATCTCATACATTTCCTCTATTGCCTCAAGCCCCTTTTTTGCTAAATCAAGACAGATTATTAATATTATTATTATCATTATTATTACTATTATTACTAACATTGCTATTATTATTATTGATTTTATTTTCGCTCCCTTCTTGGCCCGATTTTTACGCCTAATTAACATGCCTAACAAGTCTTCATCCTTACAACGTGAGAAGGGGGTCATTAATTCTTTGACCTCGTTTTCATAAATCCAGTCATATGATGCAGTGTTTCGGACACAAGGCCTAGTTTTGTCAGAATGCATTGAAAAAAAACTATTGCAACCGGAGAAGCCTATTTTAGACTTTTTCTAGTCAGCTGGTCTGGAAATATGCAATCTTTAGCCCCTTTACAGTCAGTTGGTCTTGTAATATGGCATTTTATGACTGGATTTATGTAAACAGGGTCAAAGGAAATTGTGAGCGAAACACCTGCGAAGCTGTATTTTCTCGCCAAAAGCGGTTGTTTTATCGCCAGAAACTCTCTCGAATGTCGACGCTATAAAATTTAAAAGGATTGGCAGCTTCTATTCTCCTTGGTGACTCACTTATCCGAAAGTTCAGTCCTAGTATTACTGTTATTGTTTCTCTGTCTTGATTCAACAGAACTCGGTTAGGTAAAGTTGACATGACACTATAGTTCTGAAGGCATCTTTTCGCAAGGACTGACGGTGTCAATGGGCACTATTCTGAACTCAAATCAACGCAAATTAATCTAACCTATGTCTTTTCGGAGCAAGAAGATTGCAGTTTGGGCATAACAACAAAATCACGAAGTCTACTAATTCAATTAAATTATTATTTACAACATAAAAATTAATGGCATCACAGACTTCAAAATTTCCAGCGCAAGAGTTGACCCGGCAAGCCATGCATGGTCTCAAATGATCTGAGGAATAGTGTGTAACATCAAGGATTCGCTTGATTTTTAGGCAGCTCCGGATTAAAGCTGAGAAATGTACTTTGATTAGTGACCCGCACATGGTTCATGTCGGTCAGCGACCGGAAACTACGCTTCCGAACTGAACAAATCGCCGTTTAGATCAGCGGAAAACCGATCTGGCACTTCTACCTAGCGGCAAAATCTCCATAAAAAAAGCATGAACATGAATCAATCGTACTCACATTAAATAGGGCTCTGTAATTCCACGCTATTCCTCGGTTTTCCCACACAGCTAGCCATTTTCTAGGAAATTGAATGCAATCGCCCGGATGTAACGAAATTTTTTTGCGCGGGACACAATACTACCAAAATTAGAGCAGAATTTTTCTAAGTCTTTCGCCACAGAATAGTTCCAGCCACATATCGGCATGGCCGCCTTCGAATCACCCGTCAAGTCCGGTAGGGAGTCCTATTTGGTGTGGCGAAGGACTTTTTGCCGTCTAAAGCAAGCACCTCACTATCCCGCCTCGCACAAGTCGTAACGAGTTGTTCAAGTTCACCCGTTAGAGCTTTGTTTAAGGAAAGATAATAGCCGACGCTTAGATTGCAAATCGTTGGACTTCCACCTTCATTGGACTTAATGATGTCCTCCGGCAAACTTCCTTTAGACGGCAGGATTGGTAAACCTACAGATCAGCTACCGCGCGGTGTCAAAAATTCAAACCGATGTACTCATCGAGCTGGGGCCTGGGTAAAAATGGCCAAAAATAACGGGTGGGGTGCGGGAGGGAGGGGGGGGGGGAGTGGGCTACAGTAAAATGTACCAGACATCACGAATTTGGCATGGGAACATTATGAAGGGTAAGATTTCATGCAAAGAGTGGCCAATAGTCACCGACGGTTACTTCGCAAAACAAACAAACTAGATCGAAATCTCATACATTTCCTCTATTGCCTCAAGCCCCTTTTTTGCTAAATCAAGACAGATTATTAATATTATTATTATTATCATTATTATTACTATTATTACTAACATTGCTATTATTATTATTGATTTTATTTTCGCTCCCTTCTTGGCCCGATTTTTACGCCTAATTAACATGCCTAACAAGTCTTCATCCTTACAACGTGAGAAGGGGGTCATTAATTCTTTGACCTCGTTTTCATAAATCCAGTCATATGATGCAGTGTTTCGGACACAAGGCCTAGTTTTGTCAGAATGCATTGAAAAAAAACTATTGCAACCGGAGAAGCCTATTTTAGACTTTTTCTAGTCAGCTGGTCTGGAAATATGCAATCTTTAGCCCCTTTACAGTCAGTTGGTCTTGTAATATGGCATTTTATGACTGGATTTATGTAAACAGGGTCAAAGGAAATTGTGAGCGAAACACCTGCGAAGCTGTATTTTCTCGCCAAAAGCGGTTGTTTTATCGCCAGAAACTCTCTCGAATGTCGACGCTATAAAATTTAAAAGGATTGGCAGCTTCTATTCTCCTTGGTGACTCACTTATCCGAAAGTTCAGTGCTAGTATTACTGTTATTGTTTCTCTGTCTTGATTCAACAGAACTCGGTTAGGTAAAGTTGACATGACACTATAGTTCTGAAGGCATCTTTTCGCAAGGACTGACGGTGTCAATGGGCACTATTCTGAACTCAAATCAACGCAAATTAATCTAACCTATGTCTTTTCGGAGCAAGAAGATTGCAGTTTGGGCATAACAACAAAATCACGAAGTCTACTAATTCAATTAAATTATTATTTACAACATAAAAATTAATGGCATCACAGACTTCAAAATTTCCAGCGCAAGAGTTGACCCGGCAAGCCATGCATGGTCTCAAATGATCTGAGGAATAGTGTGTAACATCAAGGATTCGCTTGATTTTTAGGCAGCTCCGGATTAAAGCTGAGAAATGTACTTTGATTAGTGACCCGCACATGGTTCATGTCGGTCAGCGACCGGAAACTACGCTTCCGAACTGAACAAATCGCCGTTTAGATCAGCGGAAAACCGATCTGGCACTTCTACCTAGCGGCAAAATCTCCATAAAAAAAGCATGAACATGAATCAATCGTACTCACATTAAATAGGGCTCTGTAATTCCACGCTATTCCTCGGTTTTCCCACACAGCTAGCCATTTTCTAGGAAATTGAATGCAATCGCCCGGATGTAACGAAATTTTTTTGCGCGGGACACAATACTACCAAAATTAGAGCAGAATTTTTCTAAGTCTTTCGCCACAGAATAGTTCCAGCCACATATCGGCATGGCCGCCTTCGAATCACCCGTCAAGTCCGGTAGGGAGTCCTATTTGGTGTGGCGAAGGACTTTTTGCCGTCTAAAGCAAGCACCTCACTATCCCGCCTCGCACAAGTCGTAACGAGTTGTTCAAGTTCACCCGTTAGAGCTTTGTTTAAGGAAAGATAATAGCCGACGCTTAGATTGCAAATCGTTGGACTTCCACCTTCATTGGACTTAATGATGTCCTCCGGCAAACTTCCTTTAGACGGCAGGATTGGTAAACCTACAGATCAGCTACCGCGCGGTGTCAAAAATTCAAACCGATGTACTCATCGAGCTGGGGCCTGGGTAAAAATGGCCAAAAATAACGGGTGGGGTGCGGGAGGGAGGGGGGGGGGGAGTGGGCTACAGTAAAATGTACCAGACATCACGAATTTGGCATGGGAACATTATGAAGGGTAAGATTTCATGCAAAGAGTGGCCAATAGTCACCGACGGTTACTTCGCAAAACAAACAAACTAGATCGAAATCTCATACATTTCCTCTATTGCCTCAAGCCCCTTTTTTGCTAAATCAAGACAGATTATTAATATTATTATTATTATCATTATTATTACTATTATTACTAACATTGCTATTATTATTATTGATTTTATTTTCGCTCCCTTCTTGGCCCGATTTTTACGCCTAATTAACATGCCTAACAAGTCTTCATCCTTACAACGTGAGAAGGGGGTCATTAATTCTTTGACCTCGTTTTCATAAATCCAGTCATATGATGCAGTGTTTCGGACACAAGGCCTAGTTTTGTCAGAATGCATTGAAAAAAAACTATTGCAACCGGAGAAGCCTATTTTAGACTTTTTCTAGTCAGCTGGTCTGGAAATATGCAATCTTTAGCCCCTTTACAGTCAGTTGGTCTTGTAATATGGCATTTTATGACTGGATTTATGTAAACAGGGTCAAAGGAAATTGTGAGCGAAACACCTGCGAAGCTGTATTTTCTCGCCAAAAGCGGTTGTTTTATCGCCAGAAACTCTCTCGAATGTCGACGCTATAAAATTTAAAAGGATTGGCAGCTTCTATTCTCCTTGGTGACTCACTTATCCGAAAGTTCAGTGCTAGTATTACTGTTATTGTTTCTCTGTCTTGATTCAACAGAACTCGGTTAGGTAAAGTTGACATGACACTATAGTTCTGAAGGCATCTTTTCGCAAGGACTGACGGTGTCAATGGGCACTATTCTGAACTCAAATCAACGCAAATTAATCTAACCTATGTCTTTTCGGAGCAAGAAGATTGCAGTTTGGGCATAACAACAAAATCACGAAGTCTACTAATTCAATTAAATTATTATTTACAACATAAAAATTAATGGCATCACAGACTTCAAAATTTCCAGCGCAAGAGTTGACCCGGCAAGCCATGCATGGTCTCAAATGATCTGAGGAATAGTGTGTAACATCAAGGATTCGCTTGATTTTTAGGCAGCTCCGGATTAAAGCTGAGAAATGTACTTTGATTAGTGACCCGCACATGGTTCATGTCGGTCAGCGACCGGAAACTACGCTTCCGAACTGAACAAATCGCCGTTTAGATCAGCGGAAAACCGATCTGGCACTTCTACCTAGCGGCAAAATCTCCATAAAAAAAGCATGAACATGAATCAATCATACTCACATTAAATAGGGCTCTGTAATTCCACGCTATTCCTCGGTTTTCCCACACAGCTAGCCATTTTCTAGGAAATTGAATGCAATCGCCCGGATGTAACGAAATTTTTTTGCGCGGGACACAATACTACCAAAATTAGAGCAGAATTTTTCTAAGTCTTTCGCCACAGAATAGTTCCAGCCACATATCGGCATGGCCGCCTTCGAATCACCCGTCAAGTCCGGTAGGGAGTCCTATTTGGTGTGGCGAAGGACTTTTTGCCGTCTAAAGCAAGCACCTCACTATCCCGCCTCGCACAAGTCGTAACGAGTTGTTCAAGTTCACCCGTTAGAGCTTTGTTTAAGGAAAGATAATAGCCGACGCTTAGATTGCAAATCGTTGGACTTCCACCTTCATTGGACTTAATGATGTCCTCCGGCAAACTTCCTTTAGACGGCAGGATTGGTAAACCTACAGATCAGCTACCGCGCGGTGTCAAAAATTCAAACCGATGTACTCATCGAGCTGGGGCCTGGGTAAAAATGGCCAAAAATAACGGGTGGGGTGCGGGAGGGAGGGGGGGGGGGAGTGGGCTACAGTAAAATGTACCAGACATCACGAATTTGGCATGGGAACATTATGAAGGGTAAGATTTCATGCAAAGAGTGGCCAATAGTCACCGACGGTTACTTCGCAAAACAAACAAACTAGATCGAAATCTCATACATTTCCTCTATTGCCTCAAGCCCCTTTTTTGCTAAATCAAGACAGATTATTAATATTATTATTATCATTATTATTACTATTATTACTAACATTGCTATTATTATTATTGATTTTATTTTCGCTCCCTTCTTGGCCCGATTTTTACGCCTAATTAACATGCCTAACAAGTCTTCATCCTTACAACGTGAGAAGGGGGTCATTAATTCTTTGACCTCGTTTTCATAAATCCAGTCATATGATGCAGTGTTTCGGACACAAGGCCTAGTTTTGTCAGAATGCATTGAAAAAAAACTATTGCAACCGGAGAAGCCTATTTTAGACTTTTTCTAGTCAGCTGGTCTGGAAATATGCAATCTTTAGCCCCTTTACAGTCAGTTGGTCTTGTAATATGGCATTTTATGACTGGATTTATGTAAACAGGGTCAAAGGAAATTGTGAGCGAAACACCTGCGAAGCTGTATTTTCTCGCCAAAAGCGGTTGTTTTATCGCCAGAAACTCTCTCGAATGTCGACGCTATAAAATTTAAAAGGATTGGCAGCTTCTATTCTCCTTGGTGACTCACTTATCCGAAAGTTCAGTGCTAGTATTACTGTTATTGTTTCTCTGTCTTGATTCAACAGAACTCGGTTAGGTAAAGTTGACATGACACTATAGTTCTGAAGGCATCTTTTCGCAAGGACTGACGGTGTCAATGGGCACTATTCTGAACTCAAATCAACGCAAATTAATCTAACCTATGTCTTTTCGGAGCAAGAAGATTGCAGTTTGGGCATAACAACAAAATCACGAAGTCTACTAATTCAATTAAATTATTATTTACAACATAAAAATTAATGGCATCACAGACTTCAAAATTTCCAGCGCAAGAGTTGACCCGGCAAGCCATGCATGGTCTCAAATGATCTGAGGAATAGTGTGTAACATCAAGGATTCGCTTGATTTTTAGGCAGCTCCGGATTAAAGCTGAGAAATGTACTTTGATTAGTGACCCGCACATGGTTCATGTCGGTCAGCGACCGGAAACTACGCTTCCGAACTGAACAAATCGCCGTTTAGATCAGCGGAAAACCGATCTGGCACTTCTACCTAGCGGCAAAATCTCCATAAAAAAAGCATGAACATGAATCAATCGTACTCACATTAAATAGGGCTCTGTAATTCCACGCTATTCCTCGGTTTTCCCACACAGCTAGCCATTTTCTAGGAAATTGAATGCAATCGCCCGGATGTAACGAAATTTTTTTGCGCGGGACACAATACTACCAAAATTAGAGCAGAATTTTTCTAAGTCTTTCGCCACAGAATAGTTCCAGCCACATATCGGCATGGCCGCCTTCGAATCACCCGTCAAGTCCGGTAGGGAGTCCTATTTGGTGTGGCGAAGGACTTTTTGCCGTCTAAAGCAAGCACCTCACTATCCCGCCTCGCACAAGTCGTAACGAGTTGTTCAAGTTCACCCGTTAGAGCTTTGTTTAAGGAAAGATAATAGCCGACGCTTAGATTGCAAATCGTTGGACTTCCACCTTCATTGGACTTAATGATGTCCTCCGGCAAACTTCCTTTAGACGGCAGGATTGGTAAACCTACAGATCAGCTACCGCGCGGTGTCAAAAATTCAAACCGATGTACTCATCGAGCTGGGGCCTGGGTAAAAATGGCCAAAAATAACGGGTGGGGTGCGGGAGGGAGGGGGGGGGGGAGTGGGCTACAGTAAAATGTACCAGACATCACGAATTTGGCATGGGAACATTATGAAGGGTAAGATTTCATGCAAAGAGTGGCCAATAGTCACCGACGGTTACTTCGCAAAACAAACAAACTAGATCGAAATCTCATACATTTCCTCTATTGCCTCAAGCCCCTTTTTTGCTAAATCAAGACAGATTATTAATATTATTATTATCATTATTATTACTATTATTACTAACATTGCTATTATTATTATTGATTTTATTTTCGCTCCCTTCTTGGCCCGATTTTTACGCCTAATTAACATGCCTAACAAGTCTTCATCCTTACAACGTGAGAAGGGGGTCATTAATTCTTTGACCTCGTTTTCATAAATCCAGTCATATGATGCAGTGTTTCGGACACAAGGCCTAGTTTTGTCAGAATGCATTGAAAAAAAACTATTGCAACCGGAGAAGCCTATTTTAGACTTTTTCTAGTCAGCTGGTCTGGAAATATGCAATCTTTAGCCCCTTTACAGTCAGTTGGTCTTGTAATATGGCATTTTATGACTGGATTTATGTAAACAGGGTCAAAGGAAATTGTGAGCGAAACACCTGCGAAGCTGTATTTTCTCGCCAAAAGCGGTTGTTTTATCGCCAGAAACTCTCTCGAATGTCGACGCTATAAAATTTAAAAGGATTGGCAGCTTCTATTCTCCTTGGTGACTCACTTATCCGAAAGTTCAGTGCTAGTATTACTGTTATTGTTTCTCTGTCTTGATTCAACAGAACTCGGTTAGGTAAAGTTGACATGACACTATAGTTCTGAAGGCATCTTTTCGCAAGGACTGACGGTGTCAATGGGCACTATTCTGAACTCAAATCAACGCAAATTAATCTAACCTATGTCTTTTCGGAGCAAGAAGATTGCAGTTTGGGCATAACAACAAAATCACGAAGTCTACTAATTCAATTAAATTATTATTTACAACATAAAAATTAATGGCATCACAGACTTCAAAATTTCCAGCGCAAGAGTTGACCCGGCAAGCCATGCATGGTCTCAAATGATCTGAGGAATAGTGTGTAACATCAAGGATTCGCTTGATTTTTAGGCAGCTCCGGATTAAAGCTGAGAAATGTACTTTGATTAGTGACCCGCACATGGTTCATGTCGGTCAGCGACCGGAAACTACGCTTCCGAACTGAACAAATCGCCGTTTAGATCAGCGGAAAACCGATCTGGCACTTCTACCTAGCGGCAAAATCTCCATAAAAAAAGCATGAACATGAATCAATCATACTCACATTAAATAGGGCTCTGTAATTCCACGCTATTCCTCGGTTTTCCCACACAGCTAGCCATTTTCTAGGAAATTGAATGCAATCGCCCGGATGTAACGAAATTTTTTTGCGCGGGACACAATACTACCAAAATTAGAGCAGAATTTTTCTAAGTCTTTCGCCACAGAATAGTTCCAGCCACATATCGGCATGGCCGCCTTCGAATCACCCGTCAAGTCCGGTAGGGAGTCCTATTTGGTGTGGCGAAGGACTTTTTGCCGTCTAAAGCAAGCACCTCACTATCCCGCCTCGCACAAGTCGTAACGAGTTGTTCAAGTTCACCCGTTAGAGCTTTGTTTAAGGAAAGATAATAGCCGACGCTTAGATTGCAAATCGTTGGACTTCCACCTTCATTGGACTTAATGATGTCCTCCGGCAAACTTCCTTTAGACGGCAGGATTGGTAAACCTACAGATCAGCTACCGCGCGGTGTCAAAAATTCAAACCGATGTACTCATCGAGCTGGGGCCTGGGTAAAAATGGCCAAAAATAACGGGTGGGGTGCGGGAGGGAGGGGGGGGGGGAGTGGGCTACAGTAAAATGTACCAGACATCACGAATTTGGCATGGGAACATTATGAAGGGTAAGATTTCATGCAAAGAGTGGCCAATAGTCACCGACGGTTACTTCGCAAAACAAACAAACTAGATCGAAATCTCATACATTTCCTCTATTGCCTCAAGCCCCTTTTTTGCTAAATCAAGACAGATTATTAATATTATTATTATCATTATTATTACTATTATTACTAACATTGCTATTATTATTATTGATTTTATTTTCGCTCCCTTCTTGGCCCGATTTTTACGCCTAATTAACATGCCTAACAAGTCTTCATCCTTACAACGTGAGAAGGGGGTCATTAATTCTTTGACCTCGTTTTCATAAATCCAGTCATATGATGCAGTGTTTCGGACACAAGGCCTAGTTTTGTCAGAATGCATTGAAAAAAAACTATTGCAACCGGAGAAGCCTATTTTAGACTTTTTCTAGTCAGCTGGTCTGGAAATATGCAATCTTTAGCCCCTTTACAGTCAGTTGGTCTTGTAATATGGCATTTTATGACTGGATTTATGTAAACAGGGTCAAAGGAAATTGTGAGCAAAACACCTGCGAAGCTGTATTTTCTCGCCAAAAGCGGTTGTTTTATCGCCAGAAACTCTCTCGAATGTCGACGCTATAAAATTTAAAAGGATTGGCAGCTTCTATTCTCCTTGGTGACTCACTTATCCGAAAGTTCAGTGCTAGTATTACTGTTATTGTTTCTCTGTCTTGATTCAACAGAACTCGGTTAGGTAAAGTTGACATGACACTATAGTTCTGAAGGCATCTTTTCGCAAGGACTGACGGTGTCAATGGGCACTATTCTGAACTCAAATCAACGCAAATTAATCTAACCTATGTCTTTTCGGAGCAAGAAGATTGCAGTTTGGGCATAACAACAAAATCACGAAGTCTACTAATTCAATTAAATTATTATTTACAACATAAAAATTAATGGCATCACAGACTTCAAAATTTCCAGCGCAAGAGTTGACCCGGCAAGCCATGCATGGTCTCAAATGATCTGAGGAATAGTGTGTAACATCAAGGATTCGCTTGATTTTTAGGCAGCTCCGGATTAAAGCTGAGAAATGTACTTTGATTAGTGACCCGCACATGGTTCATGTCGGTCAGCGACCGGAAACTACGCTTCCGAACTGAACAAATCGCCGTTTAGATCAGCGGAAAACCGATCTGGCACTTCTACCTAGCGGCAAAATCTCCATAAAAAAAGCATGAACATGAATCAATCGTACTCACATTAAATAGGGCTCTGTAATTCCACGCTATTCCTCGGTTTTCCCACACAGCTAGCCATTTTCTAGGAAATTGAATGCAATCGCCCGGATGTAACGAAATTTTTTTGCGCGGGACACAATACTACCAAAATTAGAGCAGAATTTTTCTAAGTCTTTCGCCACAGAATAGTTCCAGCCACATATCGGCATGGCCGCCTTCGAATCACCCGTCAAGTCCGGTAGGGAGTCCTATTTGGTGTGGCGAAGGACTTTTTGCCGTCTAAAGCAAGCACCTCACTATCCCGCCTCGCACAAGTCGTAACGAGTTGTTCAAGTTCACCCGTTAGAGCTTTGTTTAAGGAAAGATAATAGCCGACGCTTAGATTGCAAATCGTTGGACTTCCACCTTCATTGGACTTAATGATGTCCTCCGGCAAACTTCCTTTAGACGGCAGGATTGGTAAACCTACAGATCAGCTACCGCGCGGTGTCAAAAATTCAAACCGATGTACTCATCGAGCTGGGGCCTGGGTAAAAATGGCCAAAAATAACAAGTGGGGTGCGGGAGGGAGGGGGGGGGGGGAGTGGGCTACAGTAAAATGTACCAGACATCACGAATTTGGCATGGGAACATTATGAAGGGTAAGATTTCATGCAAAGAGTGGCCAATAGTCACCGACGGTTACTTCGCAAAACAAACAAACTAGATCGAAATCTCATACATTTCCTCTATTGCCTCAAGCCCCTTTTTTGCTAAATCAAGACAGATTATTAATATTATTATTATCATTATTATTACTATTATTACTAACATTGCTATTATTATTATTGATTTTATTTTCGCTCCCTTCTTGGCCCGATTTTTACGCCTAATTAACATGCCTAACAAGTCTTCATCCTTACAACGTGAGAAGGGGGTCATTAATTCTTTGACCTCGTTTTCATAAATCCAGTCATATGATGCAGTGTTTCGGACACAAGGCCTAGTTTTGTCAGAATGCATTGAAAAAAAACTATTGCAACCGGAGAAGCCTATTTTAGACTTTTTCTAGTCAGCTGGTCTGGAAATATGCAATCTTTAGCCCCTTTACAGTCAGTTGGTCTTGTAATATGGCATTTTATGACTGGATTTATGTAAACAGGGTCAAAGGAAATTGTGAGCAAAACACCTGCGAAGCTGTATTTTCTCGCCAAAAGCGGTTGTTTTATCGCCAGAAACTCTCTCGAATGTCGACGCTATAAAATTTAAAAGGATTGGCAGCTTCTATTCTCCTTGGTGACTCACTTATCCGAAAGTTCAGTGCTAGTATTACTGTTATTGTTTCTCTGTCTTGATTCAACAGAACTCGGTTAGGTAAAGTTGACATGACACTATAGTTCTGAAGGCATCTTTTCGCAAGGACTGACGGTGTCAATGGGCACTATTCTGAACTCAAATCAACGCAAATTAATCTAACCTATGTCTTTTCGGAGCAAGAAGATTGCAGTTTGGGCATAACAACAAAATCACGAAGTCTACTAATTCAATTAAATTATTATTTACAACATAAAAATTAATGGCATCACAGACTTCAAAATTTCCAGCGCAAGAGTTGACCCGGCAAGCCATGCATGGTCTCAAATGATCTGAGGAATAGTGTGTAACATCAAGGATTCGCTTGATTTTTAGGCAGCTCCGGATTAAAGCTGAGAAATGTACTTTGATTAGTGACCCGCACATGGTTCATGTCGGTCAGCGACCGGAAACTACGCTTCCGAACTGAACAAATCGCCGTTTAGATCAGCGGAAAACCGATCTGGCACTTCTACCTAGCGGCAAAATCTCCATAAAAAAAGCATGAACATGAATCAATCATACTCACATTAAATAGGGCTCTGTAATTCCACGCTATTCCTCGGTTTTCCCACACAGCTAGCCATTTTCTAGGAAATTGAATGCAATCGCCCGGATGTAACGAAATTTTTTTGCGCGGGACACAATACTACCAAAATTAGAGCAGAATTTTTCTAAGTCTTTCGCCACAGAATAGTTCCAGCCACATATCGGCATGGCCGCCTTCGAATCACCCGTCAAGTCCGGTAGGGAGTCCTATTTGGTGTGGCGAAGGACTTTTTGCCGTCTAAAGCAAGCACCTCACTATCCCGCCTCGCACAAGTCGTAACGAGTTGTTCAAGTTCACCCGTTAGAGCTTTGTTTAAGGAAAGATAATAGCCGACGCTTAGATTGCAAATCGTTGGACTTCCACCTTCATTGGACTTAATGATGTCCTCCGGCAAACTTCCTTTAGACGGCAGGATTGGTAAACCTACAGATCAGCTACCGCGCGGTGTCAAAAATTCAAACCGATGTACTCATCGAGCTGGGGCCTGGGTAAAAATGGCCAAAAATAACGGGTGGGGTGCGGGAGGGAGGGAGGGGGGGGGGGAGTGGGCTACAGTAAAATGTACCAGACATCACGAATTTGGCATGGGAACATTATGAAGGGTAAGATTTCATGCAAAGAGTGGCCAATAGTCACCGACGGTTACTTCGCAAAACAAACAAACTAGATCGAAATCTCATACATTTCCTCTATTGCCTCAAGCCCCTTTTTTGCTAAATCAAGACAGATTATTAATATTATTATTATCATTATTATTACTATTATTACTAACATTGCTATTATTATTATTGATTTTATTTTCGCTCCCTTCTTGGCCCGATTTTTACGCCTAATTAACATGCCTAACAAGTCTTCATCCTTACAACGTGAGAAGGGGGTCATTAATTCTTTGACCTCGTTTTCATAAATCCAGTCATATGATGCAGTGTTTCGGACACAAGGCCTAGTTTTGTCAGAATGCATTGAAAAAAAACTATTGCAACCGGAGAAGCCTATTTTAGACTTTTTCTAGTCAGCTGGTCTGGAAATATGCAATCTTTAGCCCCTTTACAGTCAGTTGGTCTTGTAATATGGCATTTTATGACTGGATTTATGTAAACAGGGTCAAAGGAAATTGTGAGCGAAACACCTGCGAAGCTGTATTTTCTCGCCAAAAGCGGTTGTTTTATCGCCAGAAACTCTCTCGAATGTCGACGCTATAAAATTTAAAAGGATTGGCAGCTTCTATTCTCCTTGGTGACTCACTTATCCGAAAGTTCAGTGCTAGTATTACTGTTATTGTTTCTCTGTCTTGATTCAACAGAACTCGGTTAGGTAAAGTTGACATGACACTATAGTTCTGAAGGCATCTTTTCGCAAGGACTGACGGTGTCAATGGGCACTATTCTGAACTCAAATCAACGCAAATTAATCTAACCTATGTCTTTTCGGAGCAAGAAGATTGCAGTTTGGGCATAACAACAAAATCACGAAGTCTACTAATTCAATTAAATTATTATTTACAACATAAAAATTAATGGCATCACAGACTTCAAAATTTCCAGCGCAAGAGTTGACCCGGCAAGCCATGCATGGTCTCAAATGATCTGAGGAATAGTGTGTAACATCAAGGATTCGCTTGATTTTTAGGCAGCTCCGGATTAAAGCTGAAAAATGTACTTTGATTAGTGACCCACACATGGTTCATGTCGGTCAGCGACCGGAAACTACGCTTCCGAACTGAACAAATCGCCGTTTAGATCAGCGGAAAACCGATCTGGCACTTCTACCTAGCGGCAAAATCTCCATAAAAAAAGCATGAACATGAATCAATCGTACTCACATTAAATAGGGCTCTGTAATTCCACGCTATTCCTCGGTTTTCCCACACAGCTAGCCATTTTCTAGGAAATTGAATGCAATCGCCCGGATGTAACGAAATTTTTTTGCGCGGGACACAATACTACCAAAATTAGAGCAGAATTTTTCTAAGTCTTTCGCCACAGAATAGTTCCAGCCACATATCGGCATGGCCGCCTTCGAATCACCCGTCAAGTCCGGTAGGGAGTCCTATTTGGTGTGGCGAAGGACTTTTTGCCGTCTAAAGCAAGCACCTCACTATCCCGCCTCGCACAAGTCGTAACGAGTTGTTCAAGTTCACCCGTTAGAGCTTTGTTTAAGGAAAGATAATAGCCGACGCTTAGATTGCAAATCGTTGGACTTCCACCTTCATTGGACTTAATGATGTCCTCCGGCAAACTTCCTTTAGACGGCAGGATTGGTAAACCTACAGATCAGCTACCGCGCGGTGTCAAAAATTCAAACCGATGTACTCATCGAGCTGGGGCCTGGGTAAAAATGGCCAAAAATAACGGGTGGGGTGCGGGAGGGAGGGGGGGGGGGGGAGTGGGCTACAGTAAAATGTACCAGACATCACGAATTTGGCATGGGAACATTATGAAGGGTAAGATTTCATGCAAAGAGTGGCCAATAGTCACCGACGGTTACTTCGCAAAACAAACAAACTAGATCGAAATCTCATACATTTCCTCTATTGCCTCAAGCCCCTTTTTTGCTAAATCAAGACAGATTATTAATATTATTATTATCATTATTATTACTATTATTACTAACATTGCTATTATTATTATTGATTTTATTTTCGCTCCCTTCTTGGCCCGATTTTTACGCCTAATTAACATGCCTAACAAGTCTTCATCCTTACAACGTGAGAAGGGGGTCATTAATTCTTTGACCTCGTTTTCATAAATCCAGTCATATGATGCAGTGTTTCGGACACAAGGCCTAGTTTTGTCAGAATGCATTGAAAAAAAACTATTGCAACCGGAGAAGCCTATTTTAGACTTTTTCTAGTCAGCTGGTCTGGAAATATGCAATCTTTAGCCCCTTTACAGTCAGTTGGTCTTGTAATATGGCATTTTATGACTGGATTTATGTAAACAGGGTCAAAGGAAATTGTGAGCGAAACACCTGCGAAGCTGTATTTTCTCGCCAAAAGCGGTTGTTTTATCGCCAGAAACTCTCTCGAATGTCGACGCTATAAAATTTAAAAGGATTGGCAGCTTCTATTCTCCTTGGTGACTCACTTATCCGAAAGTTCAGTGCTAGTATTACTGTTATTGTTTCTCTGTCTTGATTCAACAGAACTCGGTTAGGTAAAGTTGACATGACACTATAGTTCTGAAGGCATCTTTTCGCAAGGACTGACGGTGTCAATGGGCACTATTCTGAACTCAAATCAACGCAAATTAATCTAACCTATGTCTTTTCGGAGCAAGAAGATTGCAGTTTGGGCATAACAACAAAATCACGAAGTCTACTAATTCAATTAAATTATTATTTACAACATAAAAATTAATGGCATCACAGACTTCAAAATTTCCAGCGCAAGAGTTGACCCGGCAAGCCATGCATGGTCTCAAATGATCTGAGGAATAGTGTGTAACATCAAGGATTCGCTTGATTTTTAGGCAGCTCCGGATTAAAGCTGAGAAATGTACTTTGATTAGTGACCCGCACATGGTTCATGTCGGTCAGCGACCGGAAACTACGCTTCCGAACTGAACAAATCGCCGTTTAGATCAGCGGAAAACCGATCTGGCACTTCTACCTAGCGGCAAAATCTCCATAAAAAAAGCATGAACATGAATCAATCGTACTCACATTAAATAGGGCTCTGTAATTCCACGCTATTCCTCGGTTTTCCCACACAGCTAGCCATTTTCTAGGAAATTGAATGCAATCGCCCGGATGTAACGAAATTTTTTTGCGCGGGACACAATACTACCAAAATTAGAGCAGAATTTTTCTAAGTCTTTCGCCACAGAATAGTTCCAGCCACATATCGGCATGGCCGCCTTCGAATCACCCGTCAAGTCCGGTAGGGAGTCCTATTTGGTGTGGCGAAGGACTTTTTGCCGTCTAAAGCAAGCACCTCACTATCCCGCCTCGCACAAGTCGTAACGAGTTGTTCAAGTTCACCCGTTAGAGCTTTGTTCAAGGAAAGATAATAGCCGACGCTTAGATTGCAAATCGTTGGACTTCCACCTTCATTGGACTTAATGATGTCCTCCGGCAAACTTCCTTTAGACGGCAGGATTGGTAAACCTACAGATCAGCTACCGCGCGGTGTCAAAAATTCAAACCGATGTACTCATCGAGCTGGGGCCTGGGTAAAAATGGCCAAAAATAACGGGTGGGGTGCGGGAGGGAGGGGGGGGGGGGAGTGGGCTACAGTAAAATGTACCAGACATCACGAATTTGGCATGGGAACATTATGAAGGGTAAGATTTCATGCAAAGAGTGGCCAATAGTCACCGACGGTTACTTCGCAAAACAAACAAACTAGATCGAAATCTCATACATTTCCTCTATTGCCTCAAGCCCCTTTTTTGCTAAATCAAGACAGATTATTAATATTATTATTATCATTATTATTACTATTATTACTAACATTGCTATTATTATTATTGATTTTATTTTCGCTCCCTTCTTGGCCCGATTTTTACGCCTAATTAACATGCCTAACAAGTCTTCATCCTTACAACGTGAGAAGGGGGTCATTAATTCTTTGACCTCGTTTTCATAAATCCAGTCATATGATGCAGTGTTTCGGACACAAGGCCTAGTTTTGTCAGAATGCATTGAAAAAAAACTATTGCAACCGGAGAAGCCTATTTTAGACTTTTTCTAGTCAGCTGGTCTGGAAATATGCAATCTTTAGCCCCTTTACAGTCAGTTGGTCTTGTAATATGGCATTTTATGACTGGATTTATGTAAACAGGGTCAAAGGAAATTGTGAGCGAAACACCTGCGAAGCTGTATTTTCTCGCCAAAAGCGGTTGTTTTATCGCCAGAAACTCTCTCGAATGTCGACGCTATAAAATTTAAAAGGATTGGCAGCTTCTATTCTCCTTGGTGACTCACTTATCCGAAAGTTCAGTGCTAGTATTACTGTTATTGTTTCTCTGTCTTGATTCAACAGAACTCGGTTAGGTAAAGTTGACATGACACTATAGTTCTGAAGGCATCTTTTCGCAAGGACTGACGGTGTCAATGGGCACTATTCTGAACTCAAATCAACGCAAATTAATCTAACCTATGTCTTTTCGGAGCAAGAAGATTGCAGTTTGGGCATAACAACAAAATCACGAAGTCTACTAATTCAATTAAATTATTATTTACAACATAAAAATTAATGGCATCACAGACTTCAAAATTTCCAGCGCAAGAGTTGACCCGGCAAGCCATGCATGGTCTCAAATGATCTGAGGAATAGTGTGTAACATCAAGGATTCGCTTGATTTTTAGGCAGCTCCGGATTAAAGCTGAGAAATGTACTTTGATTAGTGACCCGCACATGGTTCATGTCGGTCAGCGACCGGAAACTACGCTTCCGAACTGAACAAATCGCCGTTTAGATCAGCGGAAAACCGATCTGGCACTTCTACCTAGCGGCAAAATCTCCATAAAAAAAGCATGAACATGAATCAATCATACTCACATTAAATAGGGCTCTGTAATTCCACGCTATTCCTCGGTTTTCCCACACAGCTAGCCATTTTCTAGGAAATTGAATGCAATCGCCCGGATGTAACGAAATTTTTTTGCGCGGGACACAATACTACCAAAATTAGAGCAGAATTTTTCTAAGTCTTTCGCCACAGAATAGTTCCAGCCACATATCGGCATGGCCGCCTTCGAATCACCCGTCAAGTCCGGTAGGGAGTCCTATTTGGTGTGGCGAAGGACTTTTTGCCGTCTAAAGCAAGCACCTCACTATCCCGCCTCGCACAAGTCGTAACGAGTTGTTCAAGTTCACCCGTTAGAGCTTTGTTTAAGGAAAGATAATAGCCGACGCTTAGATTGCAAATCGTTGGACTTCCACCTTCATTGGACTTAATGATGTCCTCCGGCAAACTTCCTTTAGACGGCAGGATTGGTAAACCTACAGATCAGCTACCGCGCGGTGTCAAAAATTCAAACCGATGTACTCATCGAGCTGGGGCCTGGGTAAAAATGGCCAAAAATAACGGGTGGGGTGCGGGAGGGAGTGGGCTACAGTAAAATGTACCAGACATCACGAATTTGGCATGGGAACATTATGAAGGGTAAGATTTCATGCAAAGAGTGGCCAATAGTCACCGACGGTTACTTCGCAAAACAAACAAACTAGATCGAAATCTCATACATTTCCTCTATTGCCTCAAGCCCCTTTTTTGCTAAATCAAGACAGATTATTAATATTATTATTATCATTATTATTACTATTATTACTAACATTGCTATTATTATTATTGATTTTATTTTCGCTCCCTTCTTGGCCCGATTTTTACGCCTAATTAACATGCCTAACAAGTCTTCATCCTTACAACGTGAGAAGGGGGTCATTAATTCTTTGACCTCGTTTTCATAAATCCAGTCATATGATGCAGTGTTTCGGACACAAGGCCTAGTTTTGTCAGAATGCATTGAAAAAAAACTATTGCAACCGGAGAAGCCTATTTTAGACTTTTTCTAGTCAGCTGGTCTGGAAATATGCAATCTTTAGCCCCTTTACAGTCAGTTGGTCTTGTAATATGGCATTTTATGACTGGATTTATGTAAACAGGGTCAAAGGAAATTGTGAGCGAAACACCTGCGAAGCTGTATTTTCTCGCCAAAAGCGGTTGTTTTATCGCCAGAAACTCTCTCGAATGTCGACGCTATAAAATTTAAAAGGATTGGCAGCTTCTATTCTCCTTGGTGACTCACTTATCCGAAAGTTCAGTGCTAGTATTACTGTTATTGTTTCTCTGTCTTGATTCAACAGAACTCGGTTAGGTAAAGTTGACATGACACTATAGTTCTGAAGGCATCTTTTCGCAAGGACTGACGGTGTCAATGGGCACTATTCTGAACTCAAATCAACGCAAATTAATCTAACCTATGTCTTTTCGGAGCAAGAAGATTGCAGTTTGGGCATAACAACAAAATCACGAAGTCTACTAATTCAATTAAATTATTATTTACAACATAAAAATTAATGGCATCACAGACTTCAAAATTTCCAGCGCAAGAGTTGACCCGGCAAGCCATGCATGGTCTCAAATGATCTGAGGAATAGTGTGTAACATCAAGGATTCGCTTGATTTTTAGGCAGCTCCGGATTAAAGCTGAGAAATGTACTTTGATTAGTGACCCGCACATGGTTCATGTCGGTCAGCGACCGGAAACTACGCTTCCGAACTGAACAAATCGCCGTTTAGATCAGCGGAAAACCGATCTGGCACTTCTACCTAGCGGCAAAATCTCCATAAAAAAAGCATGAACATGAATCAATCGTACTCACATTAAATAGGGCTCTGTAATTCCACGCTATTCCTCGGTTTTCCCACACAGCTAGCCATTTTCTAGGAAATTGAATGCAATCGCCCGGATGTAACGAAATTTTTTTGCGCGGGACACAATACTACCAAAATTAGAGCAGAATTTTTCTAAGTCTTTCGCCACAGAATAGTTCCAGCCACATATCGGCATGGCCGCCTTCGAATCACCCGTCAAGTCCGGTAGGGAGTCCTATTTGGTGTGGCGAAGGACTTTTTGCCGTCTAAAGCAAGCACCTCACTATCCCGCCTCGCACAAGTCGTAACGAGTTGTTCAAGTTCACCCGTTAGAGCTTTGTTTAAGGAAAGATAATAGCCGACGCTTAGATTGCAAATCGTTGGACTTCCACCTTCATTGGACTTAATGATGTCCTCCGGCAAACTTCCTTTAGACGGCAGGATTGGTAAACCTACAGATCAGCTACCGCGCGGTGTCAAAAATTCAAACCGATGTACTCATCGAGCTGGGGCCTGGGTAAAAATGGCCAAAAATAACGGGTGGGGTGCGGGAGGGAGGGGGGGGGGGGGAGTGGGCTACAGTAAAATGTACCAGACATCACGAATTTGGCATGGGAACATTATGAAGGGTAAGATTTCATGCAAAGAGTGGCCAATAGTCACCGACGGTTACTTCGCAAAACAAACAAACTAGATCGAAATCTCATACATTTCCTCTATTGCCTCAAGCCCCTTTTTTGCTAAATCAAGACAGATTATTAATATTATTATTATCATTATTATTACTATTATTACTAACATTGCTATTATTATTATTGATTTTATTTTCGCTCCCTTCTTGGCCCGATTTTTACGCCTAATTAACATGCCTAACAAGTCTTCATCCTTACAACGTGAGAAGGGGGTCATTAATTCTTTGACCTCGTTTTCATAAATCCAGTCATATGATGCAGTGTTTCGGACACAAGGCCTAGTTTTGTCAGAATGCATTGAAAAAAAACTATTGCAACCGGAGAAGCCTATTTTAGACTTTTTCTAGTCAGCTGGTCTGGAAATATGCAATCTTTAGCCCCTTTACAGTCAGTTGGTCTTGTAATATGGCATTTTATGACTGGATTTATGTAAACAGGGTCAAAGGAAATTGTGAGCGAAACACCTGCGAAGCTGTATTTTCTCGCCAAAAGCGGTTGTTTTATCGCCAGAAACTCTCTCGAATGTCGACGCTATAAAATTTAAAAGGATTGGCAGCTTCTATTCTCCTTGGTGACTCACTTATCCGAAAGTTCAGTGCTAGTATTACTGTTATTGTTTCTCTGTCTTGATTCAACAGAACTCGGTTAGGTAAAGTTGACATGACACTATAGTTCTGAAGGCATCTTTTCGCAAGGACTGACGGTGTCAATGGGCACTATTCTGAACTCAAATCAACGCAAATTAATCTAACCTATGTCTTTTCGGAGCAAGAAGATTGCAGTTTGGGCATAACAACAAAATCACGAAGTCTACTAATTCAATTAAATTATTATTTACAACATAAAAATTAATGGCATCACAGACTTCAAAATTTCCAGCGCAAGAGTTGACCCGGCAAGCCATGCATGGTCTCAAATGATCTGAGGAATAGTGTGTAACATCAAGGATTCGCTTGATTTTTAGGCAGCTCCGGATTAAAGCTGAGAAATGTACTTTGATTAGTGACCCGCACATGGTTCATGTCGGTCAGCGACCGGAAACTACGCTTCCGAACTGAACAAATCGCCGTTTAGATCAGCGGAAAACCGATCTGGCACTTCTACCTAGCGGCAAAATCTCCATAAAAAAAGCATGAACATGAATCAATCATACTCACATTAAATAGGGCTCTGTAATTCCACGCTATTCCTCGGTTTTCCCACACAGCTAGCCATTTTCTAGGAAATTGAATGCAATCGCCCGGATGTAACGAAATTTTTTTGCGCGGGACACAATACTACCAAAATTAGAGCAGAATTTTTCTAAGTCTTTCGCCACAGAATAGTTCCAGCCACATATCGGCATGGCCGCCTTCGAATCACCCGTCAAGTCCGGTAGGGAGTCCTATTTGGTGTGGCGAAGGACTTTTTGCCGTCTAAAGCAAGCACCTCACTATCCCGCCTCGCACAAGTCGTAACGAGTTGTTCAAGTTCACCCGTTAGAGCTTTGTTTAAGGAAAGATAATAGCCGACGCTTAGATTGCAAATCGTTGGACTTCCACCTTCATTGGACTTAATGATGTCCTCCGGCAAACTTCCTTTAGACGGCAGGATTGGTAAACCTACAGATCAGCTACTGCGCGGTGTCAAAAATTCAAACCGATGTACTCATCGAGCTGGGGCCTGGGTAAAAATGGCCAAAAATAACGGGTGGGGTGCGGGAGGGAGGGGGGGGGGAGTGGGCTACAGTAAAATGTACCAGACATCACGAATTTGGCATGGGAACATTATGAAGGGTAAGATTTCATGCAAAGAGTGGCCAATAGTCACCGACGGTTACTTCGCAAAACAAACAAACTAGATCGAAATCTCATACATTTCCTCTATTGCCTCAAGCCCCTTTTTTGCTAAATCAAGACAGATTATTAATATTATTATTATCATTATTATTACTATTATTACTAACATTGCTATTATTATTATTGATTTTATTTTCGCTCCCTTCTTGGCCCGATTTTTACGCCTAATTAACATGCCTAACAAGTCTTCATCCTTACAACGTGAGAAGGGGGTCATTAATTCTTTGACCTCGTTTTCATAAATCCAGTCATATGATGCAGTGTTTCGGACACAAGGCCTAGTTTTGTCAGAATGCATTGAAAAAAAACTATTGCAACCGGAGAAGCCTATTTTAGACTTTTTCTAGTCAGCTGGTCTGGAAATATGCAATCTTTAGCCCCTTTACAGTCAGTTGGTCTTGTAATATGGCATTTTATGACTGGATTTATGTAAACAGGGTCAAAGGAAATTGTGAGCAAAACACCTGCGAAGCTGTATTTTCTCGCCAAAAGCGGTTGTTTTATCGCCAGAAACTCTCTCGAATGTCGACGCTATAAAATTTAAAAGGATTGGCAGCTTCTATTCTCCTTGGTGACTCACTTATCCGAAAGTTCAGTGCTAGTATTACTGTTATTGTTTCTCTGTCTTGATTCAACAGAACTCGGTTAGGTAAAGTTGACATGACACTATAGTTCTGAAGGCATCTTTTCGCAAGGACTGACGGTGTCAATGGGCACTATTCTGAACTCAAATCAACGCAAATTAATCTAACCTATGTCTTTTCGGAGCAAGAAGATTGCAGTTTGGGCATAACAACAAAATCACAAAGTCTACTAATTCAATTAAATTATTATTTACAACATAAAAATTAATGGCATCACAGACTTCAAAATTTCCAGCGCAAGAGTTGACCCGGCAAGCCATGCATGGTCTCAAATGATCTGAGGAATAGTGTGTAACATCAAGGATTCGCTTGATTTTTAGGCAGCTCCGGATTAAAGCTGAGAAATGTACTTTGATTAGTGACCCGCACATGGTTCATGTCGGTCAGCGACCGGAAACTACGCTTCCGAACTGAACAAATCGCCGTTTAGATCAGCGGAAAACCGATCTGGCACTTCTACCTAGCGGCAAAATCTCCATAAAAAAAGCATGAACATGAATCAATCGTACTCACATTAAATAGGGCTCTGTAATTCCACGCTATTCCTCGGTTTTCCCACACAGCTAGCCATTTTCTAGGAAATTGAATGCAATCGCCCGGATGTAACGAAATTTTTTTGCGCGGGACACAATACTACCAAAATTAGAGCAGAATTTTTCTAAGTCTTTCGCCACAGAATAGTTCCAGCCACATATCGGCATGGCCGCCTTCGAATCACCCGTCAAGTCCGGTAGGGAGTCCTATTTGGTGTGGCGAAGGACTTTTTGCCGTCTAAAGCAAGCACCTCACTATCCCGCCTCGCACAAGTCGTAACGAGTTGTTCAAGTTCACCCGTTAGAGCTTTGTTTAAGGAAAGATAATAGCCGACGCTTAGATTGCAAATCGTTGGACTTCCACCTTCATTGGACTTAATGATGTCCTCCGGCAAACTTCCTTTAGACGGCAGGATTGGTAAACCTACAGATCAGCTACCGCGCGGTGTCAAAAATTCAAACCGATGTACTCATCGAGCTGGGGCCTGGGTAAAAATGGCCAAAAATAACAAGTGGGGTGCGGGAGGGAGGGGGGGGGGGGGGGGAGTGGGCTACAGTAAAATGTACCAGACATCACGAATTTGGCATGGGAACATTATGAAGGGTAAGATTTCATGCAAAGAGTGGCCAATAGTCACCGACGGTTACTTCGCAAAACAAACAAACTAGATCGAAATCTCATACATTTCCTCTATTGCCTCAAGCCCCTTTTTTGCTAAATCAAGACAGATTATTAATATTATTATTATCATTATTATTACTATTATTACTAACATTGCTATTATTATTATTGATTTTATTTTCGCTCCCTTCTTGGCCCGATTTTTACGCCTAATTAACATGCCTAACAAGTCTTCATCCTTACAACGTGAGAAGGGGGTCATTAATTCTTTGACCTCGTTTTCATAAATCCAGTCATATGATGCAGTGTTTCGGACACAAGGCCTAGTTTTGTCAGAATGCATTGAAAAAAAACTATTGCAACCGGAGAAGCCTATTTTAGACTTTTTCTAGTCAGCTGGTCTGGAAATATGCAATCTTTAGCCCCTTTACAGTCAGTTGGTCTTGTAATATGGCATTTTATGACTGGATTTATGTAAACAGGGTCAAAGGAAATTGTGAGCGAAACACCTGCGAAGCTGTATTTTCTCGCCAAAAGCGGTTGTTTTATCGCCAGAAACTCTCTCGAATGTCGACGCTATAAAATTTAAAAGGATTGGCAGCTTCTATTCTCCTTGGTGACTCACTTATCCGAAAGTTCAGTGCTAGTATTACTGTTATTGTTTCTCTGTCTTGATTCAACAGAACTCGGTTAGGTAAAGTTGACATGACACTATAGTTCTGAAGGCATCTTTTCGCAAGGACTGACGGTGTCAATGGGCACTATTCTGAACTCAAATCAACGCAAATTAATCTAACCTATGTCTTTTCGGAGCAAGAAGATTGCAGTTTGGGCATAACAACAAAATCACGAAGTCTACTAATTCAATTAAATTATTATTTACAACATAAAAATTAATGGCATCACAGACTTCAAAATTTCCAGCGCAAGAGTTGACCCGGCAAGCCATGCATGGTCTCAAATGATCTGAGGAATAGTGTGTAACATCAAGGATTCGCTTGATTTTTAGGCAGCTCCGGATTAAAGCTGAGAAATGTACTTTGATTAGTGACCCGCACATGGTTCATGTCGGTCAGCGACCGGAAACTACGCTTCCGAACTGAACAAATCGCCGTTTAGATCAGCGGAAAACCGATCTGGCACTTCTACCTAGCGGCAAAATCTCCATAAAAAAAGCATGAACATGAATCAATCATACTCACATTAAATAGGGCTCTGTAATTCCACGCTATTCCTCGGTTTTCCCACACAGCTAGCCATTTTCTAGGAAATTGAATGCAATCGCCCGGATGTAACGAAATTTTTTTGCGCGGGACACAATACTACCAAAATTAGAGCAGAATTTTTCTAAGTCTTTCGCCACAGAATAGTTCCAGCCACATATCGGCATGGCCGCCTTCGAATCACCCGTCAAGTCCGGTAGGGAGTCCTATTTGGTGTGGCGAAGGACTTTTTGCCGTCTAAAGCAAGCACCTCACTATCCCGCCTCGCACAAGTCGTAACGAGTTGTTCAAGTTCACCCGTTAGAGCTTTGTTTAAGGAAAGATAATAGCCGACGCTTAGATTGCAAATCGTTGGACTTCCACCTTCATTGGACTTAATGATGTCCTCCGGCAAACTTCCTTTAGACGGCAGGATTGGTAAACCTACAGATCAGCTACCGCGCGGTGTCAAAAATTCAAACCGATGTACTCATCGAGCTGGGGCCTGGGTAAAAATGGCCAAAAATAACGGGTGGGGTGCGGGAGGGAGGGAGGGGGGGGGGGGAGTGGGCTACAGTAAAATGTACCAGACATCACGAATTTGGCATGGGAACATTATGAAGGGTAAGATTTCATGCAAAGAGTGGCCAATAGTCACCGACGGTTACTTCGCAAAACAAACAAACTAGATCGAAATCTCATACATTTCCTCTATTGCCTCAAGCCCCTTTTTTGCTAAATCAAGACAGATTATTAATATTATTATTATCATTATTATTACTATTATTACTAACATTGCTATTATTATTATTGATTTTATTTTCGCTCCCTTCTTGGCCCGATTTTTACGCCTAATTAACATGCCTAACAAGTCTTCATCCTTACAACGTGAGAAGGGGGTCATTAATTCTTTGACCTCGTTTTCATAAATCCAGTCATATGATGCAGTGTTTCGGACACAAGGCCTAGTTTTGTCAGAATGCATTGAAAAAAAACTATTGCAACCGGAGAAGCCTATTTTAGACTTTTTCTAGTCAGCTGGTCTGGAAATATGCAATCTTTAGCCCCTTTACAGTCAGTTGGTCTTGTTATATGGCATTTTATGACTGGATTTATGTAAACAGGGTCAAAGGAAATTGTGAGCGAAACACCTGCGAAGCTGTATTTTCTCGCCAAAAGCGGTTGTTTTATCGCCAGAAACTCTCTCGAATGTCGACGCTATAAAATTTAAAAGGATTGGCAGCTTCTATTCTCCTTGGTGACTCACTTATCCGAAAGTTCAGTGCTAGTATTACTGTTATTGTTTCTCTGTCTTGATTCAACAGAACTCGGTTAGGTAAAGTTGACATGACACTATAGTTCTGAAGGCATCTTTTCGCAAGGACTGACGGTGTCAATGGGCACTATTCTGAACTCAAATCAACGCAAATTAATCTAACCTATGTCTTTTCGGAGCAAGAAGATTGCAGTTTGGGCATAACAACAAAATCACGAAGTCTACTAATTCAATTAAATTATTATTTACAACATAAAAATTAATGGCATCACAGACTTCAAAATTTCCAGCGCAAGAGTTGACCCGGCAAGCCATGCATGGTCTCAAATGATCTGAGGAATAGTGTGTAACATCAAGGATTCGCTTGATTTTTAGGCAGCTCCGGATTAAAGCTGAGAAATGTACTTTGATTAGTGACCCACACATGGTTCATGTCGGTCAGCGACCGGAAACTACGCTTCCGAACTGAACAAATCGCCGTTTAGATCAGCGGAAAACCGATCTGGCACTTCTACCTAGCGGCAAAATCTCCATAAAAAAAGCATGAACATGAATCAATCGTACTCACATTAAATAGGGCTCTGTAATTCCACGCTATTCCTCGGTTTTCCCACACAGCTAGCCATTTTCTAGGAAATTGAATGCAATCGCCCGGATGTAACGAAATTTTTTTGCGCGGGACACAATACTACCAAAATTAGAGCAGAATTTTTCTAAGTCTTTCGCCACAGAATAGTTCCAGCCACATATCGGCATGGCCGCCTTCGAATCACCCGTCAAGTCCGGTAGGGAGTCCTATTTGGTGTGGCGAAGGACTTTTTGCCGTCTAAAGCAAGCACCTCACTATCCCGCCTCGCACAAGTCGTAACGAGTTGTTCAAGTTCACCCGTTAGAGCTTTGTTTAAGGAAAGATAATAGCCGACGCTTAGATTGCAAATCGTTGGACTTCCACCTTCATTGGACTTAATGATGTCCTCCGGCAAACTTCCTTTAGACGGCAGGATTGGTAAACCTACAGATCAGCTACCGCGCGGTGTCAAAAATTCAAACCGATGTACTCATCGAGCTGGGGCCTGGGTAAAAATGGCCAAAAATAACGGGTGGGGTGCGGGAGGGAGGGGGGGGGGGGAGTGGGCTACAGTAAAATGTACCAGACATCACGAATTTGGCATGGGAACATTATGAAGGGTAAGATTTCATGCAAAGAGTGGCCAATAGTCACCGACGGTTACTTCGCAAAACAAACAAACTAGATCGAAATCTCATACATTTCCTCTATTGCCTCAAGCCCCTTTTTTGCTAAATCAAGACAGATTATTAATATTATTATTATCATTATTATTACTATTATTACTAACATTGCTATTATTATTATTGATTTTATTTTCGCTCCCTTCTTGGCCCGATTTTTACGCCTAATTAACATGCCTAACAAGTCTTCATCCTTACAACGTGAGAAGGGGGTCATTAATTCTTTGACCTCGTTTTCATAAATCCAGTCATATGATGCAGTGTTTCGGACACAAGGCCTAGTTTTGTCAGAATGCATTGAAAAAAAACTATTGCAACCGGAGAAGCCTATTTTAGACTTTTTCTAGTCAGCTGGTCTGGAAATATGCAATCTTTAGCCCCTTTACAGTCAGTTGGTCTTGTAATATGGCATTTTATGACTGGATTTATGTAAACAGGGTCAAAGGAAATTGTGAGCGAAACACCTGCGAAGCTGTATTTTCTCGCCAAAAGCGGTTGTTTTATCGCCAGAAACTCTCTCGAATGTCGACGCTATAAAATTTAAAAGGATTGGCAGCTTCTATTCTCCTTGGTGACTCACTTATCCGAAAGTTCAGTGCTAGTATTACTGTTATTGTTTCTCTGTCTTGATTCAACAGAACTCGGTTAGGTAAAGTTGACATGACACTATAGTTCTGAAGGCATCTTTTCGCAAGGACTGACGGTGTCAATGGGCACTATTCTGAACTCAAATCAACGCAAATTAATCTAACCTATGTCTTTTCGGAGCAAGAAGATTGCAGTTTGGGCATAACAACAAAATCACGAAGTCTACTAATTCAATTAAATTATTATTTACAACATAAAAATTAATGGCATCACAGACTTCAAAATTTCCAGCGCAAGAGTTGACCCGGCAAGCCATGCATGGTCTCAAATGATCTGAGGAATAGTGTGTAACATCAAGGATTCGCTTGATTTTTAGGCAGCTCCGGATTAAAGCTGAGAAATGTACTTTGATTAGTGACCCGCACATGGTTCATGTCGGTCAGCGACCGGAAACTACGCTTCCGAACTGAACAAATCGCCGTTTAGATCAGCGGAAAACCGATCTGGCACTTCTACCTAGCGGCAAAATCTCCATAAAAAAAGCATGAACATGAATCAATCATACTCACATTAAATAGGGCTCTGTAATTCCACGCTATTCCTCGGTTTTCCCACACAGCTAGCCATTTTCTAGGAAATTGAATGCAATCGCCCGGATGTAACGAAATTTTTTTGCGCGGGACACAATACTACCAAAATTAGAGCAGAATTTTTCTAAGTCTTTCGCCACAGAATAGTTCCAGCCACATATCGGCATGGCCGCCTTCGAATCACCCGTCAAGTCTGGTAGGGAGTCCTATTTGGTGTGGCGAAGGACTTTTTGCCGTCTAAAGCAAGCACCTCACTATCCCGCCTCGCACAAGTCGTAACGAGTTGTTCAAGTTCACCCGTTAGAGCTTTGTTTAAGGAAAGATAATAGCCGACGCTTAGATTGCAAATCGTTGGACTTCCACCTTCATTGGACTTAATGATGTCCTCCGGCAAACTTCCTTTAGACGGCAGGATTGGTAAACCTACAGATCAGCTACCGCGCGGTGTCAAAAATTCAAACCGATGTACTCATCGAGCTGGGGCCTGGGTAAAAATGGCCAAAAATAACGGGTGGGGTGCGGGAGGGAGGGGGGGGGGGGAGTGGGCTACAGTAAAATGTACCAGACATCACGAATTTGGCATGGGAACATTATGAAGGGTAAGATTTCATGCAAAGAGTGGCCAATAGTCACCGACGGTTACTTCGCAAAACAAACAAACTAGATCGAAATCTCATACATTTCCTCTATTGCCTCAAGCCCCTTTTTTGCTAAATCAAGACAGATTATTAATATTATTATTATCATTATTATTACTATTATTACTAACATTGCTATTATTATTATTGATTTTATTTTCGCTCCCTTCTTGGCCCGATTTTTACGCCTAATTAACATGCCTAACAAGTCTTCATCCTTACAACGTGAGAAGGGGGTCATTAATTCTTTGACCTCGTTTTCATAAATCCAGTCATATGATGCAGTGTTTCGGACACAAGGCCTAGTTTTGTCAGAATGCATTGAAAAAAAACTATTGCAACCGGAGAAGCCTATTTTAGACTTTTTCTAGTCAGCTGGTCTGGAAATATGCAATCTTTAGCCCCTTTACAGTCAGTTGGTCTTGTAATATGGCATTTTATGACTGGATTTATGTAAACAGGGTCAAAGGAAATTGTGAGCGAAACACCTGCGAAGCTGTATTTTCTCGCCAAAAGCGGTTGTTTTATCGCCAGAAACTCTCTCGAATGTCGACGCTATAAAATTTAAAAGGATTGGCAGCTTCTATTCTCCTTGGTGACTCACTTATCCGAAAGTTCAGTGCTAGTATTACTGTTATTGTTTCTCTGTCTTGATTCAACAGAACTCGGTTAGGTAAAGTTGACATGACACTATAGTTCTGAAGGCATCTTTTCGCAAGGACTGACGGTGTCAATGGGCACTATTCTGAACTCAAATCAACGCAAATTAATCTAACCTATGTCTTTTCGGAGCAAGAAGATTGCAGTTTGGGCATAACAACAAAATCACGAAGTCTACTAATTCAATTAAATTATTATTTACAACATAAAAATTAATGGCATCACAGACTTCAAAATTTCCAGCGCAAGAGTTGACCCGGCAAGCCATGCATGGTCTCAAATGATCTGAGGAATAGTGTGTAACATCAAGGATTCGCTTGATTTTTAGGCAGCTCCGGATTAAAGCTGAGAAATGTACTTTGATTAGTGACCCGCACATGGTTCATGTCGGTCAGCGACCGGAAACTACGCTTCCGAACTGAACAAATCGCCGTTTAGATCAGCGGAAAACCGATCTGGCACTTCTACCTAGCGGCAAAATCTCCATAAAAAAAGCATGAACATGAATCAATCGTACTCACATTAAATAGGGCTCTGTAATTCCACGCTATTCCTCGGTTTTCCCACACAGCTAGCCATTTTCTAGGAAATTGAATGCAATCGCCCGGATGTAACGAAATTTTTTTGCGCGGGACACAATACTACCAAAATTAGAGCAGAATTTTTCTAAGTCTTTCGCCACAGAATAGTTCCAGCCACATATCGGCATGGCCGCCTTCGAATCACCCGTCAAGTCCGGTAGGGAGTCCTATTTGGTGTGGCGAAGGACTTTTTGCCGTCTAAAGCAAGCACCTCACTATCCCGCCTCGCACAAGTCGTAACGAGTTGTTCAAGTTCACCCGTTAGAGCTTTGTTTAAGGAAAGATAATAGCCGACGCTTAGATTGCAAATCGTTGGACTTCCACCTTCATTGGACTTAATGATGTCCTCCGGCAAACTTCCTTTAGACGGCAGGATTGGTAAACCTACAGATCAGCTACCGCGCGGTGTCAAAAATTCAAACCGATGTACTCATCGAGCTGGGGCCTGGGTAAAAATGGCCAAAAATAACGGGTGGGGTGCGGGAGGGAGGGGGGGGGAGTGGGCTACAGTAAAATGTACCAGACATCACGAATTTGGCATGGGAACATTATGAAGGGTAAGATTTCATGCAAAGAGTGGCCAATAGTCACCGACGGTTACTTCGCAAAACAAACAAACTAGATCGAAATCTCATACATTTCCTCTATTGCCTCAAGCCCCTTTTTTGCTAAATCAAGACAGATTATTAATATTATTATTATCATTATTATTACTATTATTACTAACATTGCTATTATTATTATTGATTTTATTTTCGCTCCCTTCTTGGCCCGATTTTTACGCCTAATTAACATGCCTAACAAGTCTTCATCCTTACAACGTGAGAAGGGGGTCATTAATTCTTTGACCTCGTTTTCATAAATCCAGTCATATATAAAACTTCAATTATTTTCCTGCATAGTCATTTAGCGTGCATTCCTTTGGGATGATCCGAAATAGGATCAGTGATCCAAGATCACTCGGATCACTGTGCATCAAAGGCACCAGCAAATCCACTCTGAACAAGGATTCACCCGCACCTTTCCGATGCTCAGTGATCCGAGTAATCATCCCATAGCAATGCACCCTTAAATTACTAGAGCACTTGAGAGGCATATCTGAATGTTAAAAACTTCTACTGTTCTTTTTAAGAAGCTGTGGAAAATTGGGATGAAATGAAGCTGACCTTAAAGTTTAAAGGATCAAATTAATGATCTAGTGCATTAGCCAAGGGGGTGAAGGTGTGAGCATGGAATTAAAAGAGAGCGGTAAATATTATATATCTGCTTTCTGTTTTTATCTTTTAACAGAAAAAAGATGGTAGTCACAGAAATTAAAAAGGCATGGCCAATTGATGAAGAAGTTCCCTCTTTCCGACCTCACCAAGTTGATCAAGTTTTAAAGCTGAGCAATTTTGTGAAACGTTTAACTGAAGGCAAGGATTCATCCAAATATGTTTCCCACAGGGTGCATTTGGTCCAAATGCCATTAACCCTTTCCCTACTACACCGCCCTGTACCGCCCTGAAAAAAATTGCCGCCATTTTCCTACGCCGCCCTATACCGCCTTAGCGAAACAAACTCTTTCCCCTACCCCTGTAGTTGCTATCTTTGCTCTCTATTGTTTTATAATTATTTCTCAAACACTGACCAATCATAACGCAGTAACTGCACAAAAATAATCTGCTCCATTGAGCGAACACATGGCAAAGTTTTCTGTCGATCTGCTCGCTTGTGTTTGAATCATCATGGCTGCTCATGTTGTGGAACCTATGGAGATTTCAAGGGAAGATTTTGACGATATTTTCGGAAGCTCAGATGAAGAAATGAACAACGAAGATTTAGATATCGATGTTAGTGAAGTTGAAGATGAAAGTGATGAAAATGACACGAGCGGAAGCGAAAGTGAAGGCAACGAACCGGTCGAGTGGACAAATCGTTTACGCAACATCCACATGGAGGACTTTACTTCGCCTGCTGGAATCACCTTTGAGATAGGAAATGAAGCCCGGGAGATAGATATATTTAAACTGTTTTTTAAAGATGAAATACTCAATGTCATTGTGCGAGAAACAAATTGCTATGCTCGCCAAAAGCTCGTAGGTGAAGCGCTTGACAAATGGCAAGATGTGACACTTGATGAAGTAAAAGCATTTCTCGGTGTTTCTGTGGCCATGGGTTTGAATCCTCTTCCTTTTACTGCTGATTACTGGTCAAGCGATCCATTTTTAGGCAACGAGGGGATACAAAAAGTGATGACCAAAAATCGCTTTGAACATCTAAGCCGATTTTTTCATTTCAATGATTCTTCAGTTGAACCAAGATGGCTACGACCGTCTTTATAAAGTGAGGCCAATTTTGTCCCACTTCAACGCCAAAATTCAGGAACTATATAAACCTACGAAACATATTTCAGTCGATGAAGGAATGATTAGTTTCAAAGGAAGGCTGTCCTTTCGCCAGTACATGCCAGCAAAGCCAACAAAGTATGGCATAAAGGTCTGGATGGCAGCCGATGCATTTAACGGATTTGTTGTCAATCATGAAGTCTACCTTGGTAAACAACCCGGACGCGTCCTTGCAAATGGCCTTGGCTACAGTGTTGTGATGGAATTGATGGCCCCATTTTTAAACAAGAATCACCACGTTTATTTTGATAACTTTTTTTCGTCGCCTAAACTGTTGGAAGATCTTCAGAATGAAGGAACGTATGCTTGTTCTACAGTTCGTGCTGGCCGTATCGGGTTACCGCCATCTCCGCGTCGCAAGCTAAAGAGAGAAAGCGAAATGATTTGTGAGCAGAAAGGCAATCTTGTCTACACAAAATGGCACGATAAACGCGATGTTAATATTTTATCAACCAATTTTAACCCTCTTGATCCTAAAACTGTGAAAGACGCAAAAAGAATGGAGATGTTGTGCGTGTTGAAAAACCAGCATGTGTTGATTTATACAACAACAACATGGGTGGCGTTGATCGCTCTGATCAACTTCGCTCTTACTACAGCGCTTGTTGACCCTCAAAAAAGTGGTACAAGTATCTACTCTGGTTTATTTTTGATCTATCACTCGTGAACTCGTTTATCATTTTCAAAGAAAATGTCCACAGAAGAGGAAGAAGAACGCTAGTGAACTTTCGCCTCGCACTTGCCAAACAGCTCATCGGTGGGTTTTCTAGTCGATCAGAGAACAGGAAGCACACTATGAAAGCAGCTTCTTTACAAGCTACAACTACTCCTGGAAATGCTGCAGGTCATTTTTGCATTCGACGGGAAGGAAATGCTAGAAAGAGGCACTGTGTGCAATGCAAGAAAGATGGAAGAAAGACCTCAAGTGATCGAGCAAAGGAGACCATCTACGAGTGCGCACAATGTGGTATCGCTTTGTGCAAGGATCCCTGTTTCAAGCGCTATCATAATTTATAGAATCCCATTTTTGTGTAAATTCAAGGTTTTTGAGACAAGGAACAACACTTCAGTCATTTGTATATATTTTTATTGACATTTGTTTCTGTTATGAGGATAATAGGTACTTTAGCTTAGTTCAGCCAATGATGTAAACTTGTTGTAATGGCGGCAAATTCAAAAAAATTATTCGAGTTGAACATTTAGCTGTGAACTACACAGTAACAAGACTTAATTGTAACTCTTTTGGTTCAGAATTTTGATTAAACACAATTAGACTGCATTTTCCTGTAATTTTTTAGCTTTGTCTATTTATGAAAATCTACTGAGCATCCATGTTTTGATTTTGGGTTTATTTCCCTTGCGTTGGCCACTGGAAGCCTAGGAAATTAGAGATAGTTATCTTTGGGCGTGGCTAGTAGGGAAAGGGTTAAAGAAATGGTAATGGGTCACATGAGAGAGCGACGAAGAAGTTTTAAAGATTCTGAGGTCCAAAAGGGGGCTACTTCAAATTCAAGTAATGGTGACACTGAAAGTGTTGAAGATTCAGGTAGCAGCTCAAGTTCTTCAACTACACCAAGTCAGACACTATCTATGAAAAAGGTCAAAATATATGGAGATTACTTTCATCCAGGTTAGTGTTAAGTTTGATGTACAACCGGCGCTCTTTAACAAGAACATCCATTCTCCATCTGTCCATCTAACTTCCCGGGAGAATTGCACCACAATGCCCAGTTGATGTGGCATTTCTGATAAATACAGTTTAGTATTTATAGTATTATATAGTACTATTACAACAGTTCTCATTATTTCTATTATGTTATTTGTTAATTGATTAACTAATTATTAATTGACATCCATGTGCTTTTTTCTCCAGATTTGACTCAGTCCAGTTGTGACGCAATTCTCTTGGCAGTGCTGAAAAAATGCAGCATCCATGATGTACAGCTGTTTGGTTTGTCCCTTCTTAGAGGGCAGGATAAGAATACATACATAAGGGCTTTGGCAAGTGCTCTCCTCAGCAACAAGATTGTGTCACTCAAAGAGGATTCTGACTTAGCAAATCTCACCATAAAAGACATTGAGATTTTAAAATCACCTTAAGTTAAAAGACGGAGCAGCCACAAACTCATTTTGACATTACATTATGTCAGAAGATGAGAGATTAAGCTGCCTTTCAAAGGTTTTGTATGTAAATTAGCATAGTTGTTGATGTTGCTGAAATATGAGATGCATGCATGCTCAAAAGGCTTCTGTTAAATCATAACTTGACAGATACAGTATACTTGACAGTAAGCAATCTTGATATATTTCATAAGTTTTTTTGATGAAATATATAAAGATTGCTTACTGTTAAGTATACTGCATCTGTCAAGGTATTATTTAACATAAGCCTTTTTTCACTGTTGCAATCATTTAACACAACACAACAAACACCTTAAGTTATGAAAGGATACAGTGAAGCCCTTTACTCCTTAAGACTTCTAGTTATAAGGCCCTAAAATGTATGTTAAGTATACATTGCATTGATTAAAGAGTTCTGTTTCATTTCATTGTGCTTCTTGAATGAGTTGGTGTGAGCTTCAATTTTTACTTGTTTAACCCATT
>OX393568.1:15320672-15335672 GCA_947652115.1 Blastomussa wellsi | reverse complement strand
AGCAACCTAGTGTCCGACATCACCAAGGTCGACTACCTGGCAGGGAACCTCGGTCAAACGAATCTGCGCCCTTTGGCTGGCCTTCCCCCGTTCGTGGATGATATCTACATGTTTGGCTATCTCTGTCGAGAGGAGTGTGTTTTTCGGAAAGAAGTCTGTTGTGCACAAGCGGGAAAGAGGGATCGGAAAAACTTGTTGTGGCAAGAATTGCAAACACCATGGAAATAGCCCTGGGAAAACGGGCATTCCAACGGCCATCGTGCACACGGTAGCACTTGCAAAAGCGGGGAGCAGCACAATCCGTGCAACCATCGCGAGAATCGAGGAAAACACCTTCTACAGGGCAAAAAGAAGCTGGCAAGCGATCCATCCAGGTAAAGAGATCGCTTCTGATCGTTTCCAAAGTCCCTGCTGCACAAGGCGCTGCCAGTTTTCGAAAGATGCCTGGTTGGGGGCAACGGGTACGGCGTCTACAGCATCGACTACACACAGGACTTCTCCAGAGTTCTAGACCGCAAAGCACTTGTCGCCCATCTTGGATACGAAACAGTGGGGGATTTCTGCACAGCGATCGGCGGGGCGCCCCAAGAATCTTAGAAAACACAGCCAGCGTCGGGGAGCACGTCTGCACCTGGATCGCCACCAGGCCAGAAGGGCGGACAACCTGCACAAAGGTATACAACAAAGTCGTGTCTAACTTGGAGGCAGGAGAGATCCGCGAACCCATCGGTGGCCACCTGGCAGAATACTCCGACTGCCCCAACCAGCCATGCAAGCCTGCGGATGCACGCGAATCGAAGTCTCTCTGTACGGCTTCCCGCTCGGCGAGCTTTCGAACAAAAAGGCCACCACCTGCATCGAGAAAGCCTTGGAGCAGGTTTCCGTCGCCAAAGAAGACGACGAAGACGAAGAAGAGCGCGGCCTCTTCGTGGTGCAACTGCCCAGCAAGCAATGGCAAAATCTCGTCCTCGCAGAGAGACCGCGAGGCCACATCTTCATTGCGTGGGGCTGCTACACAAAAACAGGCCAGATCTCGGGTGTCCACGTGAGCCCCACCCCAGCGAAAGTGGAAGAGCCAGGCATGTGGGAAAAAGCGGTACTGTGGGCAGCAGGGGAGTTAGGCTACTGGTCTTGCCTGATTTTTCAGGTTGACATCCTGGCTGCCGACGACGAAGGGGTGGAGCTCGGGCCAAAAGCAAAAAGCCTACACAGCTCCACCCGAACGGGGACAACCTCTCGGTGCTTGTGCCGCCAACAGACAAGATCGCGTGGGAATGGTGGACAAAAAAAGGCCAAACCATCGGCATCAACTCTTCGAAATATCAACTACAAGAAGTGCCAGAAATCGCCCAGCAGCGCCAAATGTCCACGACAAGAAACCGCGAGAACATTCTTGCGGAGCTTCGCTACGCCCGCACAGGGAAGAGAAGAAAAGCAGTGCCAAAAAGAGGAGGAAGCAAGAAGGGCACGAGAAGCAGAAATCGAGGCCCTGCAAAAGTACGCCGAGATCCAGAGAAAAATCGAAGACAAAAGCCGGGAGATTTGCACAAAAGTCCTTGGCACTCCGGAGAAGGAGACACAAAAAGTTTTGGAACTGGCGCCAGACAAAACATGGCCAGCTCTTGGTTTTTGAGGAAAAGAAGTCAAATATCGGGTTGTCTTGCAGTCCGCAAAAGAAGCAGCAGTTGCTGTTTGGGTGACAAAGGGTTTGCGAAAAATCCTCCTGGAGTGCGCGGATTGCTTCCGCAAGGAGGAAGAAGAACGATACGATCGGCAGCTTTTCTGGCTAGTGTCTTTCCCTTGCGTCGGCAAACTTCGGGGGTTGGTGTTGCTAATCGAGCCTTCGAAAACGTTCCAGAACTGGGAAGGCAAAACAATTGTGTGGAACCCCATCCAGGTGCTGGCCACCCCAGACAAGGGAAGACTTGTACTCTTGCAGGATCTGGGGGCCAAATGCGAAGAGTACGACACCCTCCGCACGGGATTAGCCAAAAAAGAATTCTGGCCAGTACCTGCGCCTGCGAACAAAGAGACGAAAGAAACAACAGACTTGCCGCCGAGGGAGTACATTCGGATTCGAAAAGCTTTGCGGACCATACTGTTCCTGCTGCCACTCGGCGAAGATGGAGAGCCGACGACGGACGAAGGAAAAGGAGCAAAAAGAGGTCGCTGCAATGGGTGGCACAGAAGCGCTTGAAAAAAGAAAAAAACCCCTGCATTGCTGGCTAGGGGAGGAGAAAATGATACCGAGCAAGAAAAGGTGCCACCGCGTAGCCTTGGCATAGCAGCCTACACTGGAACAATGGTCCCACCTTCGATGCAGAAAACAGAATCCCCATCGCAAGCAACCACAAAGAGCTGGCCGTGATCCCATTCCAGCCATTTTTTTGCTGTCGCCGCATCGATATGGCCAACAATGCGGGCCAATTTGACTTCCAGCGAGGCGGAAAACTCGCAAAGAGCACCCCAATCCTTCCAGCAAATCTTCTCTTCCAGCCGCTCGTAGTTCTTCTCGTGGACACAAAACTCTTCGAAGGGAAACCAAGGCAGGAGACCAGAACGGCGGTTCCACACTAACTCCATGTTTTTGTATACTACTGTTGCGGCAGCTTCCAATTGCGAGCACTATTCCATTGCACGGATTCCTTTGTTTGCAGACTTCTGTGGATGGACTTCTGTGGTATTTTTGCCGGGTATTGCTACGTATTTGCTGGGTATTGATTCGAATTTGTTTGGGAATACCCAGCAATACATAGCAATACCAGTGGTGCCAATTTGTTCGATTTGGAGGTGGTGGCCTTGGTACATACTGCAAAAATGCCTTCTGCCAAAGCGCTTTCTGCCGAAGAAATTTGAGAAATCATTGGTCCGGAAGCGCTTCGGGATTGGTACAACAAGGCTCTACAAAATCTGGAAAGAAGCTGCCGTTTTCCAAGAGGAGCCACAAATACCGGCTCCGAACGCTGCAAAACCAACCGAAACGGTGCAGGCGAATGTGCTTTTGCCCCAGATCTTGGCCACTGTGCGCAACTTGCAAAAAAATATGGATCTTTTGTTGGAGACCCAAGAAAGTCATTTCGAAGATGTGGAAGAGATTGGTGAAGATTTGCAAGGGCTGGAAGCGGAAATAGAAAAAACGGGCAAAGAAATCCTGGAGAGCATAGAGAAAAACAGCAACGCTTTGCGAGAAAAAACCGACAGACAGACAGAAAGCGAAAAAATGACTGGACTGGGATCTCGGCCAGCTCTTTGTGGTTTGCTTGTAATGGGGATTCCATTTTCTGCATTGAAGGTGGGACCGTCGTTCCGATGTAGGATGTTATGTCAAGGCAACGCGGCAGCACCTTTTCTTGCTCGGCCAGCACCTGGATGGGGTTCCACATGATTGTTTTTCCTTCCCAGTTCTGGAACATTTTCGAAGGCTCGATTTGCAACACCAACCCTCCAAGTTTGCCGATGCAAGGGAAAGACACTAGCCAGAAAAGCTGCCAACCGTATCAGTCTTCTTCCTCCTTGCGGAAGCAATCCGCACACTCCCGCCGTTTCGTATCCAAGATGGGCCACAAGCGCTTCGCGGTCTAGAACTCCGTAGAAGTCCTGTGTGTAGTCGATGCTGTAGACGCCATACCCATTGCCCCAACCAGGCGTCTTTCGAAAACCGGCAGCTCCTCCAGAGGGACTTCGGATTGTGCTGCTTCCCGCTTTTACGAATGCTACCATGTGCACGATGGCCGTTGGAATGCCCCATTTTCCCAGGGCTGTTTCCATGGTGTTTGCAATTCTTGCCACGACAAGTTTTGCTGACCCCTCTTTCCCGCTTGTGCACAACAGGCTTCCTTTCCGAAAAACACACTCCTCTTGACAGAGATAGTCAAACACGTAGATATCATCCACGAACGGGGGAAGGCCAGCCAAAGGGCGCAGATTCGTTAGACCGAGGTTCACTGCCAGGTAGTCGACCTTGGCGATGTCGGACACTAGGTTGCTTTCGTACGCATTTTCCAGAAGAAGGTGGGCCGCAACAGCTTTTTTGCTCGGCAGGTCCATGCTTTCGAAGGTTTGTTTTGTCACCCCTTCCCACGCCCACGGGGCTGCTCTTTCTGCTTTTGGCTCTGCGAATGCTGCCGCAAACTCTTCCTGTGCCGCGTCGTCAATTTTCGTTTCTTCCGGGTCATCGACGTCCGTTGCCTCTGCAAACTCTTCCAGTGCCGCGTCGTCGATGTTTGTTTCTTCTGCGTCATCGATGTTCATTGCTGCAAATTCTTCCGGTGCCGCATCATAGATGTTCGTTGCTGCAAACACTTCCGGTGCCGCGTCGTCGATGTTCGTTGCTGAAAAATCTTCCATTGCAGCGTTGTCGATGTTCGTTGCTGCAAAATCTTCCATTGCCACATTGTCGATGTTCGTTGCTGAAAAATCTTCCATTGCCGCGTCATCGATGTTCGTTGCTGCAACTTCTGCTGCTGGCACTGTGGCCCCGGAGAAATACAAAGCTGCAATATTGGAAGGTTGGAGAACCACTGTTTGGTTGCCGAAATCCACGAGATGTTGTGAAGACATTTGTGTACCTTCGGCAACCTTTTCTAATCGGGTGTACTTCGGCAACCGCGTGCTGGGTGGGAAATGGCAGCCGAAGAAGAGAGAGTCCCCTTCCAAAAACGGGATGTAGAACAAAGTGTATTTGTGGTGCTTCAACAGATGTTTTTGTGGAATGAAGGGCAACAAAAAAATGGTTGCCGAAAATTTGTTTGCCGAACAAAAAAATACACTCCTACGACTTCGTACTTTTTTTTGTGTGTTGGGAGGCTAAAAATAGGAAAATAAATGCCTCAAGATCAGGTGTTATTTGTTAAACCCCGGCAATACTACTGCAAATTATTCAAAAATAAAATATTATTCATTTTTTGTCAGTAATATAAGTAGCCAAGTTCAAATTTTCCTCTGCCAATTATATTTTTGATGAAAATCTACTGGAAAAATGTAAACTTGATAATGCAAACCAATCACAAGCAAAAATCAAAATTAACAGTCCCTAAGAATGTTAAATTCATACTCCGAGTCTTAAATAATTATGTGCTGTCCAGTTGTCTGGGACAAATCAGTGTTCTTGAAAGCAACCTCCTTTCCCACTTGTCTGATGGACAAGGGCCAAACCAAGTCATATGCTAACTACATTATCAAAAAGGGAACTAAGACAGGCATGCAACTGCCTGGGCAACAAAACTTTAAGACTTCTTTAGCTTCGTATGCAAATTGCCCATTTCAGATCACGTGATAGTCTATAGGGGATGCTCTAAATGGGACAAGAGCTTGGACAACCAAAATATTCTATGGACAACCAAACTTGCTCTTTTAATTATTGCCCAGGGGCAACTGGACAAAAATGTAAATTTCGAACCCTGCACAAAGAAAAGTAGCCATATTTGTGTCTCCATGTTATTTTGAAAATCGTGGGTTCCTCCATACTCACCACTTGAATTGTGTTATCCAGAGGGCAACTTTGATGATTTTGAGAGGGGTAACCATAGCTTGATTTTTGTACAGTGCTTTTGAGGAGGAGATGGGCTTTAAATTTTCTCCAAATATGGGACAGATTATGCGGGTGAGGAGATTCCAAAATATTTTTACCTCCTTGCACTTTTGATGTTGCATATTATGAGATGCAGAAGTCCCATTTATTAATTTTATTTTGTACATGGAACAGCTTGTAACTTATAATGCAGAAAGGAATTTTAATGATACCAATTATAAAACCAAAAAATGTTATAATCATTGTCCATTTCTGGTTGCTGTCTCTTGTTTCAAATATGTTTGACTCTCTCTTGGGAGATGGCTTGTGTCAGTCCAGTGGCAGTATATAAGGCTTGATGAGCCAGGACAAGATTGATTTCAAGTCACTGTGCATGTGCACCAACCTAAAAGAGAACTGTTTGAATAGTATTGCTGTTATTTAATAAAACTGTTTTAATAAAATTTTGCTCAATAGCCAATGCACAGCACCAGTGAGAATCTGATCTGGCCTTACAATGGTAACAAAGCAAAAATAAAAATAAAGTAAGGCTTAATTTTAATTTTCCATGAAACCTTTCCAGTAAATTAAAAATTTGATTTCAGTCCTTAAATCATAACGGTTGCTTATTGATTAAGGCTGAATCTTAGTCTTTAAAAGTTTCCACTTATAAATTTCCTGCTAAACATTGAGACCATGGTCGAAGGTCGAACTTCACATGTCATGTGTCAAACCTAGGCCTACTGTAATTTTTGCTCATTATAAATTCTACTTGTAGATCTAACTTGTGACATTTAACGTTTGGCAATCCATTCTAGAGTTTTGTGACACTTGTAGAGAGTCAACCATTACAAATTAAACGAATATAGGTAAAAGCAGGTTTACTGACCTATTTCAGGCTTATTAAACCTCAAGATCAAATAATGAATTACAACTCAGTGGCTGGTGTAAATGAAACTGAAAAAAAAGAAATTATGTGCATGAAATAATCTTACCAGGTCGCCTTGACCTTTCACTTTCCGTCTTTCGAATTCCACGGTAAAAAGGCAAAAAGAATCTTCGGATTTCTTGTCCGCCACTTTCTGCCCTTGGCGGGGGCTCCTTTCTTGGACAGCGGCTACCTTTACACCATTTTGAAACCGCAGATGGCCCTGGGGACGAGGTTGACTTGAGTCCCGCCCTTTTCTTTAGAGTCCACTGTTCTGCCATCTTGAAATGTGTACTCGGAATCTCTCAAAATGGCGGTCCATTGTCCAAACCCGTGCTTGTCGATCCCTTCCTTTAGAAACTTGAGATAAAACTTACAAACCTTTTGGTATAAAATGGCCTGAGGAACCAATCAAAGCCCTTGGTGTTTACTACTCATACGATACCAAACTTTTACACAAAAAAATTTTATTGAGAGGTTGGACAGCGTTAAAGAATATTTGGTCTTCAAGAGGTCTTTCTCTCTATGGAAAAGTAACAATTATTAAGTCTTTAATCATACCAAAATTTGTTTACATTGTACAAAAGAGACCCGAGATCTAGGTACACTTACTCATACAAGTGTGATGCCAGAGCATTCATAAACACCCTCGCAACAAACGAGCAGTTTAAATCCCGACTCGTCCAAGAAATGAAAAAAAGGTAATCGAAATGTTATCAGATCCACTCTGTTAGCTGTTTGAGCCACTAGTCATTGACTACAATCTCATAGACGTCAATGACGCTGTCTGCTGGTCGCTGAAAGAGCCTGCATTTGTGGAAAATGCGATCTATGACAGTCAAATAGGCAAGATTTCCCCCAGGGTGTTCTCAGCATATGACTCCACAAAAACAGCCGACCCAAGATATTTCTGAGAAATACTGGCAAAGAGTTTGTCGCAAAGCCAAGTGTCAACCTTCTGCGATGATTTCCTCAAGCTGTTGAATTACAATAAGAAGCAGCACAAGGACATGTGCCTTGCCTTGTCGGAGAAGCCAACAGTGGGAAGACGAGCCTGTTGTTTCCAATCCAGGGCCTCGTACACCATGGTAACATTGCGACGGTGATGAAGCAACCAGCTTTTAACAAGGCCATGATCAACCCATTGACTGAAGTCATATTCATCGACGAAGCAGACGAGAACACTTTGGACATTTCAGACTGGAGGGGGGGTCACAGGGGGGGTCATGCCGCTCATAATGTTAAATACCAAACCGCAAGGGCGTTCATCAACAGATGCCCAATGCTGATCACAGCGCAGCATAAGCTGCAGTTTGGAGCGGTTCACCAACCCGTGATGGATAAATCTCTGCGCACCTACCAGTTCAAGAGGCTTGAAAATCCAAAGAAGAAAGCAGTAGCTTGGTTGAAAAAGCACCCCATGGGATGCGTGGTGTGGGCTGTAGAACAAGCAAAGTGCTGTAAACCTGATAGCAATGGTGATGACACCGACAGTGACTAGGAGAATGAACAAGACCAAGAGGGCAATTTGCAGCAGGAAGAAAAACAAGAACTGCACTCTCACTCACTGTTCCTGAACTAAGTTAAGATGATGTTGGCACCGGACAGTCTGACGATGAAGACATGGAGCCTGCTAATGCCACACCAAGCAACGCCATTGTCTATTTGAGGGCAGCCCTAAGCACAGCATATCCAGGAAGTCTCCGATATAGGCAGGTGGAGCACATTCTCCGAGAGCAGAAAAGCAACACCAGTTGCGAAAAGCATCACTCAGAGAGAGGGGAAAGCACTCAGGCTGCCGATTTGCTGCCCATGGAGCTAGACGAAGCAATGCCCACACCCATTCGCACTGAGTTGCAGAGGCATTGCCACAGATGGAATGCACAAGAAGATCAAGATCGATGCGAGAAAGCTCGTCAAACATTCGCAGGAGCTTGGCTAAGGAAAACAGAAAAGGAGCTACACGACTGTGTTGCAAAATGCCACCGCACTCGGGATCCTTTTCTCTGTGCATGCAGGCTTATAGAGAAATACTGTGTGACAAACTCAAGAAACACCACCAGGCATTGGGAACTTACAACACGGAAGAGGCAAGAGTGGAAAATGGTGTGCATTCAGCTTGGAATTCTACACGAGCAGGACCAAAACTGGGTGACCGACATTGCGGAACCACTGCCGCAAACTGAAGAGGACATCCAAGCTGAGCGAGACAGTAGCACAGATGGCAACATCGACAGTTTAGAGGAGGAATGCCGGCCGTGCATTACTCCATGTCCCCCCGGAGAGTGCTCGAACATCACCGCCTCCAAAAGACGACTGCAGCATTTCCAATGAGCTGCTATGCATGCACAGTACCTGCAAATGCCAGTCAAGTCAGCAGCAACCATCAGACCAAAAGAGACCAAAGCTCACTATAACTAGATACTTTAAGAGTCAAAACTAAACTAGTGGACTTAGATTTTGGAATTATAGATGGATTAGTATATACGGAACCTGGAAAACAACGGTGTTCGGGAGGTCATGGGTTCGATTCCTGTCGGGAACTCAGAATTTTTCTTTGTCTTATGCTCGTGTCATGTTGATAAATTAATCTTTCACATTAAATTTCCAGAGCTTAAAATTCACCATCACCTTCGTTTACGACAACGTGTTCCACGTTCCGTGTTACACATAGAGAAGTTTGCCTGTTAAAGTTAGACTTTAATCACCTAATCTCTTACCAATATAGAACACAACAAAACATGGCAGCAAAGTGCTCTGAGTCAACGACTAAATGTGCAGGCTCATAAATACAAGCAACTAACGACTTCATGTAACAACACGAAATATAACAATAATTATATATAATGTCATGCAGTATGAGTTCCTATAACGGGGTACAGCAATTATACTACATTCACCCCTTTCGTTTAAAAATCAAGTCTAACTACTGGATTACGAACTCGTTGGGAGTGGTGCAAAGGTACAGGCTCCACATTCCGTTCAGGTACAGGTGCAGGCTCTACATTCTGTTCAGGTACAGTTGCAGGTTCAGGGATAGTTGAAGGATCTGCATCTGAAATGGGACTCATTTCTGGTTCTGTATGGGCGTTCTCTGCTGCCTCTGTAGTCTTTTCTGGTGATGGCAGAGGCTGAACTACTTCTGTGTGACCCTTAGGTGCAAGGTGCTTTGTGGCTACTGTAATCTCCCGGCCATTAGCATAGCACACATGCGCGTAGCGAGGGTTCGCTTGGAGTAATTCCACTTCATCGACTAGAGGGTCCATCGTGCTGGTGCGCACCTGGTGTTTGATATACACAGGTGGAGGAGTAGCTAGCCACGTGGGAATGGAGGCACCAGAGGACAACTGGCGTGAAAAACCAAAGAAGCGCTCGTGTGGTGTTTCATTGGTGGCAGTACACAAACGAGAGCAGACAGAATGTAGCACATCAGGTAGGACGTTCTGCCAATTCTTTAAAGGCAGTTTCTTGGATTTCAAACTCATTGTGATTGCTTTCCATATCACGCCATTACATCTCTCTGCTTGACTGTTGTCCGACTTGAAGCTACCCCTTTTGATGTCAGGAATTTGCGTAACTCTCTGCTCATGAATGAAGCTCCACGGTCAGAATGGACATGTGCCAGCATTCCAACAAGTGAGAATAGCAACGTAAGGCACTTGAGGACTGTACTGGTAGACACGTCAGGACAAGGAAACACAAACGGAAACCTGGAGTACTCATCAACCACCATGAGGAAGTATTTGTTACCGTTGTTTGTCGGAAGAGGGCCTTTGAAGTCGATGTTGATCCTCTCGAATGGCTGGGTGGCTTTGATGAGGGGAACCTTCTCAGGGCGATAAAATCGTGGCTTGCATTCGCAACAAACAGGACACTGGCTTGTCATATTCTTTATCTCATCAAGAGAATAAGGTAAGTTCTTGGTTCGTACAAAATGGCTTAGCCTTGAGACGCCTGGATGACAGAGAGACTAGTGAACTTGCGCCTGCCATGGCAAATGACTTGGCTCAATTATGCCTTCCTTGACTCACCTGATCACTTCATCGTCAATAAAAGCAGAATCCTACTGACTGTATCGTCGAGACTAAGAGGCAATTGGGTGGCAGTCTGCAGTCAAGTTCATAAATGGCTCAGGTGGATCAATAGTCAGTTTACTAAAACCACAGACAGAAAGTGCTGGTTCAGAGCCCCCATAGTGGAAGATGACTCTTGAATGCTGGGACTGAAAATCAAGACCTAATATGAGGTCCGCACAAAGTCTGGGTAAGATGAACAGCTTGAAACCTTCATATTTACATCCTCTGTAAGAGAGACTAGCTAACTTCTTCCAATGCATTTCTTGCACAGAGCATATGGCACAATTCACTGATAAGAATCATGGACAAACCAATCTTTTACAAAAAATGGTATCAATTAGGAATTTCCCGAATAGATCAATTTATTAAAGAAAAACCTAATAGGTTCTTCTCACTATCCGAGTTTGAACATATTCACAATGTCAAAGTCTGTCCACTCACTTTTTATGGAATATTGTCTACTCTTAAGGCGCTCTGGAGAAATCAGAATTTGCACCCAGCAATGAACAACAAAGAACAAACTACTTTCGCGACTGACATGTTTAAATCCAATAAACCTAATAGATTGGCATACCAAAAACTTCTACAGTCTAAAACTAACTCCCCAATACCTAGTCAACAAAAATGGTGCAACTTAATACAAGAACATAACGATCGAAACTGGCACAATGCATATCAGATAGCTCTAAAGTGCACTAAAAGTACGAAGTTAATTGAATTTCATTTTCGCTTCCTACATAAAATCTTGGCAACAAACGATACGCTAGCCAAAATGGGTATCAGAAACGACAATAAATGCACCTTTTGCGGTGAGGAACCTGAGAAAATCCTTCACCTCTTTTGGAATTGTAACAAAACGGAATTTTTTTGGAATAATCTTGTCTCTTTTCTCCACCAGCATAACATCTTATCTCAAAACCGTGACTTGAGCAAACTCACTGCGCTGGGTCTGAGGCCTGACCTATCAAATAATAATAAGATAATTGAATTCATATCTCTACTTGCTCGATTTTTCATTTGGATTTGTAGAAGCAAGGAAAGAAACCCAACTTTGGAAAGCTTCAAATGTCACTTAAAATATTACAAGAAAGAAATAGAACCTCTCTGCACCTACCAATTTTCTTTTGTCGACTCTATCTAGGGTTTTTGCTACAAATTTAGAAATACATTTAATTATTCAGGTTTAATGGACACGGCCTCATCTTTTCTTGTCTTTTCTTATACCCCCGTCTCTTATTGTGAATTAAGAGCTACCAAAAGAGATTCAGCAGAGATACTGCCAAGGCTTATATATATATTTTTATATCTATACGTTACTTAGTTCTTAATATTATATATATACACCCCTCCGTGCGTGCGTGTTTCTTTTAAGCCCGTTGTATTGTTAATAAGAATAAGTAGTTGTAGTTGTCTGGAGTGTAAGTTTTTGTAGATAAGTAACTGTAACTGTAAGCTAGTATTTAAGTAGTGCTGTAACTCTTGTTAGTGTACATTGTAGTAGTGATTTGTAAACTACTGTAGATAAGTGACAATGTAAGTTAGTACGTAAATAGTGTTGTAAGTACCGTTGTAAGTGGTTTTGTAACGCAAATTATAAAAATAAAATAAATATAAAAAAAAAAAAAAAAAAAAGAGAGACTAGCTACGCATGTTTCGCTGACCTTGACTGAACTAGATAATAATAATAGTAATGTTGAAATATCCATGGATAATGTACCTGATGAGGGAACAACAGTGACAGATAACTTTTCCATTAGCCTTGGATGGATAAAGCTTTACATACTGCCACTATCGAACAGGGCTTTGACTTCCATTCCCTCGATCTCCACAGTCCCTGATGATTTTGAAAGAGATGCTAGGGTACCTACTGTAGCAAGTGTACGAGACCAGGCTGCAGCAGACACTTTATTCTTGCTGATCTTCCTGCTACGGCAAACTTTTGCAAAATGGCCTCTTTCCTGGCATTTTGAACAAATTGCATCTCGAGCTGGGCACTTTGAACGAGGGTGATTGGCGTTTCCACAGAAAAAGCAGGTTGAGGCATCTGAATTGGAAGCTACTGCAGCTAGCGTGTTGGGATCTGACTGCTCCTGAACCTCTGTGTGATCAGTGGAGAGTGGAACTGCTGCATTGACAGAAGAAGGAGGAAAACAGTAAGATTCTGAATTAACAATAGCTGATTCTAGAGAGCTAGCTTGGTCAAACATGCTTCAATTTGGGAACAATGTGTTCCATATACAGACGGGAACTCGAAACAAAATAGTCCTAAATCATCAATTTGGGAACAATTTGTTCCATGGATTAAAATGTTCTCTTTCAAGGAAAACAAGAACATTTTGTTCCGAGTTCACAACTGTGAATGGAACAAATTATTCCCAAATTGATGATTTAGGACTGTTTTGTTCCGAATTCCTATCTGTACATGGGGAAAATTGTTCCCAAATTGATGATTTTGGACTGTTTTGTTCCGAGTTCCTATCTGTGAATGGGACAAATTGTTCCCAAATTGATGATTTAGGACTGTTTTGCTCCGAGTTCCGATCAGTGCATGGAACAAATTGTTCCCAAATTGAAGCAGCTGTAGGAAAGTGTTACTGCTGCAAAGTATCGGGAAGGAAGTATAAGGGACGCCTTTATCACTGGCAGAGGATAAATTGGGAACAATTTGTCCCATGCACAGATAGGAACTCGGAACAAAATAGTCCGAAATCATCAATTTGGGAACAATTTTCCCCATGTACAGATAGAAAGTCGGAAAAAAACAGTCCTAAATCATCAATTTGGGAACAATTTGTTCCATTCACTGATCGGAACTTGGAACAAACCAGTCCTAAATCATCAATTTGGGAACAATGAGTTCCATTCACAGATAGGAACTAGGAACAAAACAGTCCTAAATCATCAATTTGGGAACAATTTGTTCCATTCACAGTTGTGAACTCGGAACAAAATGTTCTTGTTTTCCTTGAAAGAGAACATTTTAATCCTAAATTGTAAAAAACCTGGTCCTCTGAAGGTCAATAGGAACCCAAAAATAAGGAACCATCGATACTACAGGAACGTTCCTTTAGAAACAATGGACAGTCAACAAAAGTTAAAATCAGTTAAAAACAGGGCACAAATTTAAAGAAAATGTCAGAAAAACGGTCAGATAAGCGCTTAGGTGAAATTAAAGAAATCTTCAAATCCTGGTTAACTTTATTGTGCTCAAAAGCAGTAAAAGAAACAATGAAAAATTTTGGGAAATGTATAAGGAGGAGCATGAGCTGTGGGGTAAGGAGGTGGAGGAGGAGCTGAGAGCTGAGGAGGAGCTAAGGAGAAAGAGGAGGAGGAGGGGGTACTGAGGAGGAAGAGGGGGTGCTGAGGAAGATCGTTTCCGTTATGTCACTGTTCCCTTTGAAAAGCGCAGTATTTCTTAAAATGGCTGATTAATATCTTGATATTTTGTTATTTGCTGAAAGAGTGTTTTTTTTACCACTTGATAAAGGAATTTTCTTTTTAGTTCAAGTCAAATTGGATGGAAAAACACTTAAAAACACCCAAAGTGTTTTTGTTAAAAGGAACAAGCATAAACCGGCTAATTTGTTCGCTTTATGTGGAGTCTGAGTCCCTTTGTGTAACATAATACAGAGCTATAATCTGCTCTTCAGTAAAATTATGTAAGCTAACAATAAGTCAATAAGTTGCAGTACACCTTTGGTCCATTTAAACTGTAAGTGCATCTCTGCTATTTCTTATTCTCCCGCTTTATCAGTAATCTTTTATTAACAGAAGAGATTAAGGGCTACAGGATTCCTCATATATTACCCGCACTAGAATCCGTGAATAAAATATTCAAATAAGACGAAAACACAGTGGATGGCAGAGACATACAGTTCAGACGGAAAAATAACATACGCTACTACTGCTACTGCTATTATTATTAATAATATATTAAGATTAATATCTCAATAATATAATAATAATAATAATAATAATATAGTAGAATGGTGACATAAAGGAAACGATCCTCCTCGTCAGCACCCATTCCTCCTACTCCTCAGCCCTCAGCTTCTCCTCCTCAGCTCATCCGCTCATCCTCCTCCTCAAATCCTCCTCTGGTATTCCTGTTCCTCCTCAGCTCCTCCTCCTCCTCAGCCCTCAGCTCCTCCTCCTCAACTCCTCCTCCTCGGCTCCTCTTTCTTGACAACCACCACCAGCATAAATATAATACTGCATAAAATGCGCAGGGCACCACAGCCGCCGCCACCGCCACTACATCAGTCGCCACGAGATAAGTATAAGGATAATGTTTGAATTGGATTTATCAATTTGCAGGTGAAAGAGCAAGAAGTCAATGCTTGAAACATCTCTCTTTGGTGACAAACAGTAGAATCCATGGAGATAATCAAAGCTTGTCTTGTAACAAAGTGTGAACACATTAACAGGTCCAAGAGAGCGTATTGTAAAAAGAACAGGGAACATTTCAGGAATTACCCAAGAAAATA
>OX393568.1:15300672-15303172 GCA_947652115.1 Blastomussa wellsi | reverse complement strand
GAAGGATGGTGTTTTCCTCTTTCTGGTATGGATATTTTCTGGAACCACACATTTCATATTAATTAAATTAAATTGTCCAAGTAAGATGTGGTAAGTAAATAAGCTGTAATCCACAAAATTAAACACCAAACAGAATTATCAGAATCTAGTATTAAACAAATGTTCAATTTCAACACCTTATTGTCTTTATGAGTACACACTGGAGATAATCACTGTGGAACAGAATAATATTTATAAATTACTAAGGGGTAAGTTAGATTAACCAAAACAGATCATGACGATGACAAGTGATCTGGAAGATGTTCATTTATGTAGGCTGTGATTACATTTCTGACCCGCTCTCCATCTGTGCTATTGTATGAGAAGACTCTGTCTGCTGCAGTGTTTGGCTGCATTTGTTTATCTAACTCAATTTGCCTTTGTACATTATCGTCATCTAACCTCATACCATTTAACTCACAAAAGTTATGAAGTACAAAACATGCATATATGATCGGGGGCACATGTTCCAACTTCATGTCAATTGCTCTAGTCAAGATCTGCCACCTCTCTTTCAAACGCCCGTAGGCACACTCGATTGGATTTCTTGAAGATCGAAGTAAGTCATTGAATACAACTTGTTCATTTGTTGTACAAGTTTTGAACTCCTTCATCAGGTGGGGGAGCAAAGTGTAAGCCGGGTCACCAAGTAGCAAAACTGGCACCCTGTCATAACCTGGAAGAAGTGATTTGTACTGTAATGGAAGTGTGCCATCTCTAAACATGCAGTTAATGCGAGAGTTACTGAAGACCCGGGCATCGTGTACACTTCCTGGCCACCTGCAGTCGACATCAATAAATTTTCCCTCAAAATCACAGATTCCCTGGACATTTAAAGTATATTTCATCTTGTATGAAAAATAATCTTCAGGATTTTCTAATGGTTGCTGAATAGGAATATGGGTGCCATCAACACAACCAAATGCTTGGGGAAACCCATGTCTTGACTCAAAATTGACAACTAGCTCCCTCATCTCTTCCTCAGTCTTGGGAAGGGTAATATACTTTGGTCCAAGATAGGAGGTTATCGCTTCGCAGACTTGACACACAATTACTGATACTGTACATCTGGCTACACCAAAGGTGTTTGCTGTCATGTTAAGGGAGCCCATATCTTTCAAATAATATAAAGTCAAAGCGACCTTTTTCTCGACGGAAAGTGCAGTTCTGTTGGGCGACCTTGCGTCCGGCGAAATGTAAGGCCTAAGTTCATCCACAAGCTTCATAAAAACTTGCCTGTTCATTCGCAGATTTTCTTCCCATGCCTCCTCTGGAAGATGACCTTGCCACAAGTTGATCCACCACTGATCTGTTCTCCCAGGTTTCTGCCAACAAGAGCGAGTCTTTCGTGCACTATGCTTTAGCTTTACTCGGCAGACAAACTCATTTCGTCTTTGCGTGGCTTGAGCCATAAGTACCTCCTGCTGGATCTTCATTTTCAAAACAAGTGTCATTAAAATGTCAACAGCCATCGACAATAATGCAGTCAGACTGAAAAGTAAAGAGACGATGTTCACTGCTAAACCTTTCCTGTGATCCACCATTTTGCCTACTGTGTAACCTGGCCAAGCCGTTCCGAGCAAGTTTGTCAAATCTCATGTAAACACTCGGTAAAGTTGTCTCGGGGGGGAGGGTTGTCCCGGGTACCCGAGACCATATAAATGGGGCCATAAACATATCTTTATTTTATTTCAAAGGAAAACAACGCGCGGTCAAGCCGCCTCACAGTTCGAGAGTTGCACTGAAATGGCTTCCTTGTAAAATACTTTACATCTAAATTATCAAGCAAAAATGCCGTTAAAAGGCAGAACTAGTTAGAATAAAATAAGACATCCTGAAAATATGTCGAAATAGTTCTACGCAAGTTCAAAATTTGAAATACAGAAGTGAAAACCCGAGCCTTCATTTTTTGTTGTTTATCAGAACCCGCATGCTTGAATTGACAAGCACTAGTCAGAATCTGAATCAAGAGGTTTGATTCTTTTATAAGTTTTGCTAGGGTTTTCCTCTCGCACTGAAAGAGTGGGCAATTGATTTAAAGTGTTTATTGCCACACTAATATGTCCTCCGCTTATAACAGCACCTGAAAAAAGAGAAAGGGGCTGCTGTGCTGCTTGCTTGCTTTGCTGAGAAAAAGTTGGACGAAATGCTGGATAAGTGAGTTCGTCAAACTCGTGCTTTCTTTTCTCCGGAATAGAAGAGCCAGACTGTGGAGCTATTTCTCCCGAACTCAGTCCAGTGAGAGTGTGAGACATGTTCAACTGTTGTTTCTGTGAGACGGTAGAGTAGCTAGTGATACTTTGAACGTTTTTGTGTCCTGACAATTGCATAATATCCGTTGGCAGCACGTCGTTGTTGACTAAAGTTTGAATCATAGTTTTTCTGCCGCTGTGGTTTTTGAAGTTTGGCCCAAGTCCGGCTTTCTGTGCCATTGTTTTCATTAAAGTATTAAGCTTATTTA
>OX393568.1:15288172-15295672 GCA_947652115.1 Blastomussa wellsi | reverse complement strand
GGAAACCGTTACATCCTCACTGCTGTTTGTCCAATCTCTCAATCCCTGATAGCAATACCAACTCCAGATCGATGTGCCACTAGAGCTGCGAGAGCACTATTTGACAATGCATTTCTTAAGTTGGACTTTCCATCCCCCTTCTCAGCGATCGTGGAGGAGAATTCTTGAATGCTGTCCTGCATGAAGTTTCAAACCTGCTCTACATCAAGCAAGTGTTTACATCGAGTTACCGACCCAGAGCTAATGGCTCAATGGAATGTGTTCATCGCTTCTTGAACTCTGCCAAGCCATGTTTGCATCCAAATGACAAAAACAATGGGAAAATTACTTACCGCCTGCTGTGTTCTCACACAACACCTCAACTATTGATGGCACTAATGACATAACTCCATTCTTTCTCACGTTTGGCCTCAATGTAACTTCTCCAGAGACAGTTGCTCTTCAGCTCCCCAATCAGCCAATCGACAAGAATGACTATGCAAAGTACCTAGTTCAGGGGATCACAGAGGCCCATGAATTATTCTGTAGCATTAAGAAAAACTTGCAGAGGCAACAAAGAGACTACTATGATCTGTCTGCTGATCTAAGAGAAGTTAACGTTGGACAGCCACAAAGCTAATCAGAAAATATGCTGGACCCTACATTATCACCAAGCGCCTCAAATATAGTGACTTATATCGTCTGAGGAACAGCATAACAAATGAAGAACTGCCTCCAACTAATATTGAAAAACTGATAGTAATCCCTGAAGCAGAACCAAATGACCCTAGGGAATCATCTGCACAGAGTGTGTAGACTAGTCGATATTTCCATAAAGTCATTCTCAGATAAATCAAGGGGCATTTCTTAGTAAAAGTATACTTCTATATGAGCTCAATAAAATATTATTATTATTATTGTTATTATTATTATTATTATTCACAATGTGAAACATTTCAGAATAAAAACTAGCGATAAAAAACCATGTTTTGATCTCTATGAGATCATTTTCAAGTTGTAGAAAAAGCGAATGAAATATACATATATAAGTACAAATCAGGGCGTGAGCATGTCCAACGATAAAATATGTAAAAACAAGCGCTAAAATGTAAATGTGAAAATAATAAAATACTATAAAAATACTATATAAATAACTTTGCACAGATTGAATCTGACTGTTTGTTCAAAGTTGGTTTAAGTTCCTTTATAAAGAGCATTTCGTAGATCAAGCAGTTGAATTTACTTTGGCACTTTCTCAAGATCTTAAAATCACGATATATGCCACTCTTTAATGTGATTCCTGATTGAAGAAGACCCTTTGTGTTCCTCAACACGCTGACAGAGGTGTCGGCACGTACACCCGACATAGTTTGCATCACACAAACCACACTTGTAATTGCAAACAACGCATTGCTGGTTAATGATAGGCGGCTTCTTTTCTTTTGGTTTGATCTCGTTTCTAATTTTGTGGCCCAGTTCCCTAAGTTGCCTTTGTGCTGAGTTGGCCGATCTCTGATTTTTGAATGGTAACACTATCCTGACGGCTCATTTATGTTACATGCACGTGTGGAAATTGGCTCGCCAGCAACTTTCTTGGTGACAAAATTACTGATGGTAGATTGCAGCAGTTGAGCTGGGTACTGAAGTCGGGAGAACGTCTGTTTTGAGACAATCACATTCCAGGTGGAACAGTTGCCAGATAGATGATCCAGGATTGTTTTTAGCAATGACTTCTTGTATCTAATAGCGACGTCGCTCTTGTAATGTAGTAATAACCCTTTGTCAGTTGGTTTTAAAACAACATGTTAAGTTAACTTACTGCATTAAAATAAAAACTGTTTCAGGAGTATTTATAATTCGGGTGTAGAGTGAAGGTTGTTTAAGTAAACTGCTCGGATTTAAGGTCACAGATTGCTGACACTACACACAAAATGTTGGATTGGACCAAGACGACAAGTTTTCCCACAACGAGTCTACTCCTGCAAGGAAAGGTGACAATAAGGATGAGTCTTCACTGGTCAGCATCCTGAAGCAGTACAAAGTATTTTTACCATATGAACATCCAACCTGTCTTTATAACATTGCCACTAAAGATCTTGTCACTGATGAAATTCAAGTCTCGCTTTTGAACGCCAAAGAACTTGGTCAGCAATTGTGCCATGTTCGGCTCAAAATCAAGATCAAGAGAGACATTACAAACCTGGCCAGCTTCTCATGTACCTTCATAAGAACAATGAACAAGCAGATAAAGGAATCTCACTGAAGCTAGCCCAGTATCTAGAATCCATAGGCAAGGCTCCAGCAAGCATCTGTCTCCCATCTTTCGAGCATCCAGACAACTTCTCATCAAACTTGGGAATCTAACAATCTGGTCGTTGATGAAGTCGCCTATGAAAGATTCAATTCTTGACAAGGACTCCTTGTTGGAGAGACAGTAGAAACTGATGAGGTGCAAGACTCTGTTGTTATGCACACCTATGCTCCAACAGGGTGCCACACAAGACTAGCTAAATCGCGGGTGTGGAAACCAGTTTTCATCCATGACTTGTCTAAGAAATCTGTTGCTATGGACAAAAACAAGCGTTTCATTGACTATAGTCCGGACTTTGAATGCGTCAAGTTCAAGCAAATCGTTACAGTGTGAGATTCACTCGATGAACTGTTGTCTGTCAGAGACATGGATGAAGCAATACTTCATTTATTTGTTGAATTCAAGTTATAATTTGTTTAAATCTCGCCTACGTCTATCACGTCCGATCAGTTGTACTCTAGTTTTAAGGTTCATTGCCTTTGAGTTTATTTTGTCATGTTTACCTCTTCCCTGTTAGTAAGGAGGGAATTTAGCCGTTTTCTATTGTCATAATCATAGTGTTGCCCACATAAAATTATGGAACATGCGGGTATCACATGTGGGAATAAAGTAAGAACGATTTTGTTCTTGTTGCTAAAATGCTAGTCGTATTTTGACTATATTTTTCCCGCTACAGTGCCTGGGGGTACTCTTGATAATTTTGGTTAGGGGTCTCAAATACCCTTACCCTATAATATGCCAGACCATGTTCAGCTGCATATTATGTCCCTTCTGTACATTCTAGACTAGATGCCAAACATTCCTTCCCCATTCCAGAATTGCTTCTCTCCAGAAACTTTATTTTTTGTCACGGTCAGCTGCTTATATGGTAAATTATACCCTGTTCCCAGACTAAACCATACCCTTCACACCAGCACATACCTATATACGTTAAATATGGCAGTACCCCCCAAGATAGTGTGCTGTCAAAATTAAAGTTCAAGCAATGCTAGCTGAGATGCTTTATGGATTGTTTGAGAAAATCTGGGAAGAAGAAGAGATCTCCTCAGAATGGAAGGAAGGCCTCCTGACCAAGATCCCTAAGCACGCCGGGGCCAAACCACCCCTCAAATCGGTCATTTATGCGTTACAAAAAATTTCCAATATGGCAACCAAAACGCGCGCAATGGCTTATGGGTTAAACATTTTTCCCTTCTCCCTTCCGGACTAGCGCAGAAAAATCTAGCCGTGTGAAGACTGGGTAAGTCCAGGAGAGAAATGGCAGGCAAATTTAGTTTGTGAAGACAACAAGCTTTAGTTTGATATGTAAGTTGCCTGGGTTAAGACACAGACACCTCAACAATAAACCATGTTAGGTGTTGTGGAAGACCACAATTAACTGTCGAACAAGGCAACGAAAGGTGAGTTTTAAACTCGTTTTTTTCGGCTGTATGTACTTCGTGATGAAAATCCAAAATGATAGGATTTTAGTTCGATTCTTCCTCTGCTTGAAAGTTTGACTTTACATCACAAAGAGCATTGAACGAAAAAAATAAATCATGTGTGTTTCAGCATACCGTGTGCACGTGGAGTAAAAAGAAAACATCGGTTTAACATTGGTGCCTATCAACATGCGAAAAAAATTGCCATGCAGAATGCACAGGCCGAGCAAATCAAAGCAGTTAAAGAACTTGAAAATCGTGTTGAGGAGGGAACAGAGTTGGACAAACTCACCAAAAAGTTAACTGCTACTAGAATGAGAGTACATAGAAGGAAAAGGAAGGTAAGAGGTATTTTTTTAGATTTATACCCACCATTGTAATATACATGTACAATATCTGTATTATCATAATTGGTAAGTTTACATTGGCCGAAGATGTTGGCAAACTTCTTGGAGCTTTTCATTGCAAATCCCTTTTTCATCAATTAAAAATAGCAATATGCCAGTGTAGGCTAGGTGCGGGTGGTGTTATTAACCCAGTACTAGTGTAACCCTAACCCAAACATTGAGTTACGGGGTCACACCTGCACCAGCAAATTACACCGTCCAGGTTAGGTGTACATTTGAGTGAGATTAGTGAGATTGATTAGTTAGCAAGTTCTGTTAGTGAGTTATGAAATGTTCTTTTAAAAGCTCACAGAAATTGAAAACAGAGCTGATCAAAGTGAAGAGCCAACTGTGCCAAGAAAAATGGCAAGAAGACCATCTGTAACGAGTAAAATAAGTCCAACTAATAGTGAGACACTGATAATGTCAACAAGTCAGTTCAGGAGAAGAAAACTAAGAACAGTTGAGGCTGTTAAAGCCATTCACTGTGACAGCCATGCTTACACCCCTGAGAAAGAACAATCGAAATCCGTTAAAGATGGCCTTTGGACTACTCTCATTGGCTCTGCTGAAACTGGACAGATGAAGGAGTACATAAGCAATTATGAGTTCAGTTATTCCATGCATAGTAAACAGCAAGGTGAAAGAATATGAAAAAAGTGAAGCTAACAAGATAAGAAGCGTGCGTGTTCTATATGAGAGTGGACTGCTTGGCAAAAGAAAATACACCAGCATAAGAAATAGTGCTGACATCCTGAATGAGCCGGGAGCAAAAAAAAAAGAAAAAATCACAAAGCTGAAATGATTGCAGGGGTAGAAGTTCCCAAAATTTTGCCATACAAAGCTCTGATGGCCTTCTTAAAAACTGTTGATGTTGGAGAACTGAAAGATTTGCAAACACTAGCCTCAGAGCTATCTATTGGGTCTGTTCCTGGTGTCTACAGACCACTTAAACCATTTCTCCTGAAACTAGCTGATCTATATTTGGAACTTCATAAAGAAACACCCATGCTTCATTGGTTTAATGGTGAAGAGAGACTATTTCGGGTTGCCATAGGGGAAAGATGATTGTGCTACTGGTAAGCTAGTTTAGCTAGTTTAGTGAACCAGTGTAGTGTATAAGGTGCTGATATGAGTTATGGTTTGGTTGAGTTGAAATATTAGCTTAAGCATGGTGCTGAAAAAATCCAACACAAATAATAACAATTAAGTTTCAGACACTGAATAAAAGCAAAAAAAAAGAACACGGCTGCAAGAAACTATTCAAAATTCAGTATCTATTCAGAGCACAGTTGTACCTCATTATGCTGTAAAGCTACAAACATTCTGCGCACAATTGACCCTTTTACTCCCAATAGTGATGAACATAATATTTCTCTTTACATTATCCCTAATAAATCAAGAGAAAAAGTAATGAGAATTGAAAAATTGGTCTCCAAAGAGATGTGTACATTTATGTTACATGTATGTGTGTAATGCTTTTGTCATGTTCTTTTGATCATTCTTACAGCCTACCTGGTCAGCTTCCTAAACTTACTGAATCGTGTCCAGAGTTGCAATGAGAACCACCTAATTCTTGGGGCCAACTGTGAAGAAGACCACCCGTTGATGAAAACCTACACCCAACGACTTACAAAAGAAATGGAAGAATTGGAAAACAAACTGTTGACCACTAAGAAGGGATATCAAGTAAAGTTTGTTTTCAAATTAATTCCTTCAGACATGAAGTGGTCCTCCTCCTTCTCTGGAGAGTTGAACAATGCAGTCACTTATTTCTCTCCATTTGCAAATGTTTCACAAAGCAACAAACACACAACATTTGGCTCTATAGGAGGTTCTGAGGCAACTTGGCAACCGTGGAGTTATGAAAAGAGATTGGAAGTGGCAAGAAAGGTTGAAAAATTTAAGAAGCGCTTGAAAGATCCTGACAAGAAGCAGAGGGGTGAAGTTACAAAATTCATAGCAAACAATAAGTCCAGGTAGAGTATTTTTTGATGCCGCTCAATTAATTTTGTCCTTATTTAAAATTTTTCAAAGCAGTTTTATTTTTATTTTTTTATTGTTCTACTCCAAATCTAACACTTACTTTACCTTACCTTTCCAGGCAAGAGTTTGTACCACCCCTTGGAAAATATGTTAACTTGATTATTTATAGTTGTAATTTAATTTACGTTTTACACTTGTAAAAATTATCGTAATTCAGCCCTCGGGCTGCAAGGGTAATTTCAATAAACTATCTATCTATCTATCTATCTATAAGCCTGATCCATTGCATAGCATCAACAAGTACACAAATTCTAATCAAATGAAGGCTGCAGTAGTTTTATCAGATTTGCCAAATTCCTGTCCTTTAGTTGCGTTCTTTAATTGTGTAAAAGAACGTATTAAGTGTGGGCGTCTATACAAAAATTTTTGCCGTTGGTTCTCAGAGAAATGAAAGAAAGGGCTTCCATACAAATATCGTTTCACGGGTTTGGAGTCCAGGAGACTTTGCTGGGACTTTGGGCTCCTAATTGAAGTCCTCCTAGGCATCCCGGATATTTCAACTTCCATCAAAGTAAAACTGCATGCCTTAGCATTTTCTGCATTGCAACTAAGAGACAGTGGGTCATTGTTTTCCAGGGTGGGGATTAGTAAAGAACAGTTGGTAGAACTTGAAAGCAAGTGCCAACTGTATTTCAATACTTACGCCCTTTTGCTTGATGGCATTAACCCCACAACTTGGAAAATTGGATATGCAATCCCCTACAGCACCCAACAGCTATTCAAGGAGAGTGGATTTGGCCTTGGATTAAATTCTATGCAGGGCAGAGAGGCCAAACACACTAAGCTTGCAGCTTATGTACAAAACACTTGTAATGTAAACAAAAACCAGCGGTGGTGGATGGTTTTTAGGCATGAATATGTCTCTTTGGTGTGGCTTCGAGAATTAGATCACCACAGCATTACCTACCGCCCTGAAAAAAAAGAAAGCTTGTGACTCGTACATACCCAAGAGGGTGGCACAGAAACATGTCTTGCACTGCCACCGTGGACTGTTAAAGTCAAACTCTGGTGATGACCAATGTCCACTCTGCATGAGCAACACAATGAAGCTGGTGAAGGAGGCTGCTACAAAAGGTAAAATTTCCTCTGCTCTCAGGACACTGCTTAACAGCTAATGTCTTTGTAAGGAGATTTGCAACAACATTTAAATGGTATATCAACTTTGTTTGGTTTGAAAACCAAGGGAGCTGGTGGTTTGTACCAGCTTGCTGTGATATTTTAAGGGCGGCCCCATGTGGAATAGACAGTGGGCATAAACTTATATAGGGGGTTTCTAAAGAAACTGTGGTGCTGCGTCGGTGGGAAGTATAACAATATAATTTGGTTTTATCAACTGGGTTGATAATGTCAATTGGCC
>OX393568.1:15260799-15287972 GCA_947652115.1 Blastomussa wellsi | reverse complement strand
CGTCACAGAGAGAAAACAACGATAGAATTCCATTCACCCTCACATTTCACCCTCACAACCACGCAGTTAAATCCATCATTCTCAAAAACTTTAAATTACTTCAAAATGATCCCGACACTGGTAGAATCTTTTCGCAACCTCCATTAATTTCATTTAAACGCGACAAAAACATAGGTAACTTTTTAGTCAGAAGTGCATTCCAAACTAGTGATCAACCCGGAACTTTTAAATGCGCTCGCGCACGATGCAAAACATGCCCTTTCATTCACAATGTTGACAAAATATCGGGACCCAAGCGATCTATCAAAATCACTGATCATTTCACCTGTACCTCAGCCAATGCCATCTACTGTATAACTTGCACTCTTTGCAAAAAGTTATACATCGGCGAAACAGGGAGACGACTTGGCGACCGATTCCAAGAACACCTTCGTGACGTGGAGAAAGACGACAAAAATGCATCGAAACCGGTCGCGAGACACTTCAATCTCCCAAATCATTCTAAGCAACATATGGCAGTCTGCGGCCTTTCCCTTCACCAAGGAAACACGGAAAGCCGTAAAACTCTAGAACAAAAATTTATTTTTCAAATCGGCACTCTTGATCCTCACGGTATCAACGAACGCTTTTCATTCAACTAATTTATTCCCAAGTTTTCATGTTACCAGGCACCAGCCAATAGCGAAGCTCCATCTTTCTGTATATAAAGACACACGACGCACAATTCTTTGATTCGCTCCGACGAAGGGCTAACGCTCGAAACGTCAGCACTTGAATCTCTTTACGGTGGCCAATTGACATTATCAACCCAGTTGATAAACTTATATAATCAGCTTGGTCTTAGCATCTCTCACTGAAACCAAGCATTAAAAGTAAATAAAAAAAAGTCTGATCATAACAGACTGGAACAGCACCATTTGTTGACATAAACAACTTAACTATTACACAAAAGTTTCGGTTTTGTGGTAACTCAGAAATTTCGGCATGCTGTATAAATGTGGCTTAGTTTTAGTAAGACATTTTTGACTTAAAAATACAGAATTCAAGTAAAGATAAATACAAGTGTGTGAAATTTTTGACACTGTTTGGTTTGAAAACCAAAGGAATCGCTGCTTTTCACCAGCTTGCTGTGATATTTGAAGGGCAGACCCATGTGATTGGGCAGAAACTTCAATAATCAGCCTGGTCCTAGCACTTGTCATTGAAACCAAGCAGTAAATTCAACAAAAGTCTGATCATAACAGACTGGAATGGCAACATTTATTGACAACTTGCCTAAAATAATACACCAAGCACTTCGAAAAAGCTCATTAATGTATGCTGTACACATTTGGCTTAGTTTTTGTGAGAACTTTTTGGCTTGAAAGGACAGAATTCAAGTGAATAACAAGGTGAGTGTTCTCTATATGTTATTTCATTTGGTTCTAATAACTGATAGTTTTGAGAATTAGGCAGTTGATCCAAACAATGAACCTTTTTATATTTACTTCCACTGCTTATAGTTGTCAGTATTTATATTAACTTTGTAATATTAACTTCAGCCTTACTCAGTTACAAAACATGGCAAAAATGTAACAATCAACAGTTTGCTAAAAGTGGATTTTCCAGTAGACATATGTACTTTGAACTTTGATACATGTGTATACTTACTGACATTTTTAATGCTGTGGAACCCCACTTTTGTTCCAGTAACCATAGAAAAATTTAACACACAAAACCTCATTGTTTTTGTGAAACTTTAACTCCATGGGCTTCTCCTCTGAAGCAACAACCTCACATCTCTCAGGATCATTTAGGGGCTTTTTCAAAATGCTGTTCCTATCCACATCAAATCCATCAAGGGCCATTCTTGCAAATAGATATCTCTCTTTCCGTACATTGGTTATTTTGTAAATAGTTTGGGAATTTGTTTCTGATAACTGATGCCCAAAATTTGTCCTATCCATTATGTCCTTTGCGATGCAAGTAAAGATCTCTCCAGGCATGTCAACAGTGAATTCTCCAGCCCACGGGTTTGCCAGTTTTGGATTAGTATATAGGTGACGGATAATCTTCGAATGAATCTTTCTTAGTGCCCTTGCCACCATTCCTCGCGAAGGCAATAAACGTTGCACATTGACATACGCCGAACGCTTGCTAAATTTATCCTCCAACACCTCCACTGCACCCTTAAGCTCTGAAAAAAATCCATTGACTTTCTTTATCCCATTTCCGCTTGATATTTTCCCTATGCAGTCCGTTTTGGCTCGCCGTAGGGCTGGCTGAAGCGATTCAGAAAACCTCACTTCGTCCGCCATCTTGGATTTTTACCGAAATTTATTCAGAACGTCCGCCATATTGAATTTTACCCAGTATTCTCCTGGAGCTTCTGATGACCAATTTGAGGGGTGGTTTGGCCCCGGCGTGAAGAAAGGAAACCTTGGCCTATGTTCCAATTATAGAGGAATCACACTCCTATCTGTACCCGGGAAAGTACTGAACAGAGTCATCCTATAAAGGCTGCGAGGACCGGTAGATCTAAATCTCCGGGACCAGCAAGCTCGTTTTAGGCCAGGCAGGTCATGTACCAACCAGATCACAACATTGCGAATTATAGTGAACAGTCAGTTGAATGGAGCTCCCCCCTTTATATCAATTTTGTCGACTACGAGAAGGTTTTTGACAGCCTAGATAGAGAGACATTATGGAAGCTGCTTTGACATTATGTTGTACCTATGAAGTTCATCAACCTCATTCGGAATTCTTATGAGGGTTTGTCTTGAAGAGTGGTCCACGAGGAGCATCTGACAGAGAAGTTTGAGGTTAAGACTGGGGTGAGGAACGGATGCCTTCTGTCACCCTTTCTGCTCCTCTTGGCTGTAGACTGGATCATGAGATCTGTCACAAACCAGAAAAGAAACGGGATCCAATGGACCTTGTGGTCCCAGTTAGATGACCTGGATTTTGTGGACAATCTAGCACTCCTGTCACACAACCATCGGCAGATGCAGGAAAAAACATCAGACCTTCATCATGCCTCAGTGCAAGTAGGGCTGAAGCTCAACAAACAGAAGACACAAAGATTCTGAAGATCAACGCAGGCAGCGATGCGTCAGTCACACTTGAAGGGGAAGAACTGGAGGAAGTTAAGTCTTTCACCTATTTGGGGAGTGTAGTGGATAAACAGGGGGAACTGATACCGATGTGAAAACTAGGATTGGCAAGGCAAGATCAGCATTCAATCTTCTGAAAAAGGTCTGGCACTCCAGAGAAATCGGCACATCCACCAAGGTACGTTTGTTTAACTCAAACGTTAAGCCGGTATTGTTGTATGGAGCAGAAACGTGGCGAATAACCAAGGCGTCTATGAAGAAGATCCAGAGCTTCACTAATCAGTGCCTTCGTCGAATCCTAAGAATCCACTGGCCGGAAACCATCAGTAACGAGAATTTATGGGCGAGGACGCAGCAAACTCCAGTGGAAGAGGATATTCGACAAAGGAGATGGAGATGGCTTGGCCATACGCTACGCAAACCACCTAGTAGTATTGGCCGTCAAGCCCTGATCTGGAACCCCCAGGGTCAAAGAAAGAGAGGGAGACCACGAAACACCTGGCGGCAGAAGTTGGAAAAGGACGTTGACAAAACTGGCCACACATGGGAACAACTTGAAAGGATAGCTCAGGACAGAGGAGAATGGAGAAATATTGTTGGTGGCCTATGCTCCGGGAGGAGCAATGGGCCAAAGTAAAGTAAGTAATGCTACAGGTACAGCCTTTTTACTTAAGTTCAAATTAATGCAAGTTGATGGAAGTAACCTGTGGATCCCATAACTCCCACAGGGGATATAGTCAGTGAATATCCTAGTAGATAAAACATATATTTTTAAGGATATCCTCAGTCAAATTTACAATATGCTTAATTTTATTGATAGGTATGGAGGAAATTAACACCATCGATGACCTTGCGTCAAAAGTTACAAATGTTTCCCTTCCATGTCCGGCAGAAATAACTGAGTGGCTAGACGTATTCTCGTGCACTCATGGCACGAGGAAGGAATTAGTCTTTTTTGGAGTACTATCCACCATCAGTGCCCTTTTGGGCAAATCTGAATCAAAGCTATTTTCCACATACAAGGAGAGAGCAAACCTCTTTTTCATAGCCCTCACTCCATCAGGGGCAGGAAAAACCCCAGCAGCACAAATAAGCTGCAGTAACCCAATTGTGAAATATCTAGAGCCAAAGATTGAACATGGCAAGCAGCTGGTGGTGGACAACTCCTCTTCCTTTGAAACGTTTTAATTATTTTCTAAATGAACAGTCGGCACTGATAATGTGTATTTATGTGTGTCAAGGATTTTTCAGTAAAATGGTTTATCCTTCTAAAGGTGTAAATGACCAGGCACTGACTATGGAGTGTGTCTGCAAACTTTATGACAGATGCCTGGTATAGTGAGAAAGGCAGCAAGGGCAAAAGTGGAAAACAATTTGCAGCTTTGTCCCTTATTGGGTACACAACCCAAAAGCTGTTTTTGAAGAAAATATGGGGAAAGGTTGTGGAAAGTAATAATGGTTTCGCAGACCGAGAAGATGTTTCAATTGTGGAGAAAGAACATTTCTCGGAAAGGTTGGATGAATTTGCGACAACATCATTAGATGTTGTCTATGAGAAACTATATGCTGAGCACAACACTTCTGACCACGTGGAGAATAAACTAAGCCAGTCAGCTAAAGAATGCTACCAGAAGTTTGCCAGACCTACTCCAGAATGTGGCACAGAGAAATCAAATGCCAAAGTTGGGAAAAATGTTTTAAAGTTGGCACTTGTCCTCCACATTTTCTATGACTGCCTCAAGAAAGCGCTTGATTCCTCTGTTGGTATGACACCAAGAGTTATCACAGAGGACGTAATGAAGAAGGCAATTAGCCTATGCTCAACACTGTGTCATGCCAAGGCATTGATGGATCTGGTAAGGATTTCACTGTGTCAGTTCAACAGCAATATATTTATTTTTATTATTATTCTTTTTATTAAATACACACTTACAAAACTTTCTTACACAAATAAAACTAACTACAATATCAACATCTAAAGCACTATCATAACTTAAGAAAATAAAAAACAGACCCACAGGTGCAAACATGCATGGCAGGTATGATTTACTGAAAAGATTAGATAATTTAATGAAGGGTACTCTTCCATTTAGACCATTTTTTTTTGAAAAACATCTAAGGCATTGCTTTCTCTGGCAATTTCTTTTTCGGTTTCCATCGAATGTAAAACTTTTTGGATAAAAGTCTTTAGATGTGGGAGGGTATTTCCGAGTCTACATGCATAAATATGAAACCTGGCAATAAGCAGTATGTGGTATAAAATGATGAATGAGCTGGCGAAGAAGACTGAAATAACTATTTTGTAGGCACAGGAAACAACGTGGCCTGGGCTTCAGGCCGGTGCATCATGGGGGGAGAGAAACGGGTATATAAGGGGGAGTGTAGCACGTGATAGGCATCTAGGCCTCTGAATCAACCCTGTTCAGAGCTCCGTTTATTTGTCTCCGAGCTGTCGTTAATTCTCCTGTGTTGGCCGTTGTTCATGGCCGCCATGTCCATCACTAAGGACGAGGTTTCGGATCTGATCAAACTCAACAACCAACAGTTGATGGATTCCTTTAAGGGCTTGTTACAAGACACCGTGGGTCAAATCAAACAGGCCAACAAGGACGCCACGGACCTCCAAATGAGGGAGATTAAGAAGCTGAAACACAGCGAGCCCCATAAGTTCAAACGGAAAGCCAACGAAGATCAATACAAGTTCAATCTGAAGTTAGGAGATACACTCGACAACGCCAAGTCCGCAGCACAGAACGCACAGCTTGAAAAAGTTAAATCAGAATTGGATGAGGGTGAGAAGTTACTGCTCAAATGCCAAAAACACATCCTTCTAGCTGATAAATCGTAGTCAGGTTGGTTTACCTTATAGTCGAGAGGCCAAATCCGAAAAAGACTCATTTTTTCAAGTTGGCTGCACCCCATGGGTGGCAAGCTGTTCTTGGTATCATTTTAAAGCTTAGAGCCTGCTGATTAAGAATCTGCTTGTTAACACATAGAAAAAGTGTCCGAAGACCTTGGTACCCTGGCCTAAACAACCCATACTCCTTTGTGTTAAAATTTCATTTCTCTGCATTTTTGCTATTTTTAATCTGTTTTTAGGGTCATGCTTCTTTGGAAACTAATTATTTCTACATCTTTGTCCACTTACAAGCATTTTAACTTTAAAAAGCAGTGAAATTGCTTTTTTTTCCAAAATGTAAAAAGGATTTTAAATTTCCATTCTTTAATTCCCTAAAAACCATATGATTTCACTCAGATGCATCCTTTTCATCTCATGAAATCATTATTTGCACAGAAATATTCGAATTATGCGTTTAAATAGAAGGAAAAAACCTTTTTAAGGCAATTGCATCAAACCGGAAGTGGAATGATATTCACTTCTGGTTTCATTATTTCACAATAATTGCGCATGCTATGAGATTATCTCACATGGGCGATGCCTTAAGCTCATGAAATAACTGATATGGCTCGTTGGCCTTAAGAACTACTCCCTTAAGAGGTAAATTTGGAGAATATGGTGTGAATATTGAAATCATGCAAAAAAAAGTTGTCATGTACGTAAATGGTGAGACTGCAAATTTCTATGCAGAGGTCACATGTCAACTGCAGATAAATTAAATATGTTGCATATGAATTAAAAACAATTAAATTAAATACACGAAAAAAAACTTCTCCGTTGTGTAGAAAACCTAATAAATAAAACCGATTTTGTTTGGGTGCTCCCGCTTATTTCGTGGACCTGCTGTCACGACCAGCGGTTTTCTTCCAAGATGGCTGCCAAGATGGCTGCCGCCACGAACACGTTTGGAAGTGCTGTAAGTATATACCTTTTTCATATCATAAATATACTTGTTTGTGATAATTATAACTTGGTTTTGTGAAAACAGACTTCTTCAATTGCATTACCAGACTGCGGATATAAATAACGATCAATTTCGTGGAGCTACAAGCTAAATTTCACATTGAGGTTCCGATTGTTTAGTAGTGAATCTATTCATATTCCGTGTTTCGTTGTTTCTAATGTGTGTCAAAATAGTCATTACATTTGAGCCTCTGTTAATTTACAGTCCCAAGCTTAGGTCTCATGGCGTTCTTGCTGAATCCAAGACCTACAACTGCTTTGAAAGGCTTGTGCTTGTGTCACAAAGCTGGAGTGCAAGGTCCACTGACCAATTTATCCGAAGTAAGCTGGAGGACGTTTAAGGAAGCCTCAGATCTGAGAAAAGATGACATCAGAAAGTATGAAAGGGAAATGGGAAAACGGCCCATTTGGCATGTACCACAGAAACTGTTACCAAAATTACACAGCCAAGAATATTCTCGACCGTGTTGCTAAAAAGAGAAAGATTGAGGAAATTTCATCTGGAGATAAGGACACTTTAGCTATTGAGCAACAGTCCGATCCCCGCCCGACACGATCTTCCTTACTGGCAACAGACATGAGGAAATGTGCCATATGTCAAACGAAAAGACAGATCCAAAAAACCGACGAAGAGTAGAGAAGTTGACCACTTGTGAAACTATGCAAGCTGGAAGAACTCTTCATGAGGCAGCGAAAGTTTGAGGTGACCAGAGGTGCGTTGTTTCTCTGAGTGATCAAGATCCTATTGCCATGGAGTTACGTTATCACAGGACCTGTTACTGGATGTACACGAACACGAAGCAAATAGATGTGATCCAGAAAAATCAAGAAGGCAAGCTCGAATCTCGTTATGATGACGCTTTTCAGGCAGTCAAATCCGAGATGGAGCCCAAGATATTTGAGAGTTTAGAAGTTCTTCGAATGTGTGACTTGCAGCAAAGGTACGTGGAACTCCTCTCCTTTCAGGGTGTACAAAACCCCTTGCATCGATCTGAAAAGCTAAAGGTCAGAATGCAAAAGGCTTATCATGGCAGAATAAGCTTCTGGCACCCGAGATATCAATCTGAGGCTGAAATTGTTTACTGCGATAAGGTGTCTAAGGGTCAGATCGTTGAGTGTGGTCTTAACCGTAGCATTGAAAATGATACGTTTATCACAGAGCCAGAAGATGTATCTCCTAGGAACCACGTGTATCATGCCGCCAAGACCGTGCGTGCCGCCCTTTTAAGTCAGGAACGGAACATACCATGGCCACCATACTCAACTACAATTAACGTAGAGAACATCAGTGTTCCCACTGTTGTTTACAACTTACTTGCTTGGATCCTTTCTGAGGATGGTGAAGGAGAAGATGAGAAGGTGAATGTAGACGAAAATTGCCAGCACCTTGTTCATGTCCCTTGCCCAAGACCTCTTATACAACGTCTCAAAGGGAAGGATGAAGACACCCAAACACGTTGCCTTACCTATAGCAGTAAAAAACCTAACTGGTTCCAAAGAAGTCATCACTTTGTTGAATAGATATGGTCATGGCATATCGTATGACCAGGTTCTTGAGATCGAGACCGCACTTGCTGAGAGTCACATAGAAGCACAAGAACATGGTGTAATATTACCAAAGGTTATCTGTGCCAACATCTTCAGCACATTTTGCTGGGATAACATCGACCTGCTTGAAGAAACATTATCGGGGAGAGGGACAACTCACTGTACTAATGGCATCGTGGTGCAAAGGCAAGTCATGGGATGCACTTTACCACCTGCAGTGCCGCAAAAAGAGCTATCTGTAGGCGGACTTTTCTTGCAGTGCCAAGCCAGGTAATATTTTATAGTATTGAAGTAAATTTCAAATATATGGTTGTTACGTAATTTTGAATGTTATAATGTATTTAAATCAACAGATTCTCAAGTACAATGCTGGAAAACGATGTGGCCCTGGCGAATATGCCGTAGATCCTGCCCTTGATAGAACAATCGGCAATCGCTGCGAGGCAATGATGAAGGACTTTGGCTGGTTCTTAGTGCAACTACCTAATGCATATGAAGAGACCCCAGACTCAAGGCAAACCGTTCCTGGTTGGAGCGGGTTTAATGCAGTGGCAAGTAAACAGAAAATAACACCTAAGAGCGTGGTTGGTTACTGTCCACTTACTGATGCTTCACCGACAGAACTGTCCACAGTGTATACATTACTGTCGAAGTCCCTTAAAATGGCAACTCAGCTAAATCTTGACGACACCGTTGTGGTTCTCAATCAAGCAATATATGCAAAGGCCCTGGAGGTAGTGTGGAAGCAGAAGGAGGAGTTTAAAAGCATTGCATTAAGAATGGGAAGCTTCCATATTACGCGCATATTTTTATCAGTTATGGGAAAACGCTTCAAGGACGGAGGGCTGAGAGACCTGCTGGAGTTACATTGATGGGCAGCGGTTCACTCAATGGTGTCCTAGAAGGGAAGCACTACAACAGGGCCCTCCGGCCCACAAGGTTAGTACCATTTTTCATCATTATCAACGTTATTTTATTGTCACTAATATCATTACTGATGCTGTTGTTATATCACTTTAGCTCTTGTTGTTACTTTTGTTAGCGTTGCTACTTCTTCCATTGCCATTCGGATCCCGACATTTCTTGTAGTTTGTGATTAAGGTCGAACCCCTGTTAGGAGGGTTTAATTTTTCCTTAGCCCTATAATATTGACTACACTTAATTCTTATCCGTAAAATGATCAAGGCTGTTATCCTCATATCATCATGGTATTCCTAAATCTAATTAATTGAGTTGATATCATTTATCTTTCATGCCCAAAAAGATATTAGCTCTTAGCCGGCAAAATCTCATGATTGTTATAGGTGGTACTAGAGGCCTTGTTACGGCTCAGCTGGCAGACATTTGTTACCGCAACAGAAGATGATCCCAAGGTACACCTTCTCAGGCAAGCTGTTATGACAGCCACGACTAAAGTGCGGAAAGAACTAACATCCTCCTCAATTCAGAAATTGTATGGAACTCCTGAACTCGAAGAGCTGCGAGTGAAGTACGAAGAATTTGGCCAACAGTCAAGCAGCACGATGAGTTCCTATTGGCGATCGTACATCGAAATGGCTTGTCTGCTTCTGTGTTTCATACAGTCAACCGGAGAAGGTGATTGAAACTTACACCTCGCCTGTATTCGTGACATGCTTCCTTGGATGTTCGCCTATGATCGCACCAACTACTTAAGATACCTATCAGTCTACTGGTGTGGCATGATGTCACTCGAAGATACACACACTTCTACCCATGAAGCATTCACAGCTGGCAACTTTGTAGTTCAGCGCTCAGGCAGTGCCTTTAGTCAAGTAGCTGTTGATCAGACCATCGAGCAGACTATCAATAGAGACACAAAATCGAAAGGAGGAATTGTAGGGTTTAGCCTGAATAAGGGAGCTGTGCAGAGATGGCTACTAACCTTGCAGCAATCACCCAAGCTTGCCGTTAGATGGCTAGAACATCCTTGCTAAATGGTGAGGGTATAATTAAGGAGAAAGGAAAAGAGAGGATGTCAGTTGATGAAAATGATGTGAGGAAGGTACAGTCCACTCTGAGCAACTGGGTCAATCCGTTTTTACAATCTGACACGGATGAACTTTGTCACATTGCATCAGGAATGACAGCTTCAAAGAAGGTGGAAGAAGACCTCTGTATGGCTTACGATAAGGGTAAAGAAGCAATTACAGCTTTCATCAGGAACAGATTGACGACAAATGAAATTTTCTTCCACGATCCAATACCGAAGCTAAAGCTGGCCACCTTTGATTCTATGCCCGTTTCATCTGTTAAGATTGGTGGAAAAGATGTGATGCTTAAAGCTGACAGAGACCTCTTTGCTCGTCTTCTCGTTGTCGCTTAGACGAGAGATATGGATCTACAAGAAGTCTTCAAGTATTCCCTAGGTCCTCTTCCGTGGTCTCTGGCTTCAGCGGATGGGTCCCTGTGCAAGACTGTCTAAGTTACTGGAAACGCTGAAGGAGTCGAACCAGCTGAAGATGTTCCACCCTCTGCAGCATTGATTGTTGATGACATGGCTGTACTTCAAGCAATGAAAGAAATTCCAGCGACATTTGAAGAGTTGACGACTTCTGTTTTACATTCAGTTGTTCCCCAGACAGCGTTAGCAAGACGCGTAGATTCTGTTACAGATAGATATCCAGGTGTTGCTATCAAGAATCCCGAGAGTACAAAACGTGCTAGTGTAGGAGTTGTCCAAGTTAACATAACTGGAGGTGGTCCAAAGTGTCCCAAACAATGGAGGAAGTTCTTAAGTAGCGGGGAGAACAAGAGGATGTTTACGCGATTTCTCCTTCAGCAGTGGTCAAGGGAAACTATGTGGATCGGATTGGGAATCGCAACATCTATGATGGAAAGGTTGTTTGTAAGGAGATCACTGAGCTAAACAGCAACCATGAAGAAGCACAAAGTTACTTCTCCATGCAAAGCATTCATCTGAAAATGGTGAGACCACCATAATAATAAAGTCCCCAGACACTGATGTAGCAATCCTGGCTTGTCATTTTAGCAGGAATATATCAGCACGGAACCTTATCTTGAAGAAAGAGATGAGGAACATTTACCTGGAGATTTCTGCCATAGCTGATGCTGCTGGGCCCCACCTTTGCGATGCCCTACCTGGACTGCATGCTTTCACTGGCTGCATTTGCAGGTAGAGGGAAGAAGGCTGCTCTGAAGCTTTGTAAAACAGACCCAGTGGCTTGCAATGGTATGGTGACTCTTGGGCATTAATTTGACATAGAGACCATCCATTTTTCTGAATGTGAGGGATTTGTGTGCAAGATGTGTGGCAAGCCGAAACTGATTGAAGTTAACAAATGTCGAAAAATTACCTTTTGTGCAAAGCAAGGCCAGTCACAAAGTCTTCCGCCATGTCAGGATGCCCTAAGAAATCACACAATGCATGCAAACTACCAAGCAGCAATCTGGCGTGAAGCACTGGATGCAAATCCTGAGATTCCATCACCTGAGAGCCATGGATGGCTTATTAGAGATGACCAACGTGATATCAACTGGATGTTGCTACCGCCTGCGCCTGAGGCATTACTGGAGCTGATACTATGTCGATGAACTACAGACTGCATAACTGGACACTGCCGATGGAAAAGAAATGGCATACCCTGTGCAGAATTATGCCAGTGCGACGAGAAGTGTAACAATCCTCACAACTATGTGTGGGAGGAAAGACCTGAGGACAGTGAAGACAAGGAAGAGTGTTAAACTGTGCGAAAAATGTGAGCATATAAATTTAAGTATTACACAGTAGTCCTTAGCAGTGGGAAATAGAGTACAGGTACTGTAAATGATGTCCCATTTTCCTTTATTTCATATGCAAGGTATTTAATTTATCTGCAGTTGCACATGTGATCTCTGCATACAAATTTGCAGTCTCACCAAGTTTCGTACCTGACGACTTTTTTGCATGATTTCAATACTCACGCCATATTCGTCAAATGTACGTCTTAAGGGAGTCGTTCTTAAGGCCAACGAGCCATATCAGTTATTTCATGAGCTTAAGGCATCACCCATGTGAGAGATAATCCCATAGCATGCATAATTATTGTGAAAGAATGAAACCGGAAGTGAATATCATTCCACTTCCGGTTTTATGCAATTGCCTTAAAAAACCACGAGATTATGGATACCTCCATAATGTCATTTATGTAGAGGCCGCCTTTATTTTTATCCATTAGTACAATTTTATCTTATCTGCCACATGGCAATTTTGAAGGCTGGAATGCGGCAATCATCTATCATGGTTAAATTCGTTAAACACCGCGAATTCCGCGGTTTTTTCCTACGGTGTACTAAAAGGCCAAACGACATCCGTTCGTCCTCTTTACTTCGCAAACTTCGAGGAGTTCACTCCAGAGAATTTTCCCACCTCCATCCCCAATCATTCCGCCTTCAGAAGTGTCTACTTTTGCTTATGACCCGGGTGGCCGGTTTTCACGCCCACCTACGCTAATGATCCGTCGATTTAGGTAATTAATTTGTCATGGAAGCTATTTTTATCAATAAATAGCCACGCTCGTGGCCAATTTGTTCCAGCTCTGTTATCTCTCTTTTATCCCGGTTTCTCTTCTGGTAAACATGGGGTGGCCAGCAATTTTATATTTTGGCGACATTTGCATAAAGGTTTTTTTCTATTTAAACGCATAATTCGAATATTTCTGTGCAAATAATGGTTTCAAGATATGAAAAGGATGCATCTGAGTGCAATCATATGGTTTTTAGGGAATTAAAGAATGGAAATTTAAAATCCTTTTACATTTTGGCTCTCTTTGCTCTAATTACCATAAAACCTCCTGAAATTTAAAAAGTGGAGCAATTTTACTGCTTTTTAAAGTTAAAATGCTTGTAAGTGGGAAAAGATGCAGAAATAATTAGTTTACAAAGAAGTATGACCCTAAAAACAGATTAAAAATAGAAAATATGCAGAGGAATGAAATTTTAACGCAAAGGAGTATGGGTTGTTTAGGCCAGATTACCAAGGTTTTGGGACACTTTTTCTGTGTGTTAACAAGCAGAATCTTAATCAGCAGGTCCCAAGGCTTTAAAATGATACCAAGAACAGCTTGCCACCCATGGGGTGCAGCCAACTTGGAAAAATCCTGGTATGGCCACCAGACTATTAGAAGAATACAAGAAGCATGATCTGGCGGAAAATTCTGACGACGAGAAGCGAATTTTCAGTGCTGAGCAGTGCGCTCGGTTGACTTTGTCCACTCTGAGAAAGAAAAGAAGTAGCTCATTCGTCGCGGGCAGAAGATCTTCGCTTGTACGCCTGTCAGCTCACTCTACCTCAATGGCCAGCACTCAACAGCAACCTCAAGCCATTCAGCCTCTTGTGCCCTCTTCGTTTACGGTTCGGCGTCCCATTATGGGCAGTTGTTTTGCTTGTGGTAAACCCGGGCATTGGCGTTCTACCTGTCCGGCGATGGCCAAACAGCAGCCTCCTTCAGCTTCAAAATGACCTCAAGATCAGGGCAAACCAGGTGTTGTTAATTCCAACTTTGATTGTAATGATTTGGTTATGGAAACGGAAGATGACAGTCTTTTAGATTGTCCAACAAGAATTGCCAGCTACTGCTACCAATCTCATCATTACCACTCCCAGAACCTCGTGTATTTACTTTTTACCTAAAATTCACGAACCTAACAACCCAGGTCGACCTATCGTCTCTGCCTGTAGTTGCCCTACCGAACTCATTTCCAGCTATTTAGATAAAATTATGGCACCTATTGTCAGATCTTTACCGTCATACGTTAAAGACAGTCAACACGCACTTCAAATTTTTCGCGATTTCAATTTCCTGGGCGAAGACAAACTTATTTTCACTGTGAATGTTACATCTCTTTACACCATCATCCCAAATGGCGAAGGTCTTCTAGCCCTCAAACATTTTTTTGATTTACGCACTGTTAAGGAACCAAGCTCGGAAACATTACTCCGCCTGGCTGAGTTAGTGTTAACACTCAACTGTTTTTCATTTGCGAACAATTATTACAAACAAATCAATGGCGTGGCCGTGGGTACCAAAATGGGACCCAGCTACGCCAATCTTTTCGTAGGCTACATTGAACACCAATTTTTCAATCAATACAACGGCCCAAAATCTGAACTCTATCGTCGCTACATTGATGACTGTATCAGCGTTACCTCTTCTACCAGAGAGGATCTTAATCAATTTATAACCGCTGTTAATTCGTTTCATCCTGCCCTTAAATATACCTGGGAAGTTTCTATCGAAGGCAACAGTTTATGCACCAGTGTGCACCACAAACCCACAGATTCTCATAGCTATTTGTTGTATTCGTCTTCACATCCATCACATGTCAAGAATGCCATTCCTTATTCTCAGTTTCTTAGACTTCGCCGTCTTTGTAGGGACGACTCTGATTTTTCCTTAAAATCAGAGGAAATGTGCAATTTCTTCGACAAAAGCGGCTATCCTGTTTCTGTTGTTCAAGCGGGCCATCATCGCGCCCAGCAAATTGATCGTCAGTCAGCACTACAAACGTCACAGAGAGAAAACAACGATAGAATTCCATTCACCCTCACAACCACGCAGTTAAATCCATCATTCTCAAAAACTTTAAATTACTTCAAAATGACCCGACACTGGTAGAATCTTTTCGCAACCTCCATTAATTTCATTTAAACGCGACAAAAACATAGGTAACTTTTTAGTCAGAAGTGCATTCCAAACTAGTAATCAACCCGGAACTTTTAAATGCGCTCGCGCACGATGCAAAACATGCCCTTTCATTCACAACGTTGACAAAATATCGGGACCCAAGCGATCTATCAAAATCACTGATCATTTCACCTGTACCTCAGCCAATGCCATCTACTGTATAACTTGCACTCTTTGCAAAAAGTTATACATCGGCGAAACAGGGAGACGACTTGGTGACCGATTCCGAGAACACCTTCGTGACGTAGAGAAAGACGACAAAAATGCATCGAAACCGGTCACGAGACACTTCAATCTCCCAAATCATTCTAAGCAACATATGGCAGGCTGCGGCCTTTCCCTTCACCAAGGAAACATGGAAAGCCGTAAAACTCTAGAACAAAAATTTATTTTTCAAATCGGCACTCTTAATCCTCACGGTATCAACGAACGCTTTTCATTCAACTAATTTATTCCGAAGTTTTCACGTTACCAGGCACCAGCCAATAGCGAAGCTCCATCTTTCTGTATATAAAAACACACGACGCACAATTCCTTGATTCACTCCGACGAAGGGCTAACGCTCGAAACGTCAGCTCTTGAATCTCTTTACGGTGGCCAATTGACATTATCAACCCAGTTGATAAAACCAAATTATATTTTAGATTGTAACCTTGTTTCATTTCATTCTGAGATTTATCCTCTCATTTTGGATTCTCTGGGCGATTCACTCGGTTCATCTGATTTTTCCAGTCGGCCCACGGTGCGAGGAAGGCTTAAACTGTGTATTCATTTCTGGCATTCTTTAGGAACTTCGCAATTTATTCTTAATGTCATCAGTCAAGGTTACAAGATTCCCTTCTTCAAACTACCGACACCTTTTTTCAAGGCGAACACTGCTTCGGCGCTTTCTAACAGTTCGTTCGTGCCCAAAGCTGTTAATGAACTGCTCCATGCTAACCTTGTTGAAGAGATTTTTTGCATGCCTGACATTGTCAACCCGCTTTCTGTTTCCACACGCAGCTCTGGCAAACAGAGGTTATTCCTGGACTTAAGGCACGTGAACAGTTTCATCTTCAAACAAAAGTTTAAATGTGAAGATTTAAGCGTCGCCATTCAAATCTTTGACCAAGGTTTTCATTTATTCAAATTTAATCTTAAGTCAGGATATCACCACATCGAGATCTTTCCCGAGCATCGAAAATTCCTTACCTTTGCTTGGGATTTTGGAGCTGGTTCTTTCAGATATTTTCAGTTTTGCGACCTTCCGTTTGGGCTGTCTTCAGCCCCTTTCCTTTATACTAAAATTTTCAAGTCGCTTCTTAAATCATGGAGAAGTAGGGGGCATTCCCATTGCCATTTTCCTCGATGACGGCCTCGGTGGGGGATCTGATCTGTTTCCGCCAAGATTAATAGTTTGTCCGCACATTCCGATCTTTTGAAGTCCGGATTTGTTCCCAATGAGGAAAAGTCCCTATGGGAGCCCATACAGATCATAACCTGGCAAGGAGTTATTCTCAACACTATCGATGGTTCTATCAAGGCCACTGACGAGCAAATCGCTAAGCTTTCTAACGACCTGGAGACTTTGTCTACCCATCAGCATCCCACGCGTGTTCACGTCAAGTGCGTGGCAAGCATTGCCGGCCAAATTATTTCTCTTTTATGTTGTGTGGGTCCGGTTGCATGTATTATGACTAGATTTATTTTCTCGGTGATCAACAGTGCTGTTTTTTGGGACTGTGAAGTTTTGCTTACGTAGGATGCCATTTCTGAGATTGATTTTTTGAGACATAACGTCCACACCTTGAATGGCAAAGTATATTGGGGGACTAAGTCTCTTCCTGCCAGGATTACCTTTTCTGACGCTTCTGATTCGGCTTGTGGTGCATTTGTTCAATTGCAACGGGAAGTTGAATTAGTGTCTCACCAGAACTGGTTGATCGCTGAGGCCGCGCAAAGTTCACTTAAGGACTTAAGGCTGTATGCCTCCTGTTAGAAGCATTTGCTAGCCATCTCTCGGGCTCTAAAGTCGTATGGTATTCTGACAACCAAAATGTTGCTTCCATTCTACTTTATGGCAGCTGGAAGGCCGTCCTTCAGTCGCTCGCCCTGCAAGCCTTTCGCATTTGTCTACAGTTTCGTATATCTCTCGATCTTAAGTGGATACCTAGGGACCTTAACTCTAGAGCAGATCTAATCAGTAGGCTTATCGACTTTGACGACTACGAGCTTAGCGACGCCATCTTTCAGAGCTTAGATGAGCTTTGGGGCCCTCATAGCGTGGATAGATTCGCCTGCAATTACAATGCCAAGCTAACCAGATTTAACTCTAGGTTTTTCCAACCAGGTTCCGAAGCGGTTGACATGTTTTGCCAGGACTGGCGACTTAATAACAATTGGTTGTGTCCCCCAGTCTGTCTCATTGCTAGGGTCATTAAGCATTTGGAGTTGTGCCATGCCAGTGGGACCCTAATAGTTCCTTTATGAAAGTCATCTTTCTTTTGGAATTCCTGTTCCAAAGATGGGGTCCACTGGAGCAGATTTGTCATCGACTGGGTGTACCTTCCCAAGTTCCAGGGTCTGTTCATCAAAGGAAAAGCGCGCAACTCCCTCTTTGGTTCCAGATCGTTAAATTTCTACGTCATAGTGCTGATAATCGATTTCAGCCATCCCAGGCCCCTCCCACTCCTTTAGGGGGTATTGCACATTGCCCCCTGGCAAATGTAGCTTGTGTTCATAGGCGTTTTCTCACTTGATGCTATTACAGATTCCCCAGGGTTTCTCATTTACTGTTTTGTACTTTGTTTCATTCTTCATCCTAAGCCTATGTTGGCTTAGAGTCTTACTGTACTTCATTTTTATCATTTGCGATTTAGACCTATTAAAGTCTCGCCCGTATCTCTTGCCTATGTTCTCTAATTACTATTATTTAGAAATCGTTTTGTGCTCCTTTTTGCCTCCTCAGATGTTTTTTGCTCGGGTTTCTGGCGAGATCAGGTGACGCCAGGTGACAGTTTCATCCAGGGCCTCACGGAGAGATTGAAAACCACGGTCCTATCCTCTAAGGCCTACAGCACTTCCGCCCAGTATCACCGTGCATTTTGCAAGTGGAAAGCGTTCGCAGTCTGTAAGCTTAATGAAGCCAGTTTTCCCGCTGACCCCTTCCACGTAGCTCTTTATTTACAGCATCTTATCAAGCAGGCCCATTCTCCCAGCGTGATTGATTCCGCCTTTTATGGCATCAAATGGGCCCATGATATGGCCGGGGTTCCCTCCCCAACCGACATTTCCGTAGTCGAGAATGTCAGGTTGGCAGCCAAGAGAATTCTTGGCACTGCTGCTGTCAACCGTAAAGGGCCTATTTCCTCAGATCTGATCCGTAAAATTGTCAGCCGTGCCAATCTGGATAACCCCGTCGATTTTCGTAATGTGGCCAAGATGGACCGATGTGTGTTTGAGCGCTCTGCGTAACATTTTCCATCTTTCATAAATCTTTGATGTTTAATTGTTCCTTTCACTTTTATCTATTTGTTTCATTCTCCTGTTTTGTGTGTCACATTATGCCTGAGTCTGTTGCCAACCTGGAGAGAGAAAATAGTGATCTCAAATCTAAAGTTTCTACATTAACGGAGAAGATTTCAAGACTAAAAGCTTTAATTCAACAACAAAGCAGCAGTACCGCCTCTTCTGTTGAAGAAACTTCTCACAGTCTTGACTTCCTAAGCAAGGAATATGACGACCTTCTTCGCTTCAAAACCACTGCCAGCAAAGAGTTGCAACGACTAAGTTCACAACTCTCTGAAGTCAAGGCCAGGGTCAACGCCATTGGCAACGCCATCGATGAGTTCCAAGAATACAGCTTTCAATACAATATTAAAATTGTCGGTGTTCCCGAGGTGTGTTCGGATGAAGCGGCATCAACAACAAGTAAGCTTTGTGTAAAATTGTTTAAAAAAATGGGAGAGAATATTTCAATCCAAGATATTGACACTGCCCATCGTGTCCCGCAAAGAAACAATGCCGGCAATCCAAAGCCTATAATCTGCAGATTTGTGAGACAGCTGGTTAAAGAATCTCTTATATCTCATCGGAGGAAATTAGCAATGTAACCCCATCTGCGGTTGGTTTACCTGAAGAGTCTTCATTGTCTTCGGCCAGAATTTATGATCATCTTTCACCAAGAATGCAAGCAGTCCTATTCCAGGCTAAAAAAGTTAAAGAAGAGCTCCACTATCAATATTGGTGGTCAAAGGGTCAAGTTGTTTGTTTACGAAAAGACTCCACCTCAAGCATAATCAAGCTCAAGAGCATGGCGGACCTCAACGAACTTAAACGTAGGCTGGCTACTGAAGGTTAGATTTTATTAAAATGTCTATTGTACACGATAAAAATGTCTTCTCGTAGAGCAAAGAAACAGTGTGCGATCGAAAATAAGACCCTACTCGCGCATTTACCTTATTATTACTGTAAAGTCCTGAGTTCTGCCCACCCACTGTTTAATAATTTAATTGATGATAATCGACCTTCTAGAAAATCGCTAGATTCTCTCAGTAGTCTCTACGACCTTGGTGTATTCCAGCTAAACTCTCTTGATAAAGATATTGATCCTGATAGAAATTTCCATTCTAATAAGATACGCTCTAAATATTATTCTCCACACAGCTTTGCGCAGTTCATTGAAAGTAAACAGTTGCAATCAAAAATCTCCTTTCTGCATACAAATATACGTAGCTTAAAGAAAAATTTTGAAGAATTTCAACATCATGTTTTAACTGAATTGAATTTCCGTTTTACCGTTATCGGTGCATCAGAAACTCGTATTTGTGATCGTGAATGTAGTTCTAATTCTGTCCCAGAATTACCAGGTTATTATTTTGAATCAGTCCCGACACCTTTATCGGCCAGTGGTGTTGGCCTGTTCATTGACCGGAATTGCAGATACCGTATCCTCGAACAAGTCTCAAATTCTTGCTATCAAGCCGTTTGGATTGAACTTCATCTACCTAACACTAAGAAATCTGTATGTGGTGTTACTTATAGGCAACACAATAACGCTAATGAGTTTCTAGACTACTTGTCAGATTTTCTTGAACGCCAATGCCGTCAAAATCTAAATATCTATATCATGGGAGACTTCAACATAGATCTGTTAAAATATGAAACTTGCAGTTACACACAAACCCTGTTGCAAACCATGCAAAGTTTTTCAATGCTCCCAGTGGTTGATAAGCCGACGAGAGTCTATGGTAATTCAGCAACTTTAATAGACAATATTTTCATAAATAATCCTGAGAATAATATAATTAAATCAACATTGAAATGGCATCAACGGAAACTCGGAAAAAATCCGAGTCCCAGATGGGATTTGAACCCACGACCCTCCATGATCTAGTCGGATGCTCTAACCACTGAGCTACTGGAGACTCTATGGCGAGCAAGGGTCAAATGTGGGTCTTGACTGGAACTGCATTGCACGGTTACTCAGTCAATTGATGAAAAGCACACATAGCCATATAGCTCTTAACTGCATCGCGCAGTCACATTAAAGCATATCGAAGATGCGACCAACCAACCTCCAAGAGAGCAATGAAAGAAATAAATCAACATTGAAATGGCATCAACGGAAACTTGGAAAAAATCCGAGTCCCAGATGGGATTTGAACCCACGACCCTCCGTGATCTAGTCGGATGCTCTAACCACTGAGCTACTGGAGACTCTATGGCGAGCAAGCGTCATTGCTCTCTTGGAGGTTGGTTGGTCGCATCTTCAATATGCTTTAATAGAGAACTTAAGCACCAGACGTTTTCGGGGCGACGGCGACCGGACTGGCAGAGGGAAGTTGGGACCGAAGTTACCGTCGCTTCCCGCCAAAATCAAATACTTAAGCGGCGAGTTCATTCGCGAACGACGGCGTTTAGCTTTCACAATAAAAGATGTCTTCTTTCAAAGCAATGAGAGAATTGACACTGCTGTGTTACGCTGAAAATTTACTCTCCGATGATGAATTTCTCGTTTTATGGGAAAATTATCAGTCGAAGAACCCAGATTTTCCTTGGGACAGGTATGGTCCGTTCGACCTCGAAAACATGGATGAAGCCGAGTGTAAGGTAGAGTTTCGAGTGGAAAAAAGAGATCTTCACACGCTTGGAGAAGTTCTTGAGATTCCACCAACTTTTAAATGCCAGCAGAGAACTGTATGCGATGGCATGGAAGGACTCTGTATGCTATTAAAACGCCTAGCTTACCCTTGTCGCTACAGCGATATGATCGCGCGTTTCGGAAGACCTGTTCCTGAACTGTACATGATCACAAACCGAGTCATGGATTTTATCTATGACTTACATGGCCACCGAATCACTCAGTGGAATCCCACTATACTCAATAGTAGGCTGCTTGAACAGTATGCCACTGCCATTTCAGATAAAGGAGCAGCCCTAGACAATTGTTTTGGCTTCATTGATGGGACAGTGTGGCCGATTTCCAAACCGGGGGAGATGCAGAGAATTGTTTACAATGGGCATAAGAGAGTGCATGCTCTCAAATTCCAGTCGGTTGCCACACCTAATGGGCTCATTGCAAATATGTTCGGACCAGTGGGTAAGTTTCATTAAACATTACTTCCAATTTAACATGGGAAAATAGAGCTGGCATAAAATAAAATAACTCAGTTGATGTAGATAAAAGCAACAACTTCTCACTACTGACATTGACATGAACAGAGTCTCTGCAAATTAACTGACTTTCGTTGCAAAATAAGAGAAACTCTGTTCATTCAAGTAGATGCCTTTGTATGGAAAATACCGAAAACTGCTCTAGTTTGGCGCAAAAACAGGAATAAGAGAATACCAATTTACTTCTGTTGCTGTATACTAAAATATTTGTTGGAGGCTATACTGTAGGTCAATCAATAGAGTAATTACCTTTATTGCTTTGCTTCTTTTCTCTTTACTTCAGAGGGCAAGAAACATGATGCAGGAATGTTGCATGATTCTGGGCTTCTTCAGGATCTGGAAACTTTTGCCTACTCGACCACAGGAGCACCAATGTGCTTGTATGGGGACCCGGCGTACCCTCTCAGAGTACACCTGCAGGGGTGTAATGTATTGCGTGACATCACGTGACTTGTGTAAGTTGAGTTGCGCATTATGGACTGATTAAAAGTTGAGTTGAGCACATGGCCGCCTTCGCAGTGCTGTTGGTCTGCGCGCTCCTTCTGTGTGGGTCCTCAATACACTTCATTTGGCGACGAGGATCTCAAATGGCGACGTTATTCGGTAGAGTAGATGCCTTCGATGAGAATAGTGAAACATGGGAACATTACACGGAACGTTTAGGACATTATTTTGATGCAAATGGTATTGGTGATACGACGGGCGATGACAAAGCGAAACGGCGGGCGATTCTTTTGAGTGTATGTGGAAGCAAAGTTTACAAGCTGATGTGCGACCTTCTAGCTCCAGCCAAACCTAAAGAGAAGTCGTACCAGGAGTTGGTGAAGCTTATTCAGGATCATTTAGCTCCGAAACCGTCGGAAATTGTACAGCGGTTTAAGTTCAACAACCGTTTTCGCAACGAAGGAGAATCAGTGGCAGAGTTTGTTGCATCGCTCAGGAATTTGGCTGAACATTGTGAGTACAGAGATACCCTTGATACTATGCTTAGGGACAGGCTTGTGTGCGGAATTCGGGATGAGAAAATACAGCGGCGTCTGCTGGTAGAGAAGGAATTGACATTTCAGAAGGCCTATGAGATTGCAACCTCGATGGAAATTACATCGAAAAACATGGCGGTGCTTCAGGAATCGAAGGAGACGGTGGCAGTCCACAAGGTAACGTTCCAAGCGGATGGAACAATGGATGGAAAGAAACGGGTGGACGGACGAAGCATGCAGTCCAAACCTTCTTGTTTTAGATGTGGAGGGTATCATAGTGCACAAACTTGCAGGTTTAAGGAACTGAACTGTTTCTATTGCAAGCAAAAAGGCCACATCGCCGATAGATGTCCAAACCGCACCAGAAGCCAGTCGAGAGGTGAGAGGCAAGGTTCTCAACCAAACAGAAGTAATCAAAGGGGTTATCCAGGTCTGCAGAGGTCAGGTAACTTAAACCAGTTAGAAGATGTTGGTGATGTTTATGAGGAAGAGGCTCGGGGAGATGTGTATGATCAGTTGTTTTGTGTGAATTCAAGTAAAGGAAAAAACCCCTACAAAGTGACAGTGCTAATTAATGGAGTGAATGTTAGCATGGAAATTGATACTGGAGCCTCAACGACTGTTGTCAATGAGAAAACTTTTCACACTCTGTCGCATTCGGGTAAAGTGTTGAAATTGAATCCTGTGAATACCGTTCTGCGTACCTATACAGGGGAGGTCATTCCTGTAGCGGGGGAATGTGAGTTAGAAGTAGAATACAACGGGTTTAAAGGCCATTTACCAGCAGTGGTAATCAGTGGAGAGGGTCCGTGTTTGTTGGGTCGAAACTGGCTTCAGCAAATTTCTTTAAATTGGAGTGAGGTCTTCAATTTAACCACCATGGATAAGGAGTTGAATGAGATTTTGGAAGCGCACTCAACTGTTTTCCAAGAGGGCCTGGGGAAAGTCGAAGGAGTGCAAGCAAAAATTTACATTGACCCTTCTGAGAAGCCACGATTTTTTAAGGCTAGGCCAGTACCTTACGCCCTGCGTGATAAAATTGAAACTGAGTTAGATCGACTTGTCAAAGAGGGAACTGTGGAACCAGTTGAATTCTCAGAATGGGCCACGCCCATCGTTCCCATCGTTAAGGAGGACGGCACTATTAGAATTTGTGGGGATTACAAGCAAACAATCAATCAGGCAGCAAAGTTAGACAATTAACCCATTCCCAAGATCGAAGATTTGTATGCCACCTTAGGGGGAGGTACTGAATTTACAAAGCTGGATTTAAGCCAAGCTTACCAACAGTTGGAGTTAGACAAAGAGTCCCAAGAATATACCACGATTAACACCCACAAGGGACTTTTCAAATACAAGCGGCTCCCTTATGGCATTTCGTCGGCCCCAGGCATTTTCCAGCGCACTATGGAAAGCCTCCTCCAAGGAATTCCGCAAGTCATCGTTCGGATTGATGACATCCTCGTGACTGGCAAGACAAGACACGACCACTTGAAGCATCTAGAAGAGGTATTGGCCCGATTAGAAAAGGCAGGCATTCACCTAAAGCTGAAAAAGTGTGTGTTCCTGCAAGGTGAGGTGATATATTTGGGACATCGCATAAACCGAAACGGAATCCAACCAGTAGAAAGTAAAGTGAGAGCCATCCACGAGGCCCCAGCACCCACAAATGTGAAGGAGCTCCAAGCGTTCCTGGGTATGTTGAATTATTATGCTTGTTACTTGCAAAACTTGTCCACTGTCTTGGCTCCTCTCTATGAACTTCTTGCTAAGGATTGCAAATGGACTTGGGGTCAAAGACAGGTGGATGCCTTTAACCAAGCAAAGAGTATGTTGAACTCTTCAGACCTCTTAGTCCATTATGACCCAAGTGAGGAACTTGTACTGTCTTGTGATGCCTCTCCTTATGGACTGGGAGCTGTGCTCTCCCACATCATCAATGGGAAAGAAAAACCAATCTCCTATGCCTCAAGGACACTATCGCCTGCCGAGCGCAATTATGCTCAAGTGGATAAGGAAGGAGCTGCAGTGATATTTGGAATTAAGAAATTTCACCAGTATCTGTACGGACAGAAATTCAAGATTTTTACAGACCACAAGCCACTTTTGGGTCTGTTTAAGGCAGACAAAGCTGTGCCCCCAATGGCATCACCGAGAATTCAAAGGTGGGCTTTACTTCTAGCAGCCTATGACTATGAACTGTTCTACCGTGAAGGACCTAAACATGGAAATGCTGATGGTCTTAGTCGTTTACCTCTGTCAGATACAGTAGTAGAGGTCCCCATACCTGGTGAAACCATTCTGTTGATGGAGCGGTTGGAGGCACTGCCCGTGTGTGCAGATGACATTGCAGATTGGACAGCCTCAGATCCAGTGCTACAGCAGGTCTTCAGAAGAGTTCAGCAAGGCTGGGGTGACAAATGTCCTGACTCAACACTGCAGCCTTTCTACACGAGAAGAGATGAACTAAGCACACACAATGGATGTATTCTGTGGGGGAATCGTGTGGTTGTACCAGCTCAGGGGCAGCAACAGCTTTTAGAAGATCTACACACGGCACATCCAGGGATCGTGAGAATGAAAAACCTGGCACGCAGCTACCTTTGGTGGCCTGGTCTTGATACAGACATTGAAAGCAAGGTTAAATCCTGTGAGGTCTGCCAGCTCCAAAGTGCAGCACCTGCAGCAGCCCCCCTTCATCCTTGGGAGTGGCCGGAAAAGCCCTGGTCTCGCATACATATCGACCATGCTGGACCATTTATGGGACAGTTATTTCTGATTGTAATCGATGCCTATAGCAAGTGGATTGAAGTTTATCCAACATCCAGTACCAGTGCTACAGCTACTATTGAGAAACTTCGTCAAGCTTTCGCTGCTCATGGGTTACCTGAAATGGTCGTCTCAGATAATGGATCAGGATTTGCTAGTGAAGAATTTGCTGATTTTATGGCCAGGAATGGAATTTTACATGTGAAAACCGCCCCTAGACACCCTTCGTCTAATGGTTTGGTGGAGAGGTCGGTTCGTATTTTTAAGGAAGGAATGAAGAAGTTGAAAGGATCAGAAGGAACAATGCAAACCCGACTTAGCAGATTCTTGTTGGCCTACAGGTCAACACCTCAAACAACAACAGGAGTTACACCGGCAGAGTTGCTGCTCAACCGCCGCCTACGTACACGATTGGATCTAATTCGGCCAGAGCTTAGGCCACGTGTGGAAACTAAGCAATTGGCACAGAAGGAACACCATGACAACACAAAAAGAGAGCGACAATTTGTAGAGGGAGATAGAGTTCTGGTGAAGAATTTTAGTCCAGGGCCTAAGTGGAAGAAGGCACAAATTGAAAGTAGAACTGGCCCACTGTCATATACAGTCAAGTGTGAAGATGGAGTGGTAGCTCGTAGGCATGTGGACCACCTCCTCAAAAGACATGGTGTACCCACAATAGTGATCGAGGATGACGACTTACTGGATGAACCATTGCAGGCTGAGCAAATCCAGGTACCACACGCAGTGGTGGACGAACCAGGGAGACTTGCCGTGGAGGATGTAAAAGAGGAGTCAAACACAGGATTGCAGACTGAGCACCCGACACCTCCCCCATTGTTGCCAAGGCGATCTCAGCGCACAAGGAGAGCCCCAGAACATTTAAAGGACTTTGTGACTGAACATTGATTTCATTTCATTTTATAGAATATTCTCAGAGTGTTTTAAGTACAGATGTTTCAGTTGATTTCCGGAGAACGGTGTTTGTTACTAGGGGGGAAAAGATGTAATGTATTGCGTGACATCACGTGACTTGTGTAAGTTGAGTTGCGCATTATGGACTGATTAAAAGTTGAGTTGAGCACATGGCCGCCTTCGCAGTGCTGTTGGTCTGCGCGCTCCTTCTGTGTGGGTCCTCAATACACTTCAAGGGGCCCTTCCGTAACCCTCACCTCACTCCCTTAATGGAAGCATATAACAGAGGGTGTCAATGGGGTTAACTGTTTAGCGTATAATGACGTTTTTTTGCTATCGTAACCGTATAAACAACAAAATATGAACTGCCTAACGTATATAAGGAGATCGACTTTTTAGCGTATGCGGTATTTAACGGGCAAAGTTTGGCGATTTTCGAAGACAATTAAGTCAAATAACAGCATTTTTGAGAAACAAATGTAAATTTTAGTTTAGTTTTGACCTTGTTTTACTCTTCTGGAGACCCTTTGTGGTCCTTTGTACCATTATTTTTCGTCTCAGTACGTGTCGTGTTGGAGATTGCATGATTTTATTTCGTGACATCCTCCGAGCCTGCGCTCTCCCTGCGGTTTTAGTTACCAGTTCCAGGCTT
>OX393568.1:15242849-15260599 GCA_947652115.1 Blastomussa wellsi | reverse complement strand
AATGGGACCCAGCTACGCCAATCTTTTCGTAGGCTACATTGAACACCAATTTTTCAATCAATACAACGGCCCAAAATCTGAACTCTATCGTCGCTACATTGATGACTGTATCAGCGTTACCTCTTCTACCAGAGAGGATCTTAATCAATTTATAACCGCTGTTAATTCGTTTCATCCTGCCCTTAAATATACCTGGGAAGTTTCTATCGAAGGCAACAGTTTATGCACCAGTGTGCACCACAAACCCACAGATTCTCATAGCTATTTGTTGTATTCGTCTTCACATCCATCACATGTCAAGAATGCCATTCCTTATTCTCAGTTTCTTGGACTTCGCCGTCTTTGTAGGGACGACTCTGATTTTTCCTTAAAATCAGAGGAAATGTGCAATTTCTTCGACAAAAGCGGCTATCCTGTTTCTGTTGTTCAAGCGGGCCATCATCGCGCCCAGCAAATTGATCGTCAGTCAGCACTACAAACGTCACAGAGAGAAAACAACGATAGAATTCCATTCACCCTCACAACCACGCAGTTAAATCCATCATTCTCAAAAACTTTAAATTACTTCAAAATGACCCGACACTGGTAGAATCTTTTCGCAACCTCCATTAATTTCATTTAAACGCGACAAAAACATAGGTAACTTTTTAGTCAGAAGTGCATTCCAAACTAGTAATCAACCCGGAACTTTTAAATGCGCTCGCGCACGATGCAAAACATGCCCTTTCATTCACAATGTTGACAAAATATCGGGACCCAAGCGATCTATCAAAATCACTGATCATTTCACCTGTACCTCAGCCAATGCCATCTACTGTATAACTTGCACTCTTTGCAAAAAGTTATACATCGGCGAAACAGGGAGACGACTTGGTGACCGATTCCGAGAACACCTTCGTGACGTAGAGAAAGACGACAAAAATGCATCGAAACCGGTCACGAGACACTTCAATCTCCCAAATCATTCTAAGCAACATATGGCAGGCTGCGGCCTTTCCCTTCACCAAGGAAACATGGAAAGCCGTAAAACTCTAGAACAAAAATTTATTTTTCAAATCGGCACTCTTAATCCTCACGGTATCAACGAACGCTTTTCATTCAACTAATTTATTCCGAAGTTTTCACGTTACCAGGCACCAGCCAATAGCGAAGCTCCATCTTTCTGTATATAAAAACACACGACGCACAATTCCTTGATTCACTCCGACGAAGGGCTAACGCTCGAAACGTCAGCTCTTGAATCTCTTTACGGTGGCCAATTGACATTATCAACCCAGTTGATAAAACCAAATTATATTTTAGATTGTAACCTTGTTTCATTTCATTCTGAGATTTATCCTCTCATTTTGGATTCTCTGGGCGATTCACTCGGTTCATCTGATTTTTCCAGTCGGCCCACGGTGCAAGGAAGGCTTAAACTGTGTATTCATTTCTGGCATTCTTTAGGAACTTCGCAATTTATTCTTAATGTCATCAGTCAAGGTTACAAGATTCCCTTCTTCAAACTACCGACACCTTTTTTCAAGGCGAACACTGCTTCGGCGCTTTCTAACAGTTCGTTCGTGCCCAAAGCTGTTAATGAACTGCTCCATGCTAACCTTGTTGAAGAGATTTTTTGCATGCCTGACATTGTCAACCCGCTTTCTGTTTCCACACGCAGCTCTGGCAAACAGAGGTTATTCCTGGACTTAAGGCACGTGAACAGTTTCATCTTCAAACAAAAGTTTAAATGTGAAGATTTAAGCGTCGCCATTCAAATCTTTGACCAAGGTTTTCATTTATTCAAATTTAATCTTAAGTCAGGATATCACCACATCGAGATCTTTCCCGAGCATCGAAAATTCCTTACCTTTGCTTGGGATTTTGGAGCTGGTTCTTTCAGATATTTTCAGTTTTGCGACCTTCCGTTTGGGCTGTCTTCAGCCCCTTTCCTTTATACCAAAATTTTCAAGTCGCTTCTTAAATCATGGAGAAGTAGGGGGCATTCCCATTGCCATTTTCCTCGATGACGGCCTCGGTGGGGGATCTGATCTGTTTCCGCCAAGATTAATAGTTTGTCCGCACATTCCGATCTTTTGAAGTCCGGATTTGTTCCCAATGAGGAAAAGTCCCTATGGGAGCCCATACAGATCATAACCTGGCAAGGAGTTATTCTCAACACTATCGATGGTTCTATCAAGGCCACTGACGAGCAAATCGCTAAGCTTTCTAACGACCTGGAGACTTTGTCTACCCATCAGCATCCCACGCGTGTTCACGTCAAGTGCGTGGCAAGCATTGCCGGCCAAATTATTTCTCTTTTATGTTGTGTGGGTCCGGTTGCATGTATTATGACTAGATTTATTTTCTCGGTGATCAACAGTGCTGTTTTTTGGGACTGTGAAGTTTTGCTTACGTAGGATGCCATTTCTGAGATTGATTTTTTGAGACATAACGTCCACACCTTGAATGGCAAAGTATATTGGGGGACTAAGTCTCTTCCTGCCAGGATTACCTTTTCTGACGCTTCTGATTCGGCTTGTGGTGCATTTGTTCAATTGCAACGGGAAGTTGAATTAGTGTCTCACCAGAACTGGTTGATCGCTGAGGCCGCGCAAAGTTCACTTAAGGACTTAAGGCTGTATGCCTCCTGTTAGAAGCATTTGCTAGCCATCTCTCGGGCTCTAAAGTCGTATGGTATTCTGACAACCAAAATGTTGCTTCCATTCTACTTTATGGCAGCTGGAAGGCCGTCCTTCAGTCGCTCGCCCTGCAAGCCTTTCGCATTTGTCTACAGTTTCGTATATCTCTCGATCTTAAGTGGACACCTAGGGACCTTAACTCTAGAGCAGATCTAATCAGTAGGCTTATCGACTTTGACGACTACGAGCTTAGCGACGCCATCTTTCAGAGCTTAGATGAGCTTTGGGGCCCTCATAGCGTGGATAGATTCGCCTGCAATTACAATGCCAAGCTAACCAGATTTAACTCTAGGTTTTTCCAACCAGGTTCCGAAGCGGTTGACATGTTTTGCCAGGACTGGCGACTTAATAACAATTGGTTGTGTCCCCCAGTCTGTCTCATTGCTAGGGTCATTAAGCATTTGGAGTTGTGCCATGCCAGTGGGACCCTAATAGTTCCTTTATGAAAGTCATCTTTCTTTTGGAATTCCTGTTCCAAAGATGGGGTCCACTGGAGCAGATTTGTCATCGACTGGGTGTACCTTCCCAAGTTCCAGGGTCTGTTCATCAAAGGAAAAGCGCGCAACTCCCTCTTTGGTTCCAGATCGTTAAATTTCTACGTCATAGTGCTGATAATCGATTTCAGCCATCCCAGGCCCCTCCCACTCCTTTAGGGGGTATTGCACATTGCCCCCTGGCAAATGTAGCTTGTGTTCATAGGCGTTTTCTCACTTGATGCTATTACAGATTCCCCAGGGTTTCTCATTTACTGTTTTGTACTTTGTTTCATTCTTCATCCTAAGCCTATGTTGGCTTAGAGTCTTACTGTACTTCATTTTTATCATTTGCGATTTAGACCTATTAAAGTCTCGCCCGTATCTCTTGCCTATGTTCTCTAATTACTATTATTTAGAAATCGTTTTGTGCTCCTTTTTGCCTCCTCAGATGTTTTTTGCTCGGGTTTCTGGCGAGGTCAGGTGACGCCAGGTGACAGTTTCATCCAGGGCCTCACGGAGAGATTGAAAACCACAGTCCTATCCTCTAAGGCCTACAGCACTTCCGCCCAGTATCACCGTGCATTTTGCAAGTGGAAAGCGTTCGCAGTCTGTAAGCTTAATGAAGCCAGTTTTCCCGCTGACCCCTTCCACGTAGCTCTTTATTTACAGCATCTTATCAAGCAGGCCCATTCTCCCAGCGTGATTGATTCCGCCTTTTATGGCATCAAATGGGCCCATGATATGGCCGGGGTTCCCTCCCCAACCGACATTTCCGTAGTCGAGAATGTCAGGTTGGCAGCCAAGAGAATTCTTGGCACTGCTGCTGTCAACCGTAAAGGGCCTATTTCCTCAGATCTGATCCGTAAAATTGTCAGCCGTGCCAATCTGGATAACCCCGTCGATTTTCGTAATGTGGCCAAGATGGACCGATGTGTGTTTGAGCGCTCTGCGTAACATTTTCCATCTTTCATAAATCTTTGATGTTTAATTGTTCCTTTCACTTTTATCTATTTGTTTCATTCTCCTGTTTTGTGTGTCACATTATGCCTGAGTCTGTTGCCAACCTGGAGAGAGAAAATAGTGATCTCAAATCTAAAGTTTCTACATTAACGGAGAAGATTTCAAGACTAAAAGCTTTAATTCAACAACAAAGCAGCAGTACCGCCTCTTCTGTTGAAGAAACTTCTCACAGTCTTGACTTCCTAAGCAAGGAATATGACGACCTTCTTCGCTTCAAAACCACTGCCAGCAAAGAGTTGCAACGACTAAGTTCACAACTCTCTGAAGTCAAGGCCAGGGTCAACGCCATTGGCAACGCCATCGATGAGTTCCAAGAATACAGCTTTCAATACAATATTAAAATTGTCGGTGTTCCCGAGGTGTGTTCGGATGAAGCGGCATCAACAACAAGTAAGCTTTGTGTAAAATTGTTTAAAAAAATGGGAGAGAATATTTCAATCCAAGATATTGACACTGCCCATCGTGTCCCGCAAAGAAACAATGCCGGCAATCCAAAGCCTATAATCTGCAGATTTGTGAGACAGCTGGTTAAAGAATCTCTTATATCTCATCGGAGGAAATTAGCAATGTAACCCCATCTGCGGTTGGTTTACCTGAAGAGTCTTCATTGTCTTCGGCCAGAATTTATGATCATCTTTCACCAAGAATGCAAGCAGTCCTATTCCAGGCTAAAAAAGTTAAAGAAGAGCTCCACTATCAATATTGGTGGTCAAAGGGTCAAGTTGTTTGTTTACGAAAAGACTCCACCTCAAGCATAATCAAGCTCAAGAGCATGGCGGACCTCAACGAACTTAAACGTAGGCTGGCTACTGAAGGTTAGATTTTATTAAAATGTCTATTGTACACGATAAAAATGTCTTCTCGTAGAGCAAAGAAACAGTGTGCGATCGAAAATAAGACCCTACTCGCGCATTTACCTTATTATTACTGTAAAGTCCTGAGTTCTGCCCACCCACTGTTTAATAATTTAATTGATGATAATCGACCTTCTAGAAAATCGCTAGATTCTCTCAGTAGTCTCTACGACCTTGGTGTATTCCAGCTAAACTCTCTTGATAAAGATATTGATCCTGATAGAAATTTCCATTCTAATAAGATACGCTCTAAATATTATTCTCCACACAGCTTTGCGCAGTTCATTGAAAGTAAACAGTTGCAATCAAAAATCTCCTTTCTGCATACAAATATACGTAGCTTAAAGAAAAATTTTGAAGAATTTCAACATCATGTTTTAACTGAATTGAATTTCCGTTTTACCGTTATCGGTGCATCAGAAACTCGTATTTGTGATCGTGAATGTAGTTCTAATTCTGTCCCAGAATTACCAGGTTATTATTTTGAATCAGTCCCGACACCTTTATCGGCCAGTGGTGTTGGCCTGTTCATTGACCGGAATTGCAGATACCGTATCCTCGAACAAGTCTCAAATTCTTGCTATCAAGCCGTTTGGATTGAACTTCATCTACCTAACACTAAGAAATCTGTATGTGGTGTTACTTATAGGCAACACAATAACGCTAATGGGTTTCTAGACTACTTGTCAGATTTTCTTGAACGCCAATGCCGTCAAAATCTAAATATCTATATCATGGGAGACTTCAACATAGATCTGTTAAAATATGAAACTTGTAGTTACACACAAACCCTGTTGCAAACCATGCAAAGTTTTTCAATGCTCCCAGTGGTTGATAAGCCGACGAGAGTCTATGGTAATTCAGCAACTTTAATAGACAATATAATCCTGAGAATAATATAATTAAATCAACATTGAAATGGCATCAACGGAAACTCGGAAAAAATCCGAGTCCCAGATGGGATTTGAACCCACGACCCTCCATGATCTAGTCGGATGCTCTAACCACTGAGCTACTGGAGACTCTATGGTGAGCAAGGGTCAAATGTGGGTCTTGACTGGAACTGCATTGCACGGTTACTCAGTCAATTGATGAAAAGCACACATAGCCATATAGCTCTTAACTGCATCGCGCAGTCACATTAAAGCATATCGAAGATGCGACCAACCAACCTCCAAGAGAGCAATGAAAGAAATCAATCAACATTGAAATGGCATCAACGGAAACTTGGAAAAAATCCGAGTCCCAGATGGGATTTGAACCCACGACCCTCCGTGATCTAGTCGGATGCTCTAACCACTGAGCTACTGGAGACTCTATGGCGAGCAAGCGTCATTGCTCTCTTGGAGGTTGGTTGGTCGCATCTTCAATATGCTTTAATAGAGAACTTAAGCACCAGACGTTTTCGGGGCGATGGCGACCAGACTGGCAGAGGGAAGTTGGGACCGAAGTTACCGTCGCTTCCCGCCAAAATCAAATACTTAAGCGGCGAGTTCATTCGCGAACGACGGCGTTTAGCTTTCACAATAAAAGATGTCTTCTTTCAAAGCAATGAGAGAATTGACACTGCTGTGTTACGCTGAAAATTTACTCTCCGATGATGAATTTCTCGTTTTATGGGAAAATTATCAGTCGAAGAACCCAGATTTTCCTTGGGACAGGTATGGTCCGTTCGACCTCGAAAACATGGATGAAGCCGAGTGTAAGGTAGAGTTTCGAGTGGAAAAAAGAGATCTTCACACGCTTGGAGAAGTTCTTGAGATTCCACCAACTTTTAAATGCCAGCAGAGAACTGTATGCGATGGCATGGAAGGACTCTGTATGCTATTAAAACGCCTAGCTTACCCTTGTCGCTACAGCGATATGATCGCGCGTTTCGGAAGACCTGTTCCTGAACTGTACATGATCACAAACCGAGTCATGGATTTTATCTATGACTTACATGGCCACCGAATCACTCAGTGGAATCCCACTATACTCAATAGTAGGCTGCTTGAACAGTATGCCACTGCCATTTCAGATAAAGGAGCAGCCCTAGACAATTGTTTTGGCTTCATTGATGGGACAGTGTGGCCGATTTCCAAACCGGGGGAGATGCAGAGAATTGTTTACAATGGGCATAAGAGAGTGCATGCTCTCAAATTCCAGTCGGTTGCCACACCTAATGGGCTCATTGCAAATATGTTCGGACCAGTGGGTAAGTTTCATTAAACATTACTTCCAATTTAACATGGGAAAATAGAGCTGGCATAAAATGAAATAACTCAGTTGATGTAGATAAAAGCAACAACTTCTCACTTCTGACATTGACATGAACAGAGTCTCTGCAAATTAACTGACTTTCGTTGCAAAATAAGAGAAACTCTGTTCATTCAAGTAGATGCCTTTGTATGGAAAATACTGAAAACTGCTCTAGTTTGGCGCAAAAACAGGAATAAGAGAATACCAATTTACTTCTGTTGCTGTATACTAAAATATTTGTTGGAGGCTATACTGTAGGTCAATCAATAGAGTAATTACCTTTATTGCTTTGCTTCTTTTCTCTTTACTTCAGAGGGCAAGAAACATGATGCAGGAATGTTGCATGATTCTGGGCTTCTTCAGGATCTGGAAACTTTTGCCTACTCGACCACAGGAGCACCAATGTGCTTGTATGGGGACCCGGCGTACCCTCTCAGAGTACACCTGCAGGGGCCCTTCCGTAACCCTCACCTCACTCCCTTAATGGAAGCATATAACAATTCTATGAGTTCAGTAAGAGTGTCTGTAGAGTGGCTTTTTGGCGATATTGTAGATTACTTCAAGTTCATGGATTTCAAAAAAAATCTCAAAATAGGGATGAGCAGCATTGGAAAGATGTACATTGTTTGTGCACTTCTACAAAATGCTTTGAGTTGCTTATATGGTAACAATACTGCCACATATTTTGACCTTGAACCCCCCAGCAGGACTATTTTGCATAGCTGATATGTCAAAGAAAGGAGGACCTTTAGATCTAGTATGGTCTATTGAATACAAAATTTAACTCAGCTATACAAGATGTTCAAGGTTCGCCAGCTAGAGGAAATTGACTGGCAGACACTCATAAGTTGAATGAAAAATGCATGTAAAACAAAGTAAGGTTAAGAGTATCAGGTGCAGCAGGCCCAGGGGGGGGGGACTCCCATATAAAAAGGACAGGGGTGCTAGTCATATTTTTTAGGGGTAAAGGTCCACAGCAGGAACTTTTGCAGTACCTCTCAGGATATTGAGCTGAAAAAATATGACAGGAGTTCATGTTCTGTTTTAGAATTGGTACCTCTTAGGGGTGAAACAAATTTCAAGCCACGCCAACAAAGCAGGGTCTTGGCACCTCTAAGGGGTTCTTTTAAAAAATTATGACCAGCATCCCCATCCTTTTTGTATGGGAGTCCCCCCCCCCTGCCCCAGGGCAGCAAGATTTACGAGGTAAAAAATTTTAAACAGTGAAAAGTTTTACATATAAGAAGCAGCTATGTTGAAATGTTAACATGTATTTTGTCATAATGTTGAGTAATAAAACAAACAGGAAGGCTTATTTTTCTTTTCAAATACAAGCTTCTGCATGACAAAAAACCCACGACTGAAGGCTTTAAGAAGAACTTACATATCTATTAAAATGTGAACATTTAAAACATTACACTATATAAATAAAATTTTGCTTCTTTCAAAAAAGCCATTGAGTTATGAATGTTAATAAGAGACAAAATGAAATCTCTGTTCTTAAACTATCAATCAAAAAACTAACATTGATCAACAACAACAATTTCAGTTACTTAAACAGCCAGTTAGCTCTTCTCTTTCGATAACATTTTGTCCACAAGAGAAAGGAAAGCTTGATTCATCTGCTGTTGCTGCTGTAACAACAACAGTGTTTGGCTTTGTTGATCTTTCCTTAGCTGTAGCTCCTCCTCCTTCAGATGATGGTCTAGCTTTGCTTTTTCTCTGAGGAACTCTACTGCATCGCTGCCACTTTTCCTTTTCTTCTTCTTCGCTCCCTCCCCTTCATCTCCACTTCTCTTGCTTGACTGTCCAAAACGTTCCATGGCCTTAGTCCGTATTTCTTCAGCTGCCTTTTTGTCAGCTTCTGCTTTCTTCTTTCCATCTTTACCACTGTCAACTGCAGCATCTTCTTTGCCAATAAGATCTTCAATAATTGCATCAGATTCACTGACCTCAGCATCTATTCCAGAAGCTTGAAGTTCTTCTGACATCCTTCTTTTATACTTTGTTCGTAGAAGTGTCCACCGATCACGGCATGACCGTTTAGCAACTTTAAACTTTGGGTAGTCCATTGCATTTAAATTATCAGCAATAGAATCCCATACTTGACCTCTTTCTGGAGTGCCTTTTTTAAACTGAAAAAGATCACTGACTGTCATTTCGTCTAGGAGAGACCTGTCATGTTGCTTTGTCCATTCCATTACTATTCTAGGTAGCAAAGAGAGAAATAAAAGATGTTTAGTTTTTACCATGGCTGCACATGCAACAGAAAACAGAAACAGCCCTTCTTGAAGTTTTAGTACAATTGTTTTGCTGTCAATGAAACATGCAAACTTGATCTTATTAAAGTCATTCTGATAGCTTCCAAAATCACATATGTAAAGCTTCCCTTTTCAGTTGCAGCAGATCATCAATACACCCATGGCTAGATTATTTGCATATTTTTTAGTTGTCAATTTCGAAGTTCAATATTCTTGTATGCGTTATTAACATTACGGTAAATTTGAGAAACTAGAGCATCTCAGGATTCATTAGCTTAAAAACTCATTCAGAATTTTGAATGCAGAAACTTCCAACGGAGCAGAAAAACTGGAGCTTGAATTTACTGGTCATTTCGCATGCATCAATACTGACTCAAAACAAGCAAATAATTGATCTATTAATTCCCCAGGGATTACTTTAACCTCGACCTGGCCATGGTTCGACGGTAAGAAATGTCTTCAGTTTTCAATAATTGAATATCCCGCAAGATAAATTCTCCAAAAAAGTACTGAACAGTCTCCATGTGACGAAAAATGAGGTTATCTGCATGACTGGCCATAATTCGCTGAGAAATTTCACTTAATTAACATAAAATAGCACTCTCGTGAAATTGAAGATACTTTGCACTCGCAGACATCGGTTTAAGGATATGATATGTAAATTAATATCTAAACCTCACAGTATCAGTAGAGGAGTAAACTGCATCTACATATTTAAGTTGGCAAAAAACTATCCTTATTTATCGCGCCAAACAACTACAACAATATATAGCCTGAGCTTGTTTATGTTTTTCTTTGCTTTTCCCGCTGCCAAGTAAAAAGAACCTGGTCGAGGAAGTGCTTTAGAGTACATGCTGAATATTTTTGTTTAAGTCTTCGGACAGACTTGACCGCTAAGCTCACTTACAGTTTTGGGTTTGTCGAGTTAGCCATCGATCTGTTTTTACCTGAAAGAGAAATAACACGTGGTAGAGATTAGGACGAATTCTAGATAAAAAAGGAAAGATAAATTGACCTAAAATGTCACCTGCATATTAAAAATCGAATTACAAGTAATATTCCGAAAAAATATCGTTTGCTAGAGGCAACAAATATGGGTAAAATGAAAAATTTACACTCACGTTTTCGCCACAACGCCAAACCTAAAGCTTTCACGTCGTCGACGGCTCCGCGACGGCTGCAATGCTGCAGTGGTCATGCGCAGTATTGCACGAAACATGACTTCACTTCCGGCCGAGGTCGCCGTCCTCCCGAAAACGTCTGGTGCTTAAGTTCTCTATTGTGACTGCGCGATGCAGTTGAGAGCTATATGGCTATGTGTGCTTTTCATCAATTGACTGAGTAACCGCGCGATGCAGTTCCAGTCAAGACCCACATTTGACCCTTGCTCGCCATAGAGTCTCCAGTAGCTCAGTGGTTAGAGCATCCGACTAGATCACGGAGGGTCGTGGGTTCAAATCCCATCTGGGACTCGGATTTTTTCCGAGTTTCTGTTGATGCCATTTCAATGTTGATTTATTTCTTTCATTGCTCTCTTGGAGAATAATATAATAAGCGGCAATATCGTGTCCGATACAACAGATCACTTCTCTCAGATGTGCATATTAACGTCGCAATGTAAAATATTCTTTCCAAACAACAAAACTAAGGTCCGTGATTATTCTACCCTCAATGCAAAATCTTTTATTAACGACTTGCAGAATTTTAATTGGAATAATGTTTGTAAACATACCGATCCCAATCAATCGTTCTCCACGTTTTACAAATTCATCAATAAGACAATTAATAAACACGCCCCTTTAAGATGTATATCGAATCGTAAACAAAAATTACTTGCTAAACCATGGTTTACTGCAGATTGTGTATGCCCTTTTAAATGCCCTTTTCTTAACTTCCGTCTGGGACAAATACAAATTTTACAGAAATAAGATCATCTCCCTTACAAGATTAAGTAAAGCAAACTACTACCAAGGTTTCTTTGATCTCAACATTCGTAATGTGTGTCAAACTTGGAAAGGAATTAACGAGCTAATTGGAAACTGTAAAAAGAAAAACGAGCGCAATCCAATTAACTTTATATGCTCAATTCCGAATGAGGTTCCAACTAGTGTCCCGAAGGAAATAAGCAATATTTTTAACAGATATTTCGCCACTGTTGGGTACAAACTGGCTTCTAAAATTCCTCAGACCTTAAATACATTCTCTGATTATTTAGATCCACCACTTAATCACACTCTCTTCTTTGATCCTATTATTCCGGAAGATATTAATTTAGAAATTTCAACTTTGCAAGATAACAAGGCCCATGGTCTCTACTCATCTCCAGTTAAGCTACTGAACTTGGCAAATGGAGTCATATCCGCACCTCTAGCCACGATTTTTAATCAGTCTATTTGCTGCAGGGATTTTTCCATCTAAACTAAAACGTGCTAAGATTATCCCGATATTTAAGTACGAAGATGACTCTCTGCCTGAAAACTATCGACCTATTTCACTGCTCTCAATTTACAACAGGATTTTTGAAAAACTTTTGTTCTCTAGACTTACCAAGTTTGTTAAAGATTGCAACATTCTTTATGATCAGTAATACGGTTTTCGCAGTAAACACAGTACTCTATACATGCTAGCAGTACATGCTATACTTGATATTGTTAACACAATTCTCCAAACTATGGACAACGGTAAATTTTCGTGTCTCAAGAAGGCTTTAGATACTGTTAAACATGAGATTCTGTTAGCTAAACTTGAAATTTATGGTGTTAGAGGTAATATATCAAACACGAGAGACAGTGTTTCATCGGGATATCCAAACACCGAGAAGAGAGTTGAAAATACGACGCACAGCGGAGTATTTTTAATGAACTTCGAGGTGTTTGGATAGCCGATGAAACACTGTCTCGAGTGTTTGATATATCTTCTCAATCGAAACAAAAACCAAGGAGTAAACGGAGAAATAAAATCGTCAAAATCTATGCTAATTAAGATCGGGTATCAAAACCTCCTTCACGGTTATGATTTTCTTTGTTTTAACTCGATGAATTATTAATGAGTTTGAGAAGTGTAATTAACTCCTGGTTCAGATCATACCTAACTGATCGAAAGCAATATACGGAAGTTAATAATGTTGTGTATGAGGCTGAGACGACCTTGTGCGGGGTGCCACAAGGCTCAGTCCTCGGGCCACTCTTGTTCCTTCTGTACATTAATGATATCTACAAATCCTCGTCGTTATTTGCCTTCTATCTATTTGCTGACGATACCAGAAAAATACTTGCAAATAACAACTTAAAGGAACTCAAGTCTCTTGTTAACCGCGAGCTTGGCAACGTCAACGAATGGCTTAAGGCCAACAAACTGTCTCTGAACATAAGAAAATCAAACTTTGTAATCTTTCATCCCCGGCAAAAGAATATGTCTTTCATACCAAGGATTAGAATTTTTGACCCCCTGACTAATACCTATGCAAACCTTGAAATGAAAGACTATGCAAAATATCTTGGCTTAATGATTGATTCAAATCTTTCATGGAAATATCACATAGAATCTATTTGCCACAAAACCAGCAAGTCAATAGGAATTATAGCCAAGATTCGACATTACGTCCCGCGTCGTGTTTTACTTTCAATTTACAACTCACTTATCGTCCCTTACTTAACTTATGGTGTTTGTGCTTGGGGAAATTGTGCGTTGACATTTCAAAGAAAGATCTTAAATTTACAAAAACGGGCCTTAAGTCTAAGGAACACACCGTACCCTTCTTTCTCAAATCAAATTGCCTTCCCCTACCTAGCCTATTTTTCAGAGATTGTAGCTATTTATTGTATGATATCAACAGACTGACAGCACCAGTTAGTACACTCAATCAGTTCGTTTAAACAAGTCAGATTCATAACTACAGAACAAGATCTGTCTCTAGCGAGTCGTTTTACGTTAAGTTTTCTAGAACTGATAAAATGTACGCCTTTTGTCTCGAGAATCGGCGCCCAAATTTGGAACTCTATTCCTTATTCGATTAAACTACTTAAACGTTCGTCCTTTCGTAAAAAGTTTAAGGAATTGTTACTAAACTTCCTGCGGTCTGAAGATGATTATGTCCAAGTCTCCCGTCTTATTAAGTTATTTAATACTTTAGGTTAGCCTCTTTTCGTAAGCTTAATATATTTGTTTTTGTTTTATGTTAGTCTATTATATGTATTTTAGTATATACACAGTCAATATCTTGGTGTTTTAAGCAATCTGATTGGTTCGCTATCTCTGGCTAATGAGCATTATTCACCCCCTACCGAGTGAATAATGCGTAAGCCAAACAAAAACAAAATGGCGGGTGTAAACTCGCTTTTCGCCAGTGCTTCGGAGGTCAATTAAATCGATTTTTCAATGGTTTCCTTCTGAAAATGTTGTTGAGATCACTTCCTGTGTATATACCTAAGTTCACCTCGATTTCAAAGAATAATTGTTAAGTATAGTAGTGTTTTCTCTGTTATTTAGTCCATCTATAGATAAACCTTGTATTTGTAAAATGTCTTTAGATCTCCCCACCTCGATTAGTTTGTAAGCTATTTGCGGGAGAAAACTAATGTAATTACCTATATTTCTAACCAATAAAATTTTGTTGTTGTTGTTGTTGTTGTAATGTTACCATGTATGTTCTTTGTTTCACTGGCTTATTCAGATTTGATGATATTTCTAGAGTTAGAAAAAGTGACATTTCTTTCCATGAAGGCTTCATGGTAATTCAAGTCCTAAAATGTAAGAACGACCAGCTCCGCAGAGGGAACAAAGTGGTTATAAGGGGGGGTCATCTAGGCCTCTGAATCAATCCTGTTCAGAGATCCGTTGAATTATTTTTTTTAAAAGTATTTTTACTGAACTCTTGACTATCTTACCTTTGTAAAGCCTTCGTAGGAAAGGCTACCAACCGCCAGAGCATGAGCCATGGTTCCTACCCAGATTTCCTTCTTTTTTTCCCGAGGGGTTTTTAGGTTTTTTCTGGCCTCCGTTCTAATCGCACGTCTTTTGTAAGCAGTTGCTCAGCCCCTGTATTATTATCATCTTCTTTTGAATTAGCGTTCTTCACTTTTACGATATTTTTGTATTTTGGGTTTAATGGTCAACTCAGCCTGTCTGACATAATGTGCTCGTCTATGGGGTTTTGTCCAAAGTAGCGGATACCCTAGCCTAACTGGCTTGATATGCTTGTGTACGGGGATTTTTGTCAAAAGTTGTGGACACCCCAGCCTCACTGGCCTGATATGTTTGTTGGAACGGAGGCCTTTTTCCCAATAAGCTGTTAATATACCTTTTTGCTAACTTTCAATTGCGATAGAAGATTTTGGATGTCTGATTTGACAGTATCCATTAAAGTTGGTGGCACGGATCTTTTGTTTTCTCTCATAGCATATTCAAGATAATTTGTTTTAATATTAAATTTGCATACGAAGCTGTTGCAACTAAGAAAATTACCTCTCTCGCCTAATAAATCGTTAACTTCCATAACCCCTGCCCTGAACCAAGATCCGTAAAAGAAAAGTCTGTTTTCAATTCTTATAAGCGAATTGTACCAAATATGTGAGGAATTAAAATTATGATTCTTTTTTGTAAAATTAATATTAGTCCACTGTTCCACAACCTCACTCAAAAAGGGGTGTTCTAAATCTAAAAGAAGAATGTCAGTCTGTTTTAAATTTGAAGGGACTACCGCTGGCCACACACTGAGGACTCATTAGGACCGCTGACCTGTGCTAGTCAGCGATATTGTTTCGGACACTCGAACCCATTGATATGGACAAATATCTTGCGAATTGAACTTATTATCGTAAGTCTATTATATTGTGTTTCGTTTAGCTTTATAGTTCGCATTACTTAGTGTATGTATATTGTGATCCATCCCGTAGATCTGTTTCATCGTTGTGATTAAACCAAGTCAATCGAGGAGTTCGCTTCAAAATTGCCCTGAAAAACCAGTTTCCCACCATGGTTTTTTAAATAACAGTCAAATATCCTTTTCCATTTTCCCACATTGTCCGTGTTTAAATATTTTTGCACCCATTTAATTTTCAATGAAGCATTAAAGCTGTGAATATCAATCATCTTGAGGCCTCCTTTATCATAATCGTTTATCATTTCTGTTCTCTTAATTTTGTCACTTTTTTACCCCAGAGAAAGTCATAGAATAAAGAGTTAACTATTTTTAGTATTTCTCGAGGGGATGGAAGAGATGACAATAAATAAACAAGTTGTGCAGCGGCTAGAGATTTGATAATTCTAATCTTTCCCAGGAGAGTTAGTCTTCTCGCTGACTAGCTGTTTGTTGTGCTTCCTACACCAGAAAATTAGAATCCAAGAAAGAGTGTTATGTGCTGTCTACTGTGATAATGTATCATCGTATGAAGAACTCTTGCAAAGAGGGAGCCTGCCTACACTATATACGCGAAGACTACAGGACAGCAATTATGATGTTTAAAGTCAAAAACTGTTTGGCGCCCCCGTATATCACGAACTTATTCGCTGTCTCAAGTACTCATTTTTATTTAAGAAATTCAGACTTAATAATACCAAGATTCAGGACAGTTGCATACGGTAAACACAGCTTGTCGTACCTAGGCCCTGTCCTATGGTCAAAACTCCAAAAATCTATTCAGCTGTCTGACTCACTGGAAATTTTCAAAAAACGTATAAAGCAAGTAAATTTTAATAGCCTACTGGACATTGAATGTAAAGACTGCTTCTTATGTAATAATTAACCAATCATTTTAAACATGTAAATATTCATACATACATATAAATTTCATATTTTGTAATTCTTAAAGTAATTTTAGCACTAGGTAATTAGGTGTCCCCAATTAGCGTATGTTGTACGCTAGAGATTTTTGGCATGGCAATAAAGTTCTTGATTGATTGATTGACTTGACTATTTTGTCCATAAAGTTTACCTCGAGAAGTTTATGATCAGTTGAGGTTGTAAACCAGACTCCAAGAGCGTAAACCTTTTCATCAGCCCATAATATAGGTTTTCCCGACGGAAGAATACTTTTCAAGCCTCTACAGCGACCAATCCAGAGGGCCTCTGTTTTATCAAAAAAGCATCTAGTAAGTATAAGGACCTTGAGAATGATTGATGTGAGCCATCGAGGATAAGCGTAGTATCATAGGCGTACTGAGATATTTTACATTCCGAATCAAGTACTTTTATCCCACCTATCTTTGGGTCATTCCCTACAGCATTTCCTAATATTTCTGCACCCAGTGAACAGGTATGGTGACAGTGGACAGCCGGTTTGATCATTGTTAACAAGTTTAGGAAGAACTTTCTTAATTCGATTAGCAATGCATTTAGTGGCGATTTTATAGTCACAGTTAAGGAGAGTAATTGGTCTCCAGTTTTTTATAAGGTTCCTAGGTTTGTTCTTTTTTTGAATTAAGGTAATTAAGCCCCTTCTTTGAGTAGTTGATAAAAGGCCCTTTGTATATGCAGAGTTGACGGCATCCACAAGGTAATGTTGAATGTCTTTCCAAAAAACTTTATAAAATTCGGCTGGAAGACCGTCACTTCCGGGACTTTTGTTAGAATCCATCGATTTTAAGCTCTCTAAGCATTCAGATTCCGTCAATTTGCCTTCCCATAAATTTTGTTCTAATTTCTCAAAGTGCAGGTCTAAGCGCATTTCCATTTGGAAAGAACAGGTCATCGTAAATACCAATATTATTTGTTTGTGAAACTGTGGAAGTATATAGTTCTTGGTAATAGCCTTTTGCTTCCTTTAAAATCTCTTCATCTGTATGAACAATCTTGTTATCTGTCTAATCTTGTTGCCTTTTCCCTTCGTTCCAAAACAAGTTCTTATGTGAATACCATTGAAATGAACACGACTTTGATTTGGTATGGTATGTACACAGGTGTTAAAACTGTTCACATGAATGACTTGCTTTGATACAGAGACAAATGATAATTCCGAGATGGCATGTACTAAAACCAGAACACTGGAACACCACAAAATACGGAACACTCTGGAACACCAGAAATTTGTTAGCATTTTCTGGTGTTCCTGGTTTTAGTACATGCCCTCTGAGATGGCCTATACACGCTTGATCACTTGTAATGGGTTAAAACCAGATTTCATTTTTCAAAAAAATAAGTCCTATGGATACTGGGTTAAATTAAAATGAGATGCTAAAAATACTGTAAAAAAACGTTTTCCATTAAAGTTCCATGTTTAT
>OX393568.1:15142849-15235349 GCA_947652115.1 Blastomussa wellsi | reverse complement strand
GGGAGTGACTGTGGTGTTTTTGCCATAGCTTTTGCCACTTGCCTTGTTTTGGAAACAGACCCAAGGCAAGTAACTTTTGATGTCAATGGAATTAGACATCATTTAGCTTCATGTCTAAGAAACAGGGCAATAAGCATGTTTCCGTGTTTATAAATTCTTTGCAGCAATGGGCCTTCGTAACAGTGATCATTTTGCTTTAGTGGTTGATCAAAAGCAAATCACTGTAAATAACATGACCATGGCTACACAGGTCACTGAGAGCCTTTTGTGAATGATTTATTAAAGATGTAACATCTTTTGTACACGTTTATGTAAGTAATTAGGCATCACTTGTTAAGCCATTAAGGGGGCTTTCATTTATGAATGCATGGCAGGAGGGGCAAAATCTCTTGGACTGGCTTTAAATTATTACCCAACCCCTTTACTTGGTAGGCAAAAATATCACATTCCCCCAGTAATTCACCAGCTTTTTTTGTTATTAATTTTTGTCCATAATTGACTGCTATCCCCCCCATTGCCCTGCGTTAACCCCCCCCCCCTTCCACAATATTACGCTAACCCACTCCCACTAATAAAAGAAAGCCCCCTAATCCTTTAGTGGCCAGCATTCAGTTTCTCCTTTTCATGATCACTGCTTAAAGGATCACTAAGGGCACTTAATTGTCACAACTGGCTGGCCACTCTGTACTTTTGAATGCAAAACATGCAAAACATGCAAAACAGTGGGGAGCTGATTAATGTTGATCCCAGGGCTTCAAGGGTTATAATCTTTATAAAATACACCATTTTTAACTGATAAATTTTTATATCAACAAATGAATTCATTTGACACTAATATATTTCCAATGGAAGTACTTTAATGAGTCTTTATCAAATAGATCATCAAATATGCAATACTTTCATGGTCAAACAAGAATTGAAGCTATTTATTTCAATGTACTTGCATTAAATTCTTGACAAGAGGGAAACAACATTTGGCTTCCCATGTCTATAACATGGCATGTGCAAGATTTTAAAACCCTACTCTTTGGTGAAAATTATATTAATAATGATAAGAACAAAAATAGTAATAATACTGATGATGATAAATGTATTTACAAGATGTTTTATCATACCATAAATTAAAGGGGGCCCTTTTAAAAATTGAGAAAAAGCCAGGCCCCTCATCCTGTGTGCAAGAGTCTCTCTACATGTAGTTTTTTTGCGGTGTGCTACATGTGCAGACTATAGACTTGGAAGACTGGCAGATTATATATCCTGTTACCCTTACCATCACTGACAGCAAACCTAAACAACCAAACCGAAGTGCTATTTTGGCTAACCCAAGTGCGAGTCTGCAAGTCTGCATTTGTCGCACACCGGTTTTTTTGGCATGTTCTCATTTGAGTGTACAGTAGACTGCAAAATAACAGTGCCTTTTGTGTCGGTCATGAATACAAGAGATGGCCAAAAAGTTGATTTCAAACAATATTTAAGAAAAAAATGGCGGCTGGACATTTTACCACAATGCCTTGCGAACCTAATACTTCCAGTAGAAAACTAGCAAGCCATTTTTTTTAAGGAATTGGTCCCCATACCAACAGCATGGTTTGTGCTAAGTTCCCAGTTTTTAGAACTTTTATGAATTTTTCTTAAAGCTTTTTAATTTTTTTTTTGTGCACAATGAAAAATGGGTAAATGTACCAGTCGCATGTCTTTTTGTGTACCGTATTTCTTTAATTAAGCTCTTAGGGCACATTAAATTTTTGGACCATTAGAGTGGGTGCTTTTTCGAGGCACTTAATCAAACCAATTCTCTCTTCTCATGCGTCCGCCATGTTTAATTGAAAGCGAGGCTAACCGCGCAAACATTCAAGATGGCTGCCAATGCCAGCAGTGTCCTGCCGATAGAATGGACCAGATTAATTTGAAAGATAACCCCAAGTTGACGATGAAAGACGTCGATACCTTTGTTAAGATGAACAAAGCACCCCAGAGTGGCATTGTTAAAGGCTATAAGTTTTTCTGTGAAGGATTCATTAAAGATTATGAAGGTAAATCGTTTATTTCTGCCGTGTTTGCTTTTATGGGCAAGCTTGCTAAGCCGAGCAGGTACGGGAGCAGGTACTTACCTACCGGTATGATTATTCATTAAGTTGGCAAAAGAGAAGAAGATAACAATGTTTATATCCGAGCAAGATGCTTCAAGTCGTTAAGGAAAAATGAAGATCCACACTACTTACAGGTTAGTTGTATGTTTTTTTTTTTGCTGAATGCCAAATTTAAAACTTAAGTGCATGGGGCAGCTGACATTTTACTGAAAACTGTGAAAGTTCTTGTTATAATTCAAATAACCTTGAATTATTCCTTTTTTCCTATTTCTGTATGAACAAGAGTGTATACTATTCATTGCAAAATAATAAATTTTAGTAAATGTTTTTTTTCTGAATTTCCTGCTTTGTTCTCCATTGTTTATACCTAATTTCCAAAATAATAATTATAGGCTAAAACAAATTCTGTTTCTTATTTTTTCAAAGATGTCTTTTTACAATGAGGAGGCGGTGGATCATTCCTGCTCATGTAAGGCTGGCCAGGGAATATGTAACCATAAGGTGACACTGATGTACCAGGCAGCCCATTACAGCCTCCTTAACATTGATTCGGTCCCAGAAGTACCATCCAAGACATCTATGCCTCAGGAATGGCACAAACCGCGTTCAGCCGGAATCCATCCTGAAGCTGTTGATAATCTTATTGTTAGAAAACCCGAATTAAAATCAGAGGGAGGTCCTAAATGTAAGAAACGTGCCATAGACGGTGTAGAGAGTAATTTGTATAACCCTATACAAAACTACCCCAACCCAGAATTTCTAGCGGAATTTCTAGCAAGGGCTAAAACTGACTACAAAGAAACACAGTTTGCTACATTATTTAGCGAGGGTGAATTAGAGTACGTTGACTGCAATTTTGGCACTGTACCTAAGGGATGTGTTGTGTCTTATCAACAACCTACTATTAAGGAAAACAGTAAGTTTTTATGCATAGATCAGAGGGATACCCTACCTGTCCTACCAGCAAAGCTGCTTGATCCCTTATGTAGCCATGTTCTTCCACGTTCACAGGCTAATATATTTGATTCATTAAAGGTATCATTAGAGCAGGCATCCAACATTGAGCAGGAAACAAAAGATCAATCTCAAAATCCATTTTGGCATGAGCTGAGAAAGCGGCGGCTCACTGCCTCAAAATTTAAGCGAATTTGTTCAAGAAAAAGTGATTATGAGGGTCTGGTAAGTCAGCTTAAAAAGAAAACTGTTCAGACTGCTGCCATGAAGTATGGCCTTGAACATGAAAGTGAGGCAGCACAGTCATACGTCAACACCAGGTTTGTCAATGTGTATCGAACAGGATTTGTTATTAATCCAGACTGTCCCTTTTTAGGAGCAAGCCCTGATTTTCTTGTCTATGACCCAACACGCAATGAGGTATTTGGATTGCTTGAAATTAAGTGTCCCCAGTGTGAGTCATGCAGAGATGCCAAGTATTTGAAGATTGTTAATGGTCAACTCAAACTAAAGAAAACTCACGAGTATTACTTTCAGGTAATGGGTCAGATGGCCATCACTGGCCTCAAATGGTGTGACTTCATGGTATTTTGTAAGAATGATTGGCACATTGAAACCATTTACTTTGATGAAGAGTTCTTTGCCGACATGTACAATAAGCTTAATCTATTTTATTACAACTACTATCTTCCATCATTGTAAATTTCACACCACTGATAAAACCTAATTTTTGTTTGTAAATGTTTTATTCAAAGTAATTGCTATCATTTTAAAACAGAGGTCCCTTAAAGTTTGATAGCATACAGCAGACAGACCATATTTGATTAATTGAAGAGGCTAATGACAGTGGAATTACAGCATCAAATAAATGGTTTTCCTTGACTCTACGAATTGCCCTCTCTACATGGATCCTTAGCTTTGCTATTTTTTGGGTCCTTTCTACATCTTCCTTGGAAAACTGAACCTTCTCACTCAAAAATGGCGGAATGTTTAGAGAACATTTTAAAGGAGATAAAAGATCTTCTATAGTGAACCCTTTGTCAGCCATAACCCCATCTCCATCCTCTAACAGGTTTAAAATTCCACACCTTTTCACTATCTCCCTGTCACTTATAGATCCCGTGTAGAGTTTGGAGATGAATGACACTGCCCCACTGGGGGTAATACCAACAAGACCTTTCAAGGTGGTTGCACTTTTGTAACTAGAGTAAAACTCAGAATGAAGCACAAGAGAAGAAGGTGTCTGAACCTTCATTTCTGTGCAATCTATGATCACACGCACATTGCTGAAACTTTCTTTAAAACTAGTTGGCATTGTTTTTCTAATCTGTGACCTACTCGACCACAGCGGTAAACATCCCAATATAAAATAAAGGAAGTTTGACCAGGTTATAACCATTCTACTTACAGTAGAAATTGATACATTGAATCTAACAGCCAAATCTTGATCAAATAAGCCTAGCTTGACCTTACACAACCACATGAACAGTTGATCTTCTAAGGCAAGGGACTGTTTTTTCATGTTTACAAATACTTCATTAATTAACCCTTCACCAGGCTTTTTGGCCCTGCCACGTTGAACTTGAGACCATGTTCTCATTTTTTCAGCAGATGGTTTTATCACATCTATAAATGACCTTAACACATTAATACATGAAAACCCAGTATAAAACCGGATCATTTCATCATCATACATAAATCGGCCAAGGCCAAACTGACTTATATTGTTCTTCCCATCAAGTTCCTGTTCTAGTCTCTCTATCTCTTTCCTAGCTGCCTGGAGCATCTCCTCAAGTGACACTTCCTGTCTCACCACACCATAATCATGATCATAAAGATTTGGAGTACTGGTATATGCTGGGTTAGTGACCTGTTCTATTAAAAACAACAAAAAAATTATTTAAAAGCTTTCAAAGTTCTTAGATGGAGACCCGATGTAACAGCAAAATAATATTTATTCAAAGTGAACAAATGAAAGTGACATGGCAGAGTATACGCAACTGTTACAGCAAGGAGCCCAAACGTGTGACTACTTTTAAATACTCAAAATCTTTCTTGCAGGAGAAATCCAATCAAAAGTAGACCATGTGTGTTCTCGGCTTCTGATTGAATTACTTCTGCACAAAAGAATGTGAGTAACAAAAAATCTTAGGCTCCTAACTAAAATATGCGACTTCTTACAAAAACACCAGCAATATAAATTGAAGCATCTTTGAAACAGCAGTTTATAGGAACAGAAGCTGAAAGGAATTCACTAAGGTAGGCACCTTTTGTGTTAAGCTGAAATGTTGGGGGGATCTCTGATGACTTTCTTTTTAAGATCCTTCTTGGCATTTCCTGTTCTTTCTTCTTAGTCCAAGCAAACAGAGAAGGGACTGCTGTTGACTTCAATAGCCGCCGCTGTCCAGCCAACGTGCGTCTATAATCAGTTTTGTCAAAATGCTCTGAACAAACAGCAGTATGCTTTTTAATCTAACAAGATGTCAAAAGAAAGCAGCTGTAGCGATAGTGAATATAGGCCTGCATTCACTATATCAAGATAAATTTCACTTAAACTAGTTTATCAACGAAATCCGTTAATAAATAGAATTATAAGAAAAATATGCTTTAGCTTTATCTTAAGTTTAAATCAAGCTCAAACAGAATGCGAACGAGATGCCAAACAGTTAGAACTAACTTCAAAATTCGGTCCTGGATATCTTCGTATTCTTACGATCCACTCTGCTCTCCTTTTGGCCTCTTTTGGAAAGGCATGGAAGGATACCTCTTTGTTGTATCTTGAATCATTCTTACACAACGGCACACAGCAGTGCGAGGCGGCCATCTTGAATGTTTGCGCGGTTAGCCTCGCTTTCAATCAAACATGGCGGACGCGTGAGAAGAGAGAATATGGTAACTTGGATTCTGTGTACCCCTTAAATTTTAAGACCAAAGTTGAATGAACTAACAATCACTCAACTGAGAAACACTTTTAATAGCATCAAATAAACTACTAGTCAAATGGTATTATAGGAGGGCATAAATTCACTAGTGCAGCACAAACCCTCAGAACACGGTCAATCATTGGAACCTCTCCATTTGCAGAATTAAGGAAATCAGTTGGTAGTGTTCCTTCTAAAATAGTGTACTTGCGTCGTAAATATCCGATCACTCGCTCCACATGGATACGCACATTTGCAATTCCCCTTGTTTTTTCCACATCCACAGGGTCGAGCTGGGATTTTCCTTTTGTGAATGCTGGAATCACCAACTTTGCTTGTTTTAAGCCAACACACTCTGCAATGGTGAATCCTCTGTCCGCCACAATTTTTGGTCAAATACTTATCAGAAGTGGGACCTCCCCACGCTTCTGACGCAAAACATATGCTTCCTTGAGGGGAATTACCAATGAGTATTTTTATAGTGTTGTGGTGCTTATATGAGGAGAATGTTTGGGCCCTTGCAAGTAAGTTTGATGGACGTTCAATAAACACCTCAAAACAATCGATTACCACAGTAACTTTCTTTCTGAAAGCATACTGAAAACAAACTGGCATTGTGTTCCACAACTGTTCTCTTTCAGGCCAAAAAACAAGAGTAGACAACTTGGCATCCAGCACCACCATCCAAGATGAAACAATTCTAGAGGCTGTGGTCAAAGATATGTTAAATCGGTACGCCAAGTCCTGAAGTGGCACATTTAACCGAAGTTTCATCAAAACCAGCACAAATTCTTGAAATCTGTCTAATGATTGAGTACAGCGAGTGACATAAGGAGCAACATGTTCAAATGTCACCAAGAGGACTTCGTATGAAGGCAGACCTGTCTAAAAACGCACCTTCTCGTCACCTTTAAAGAATTCCCTGTCTGGTGCTTGATAGCCGCTACTTTTAGGGACAAGATAGTCAAATTCTTCTGTCTGGGTTTCAGCGTCCTTGTCGGGGGCTTCACATCCAACAGTTTTTCAATATAAATAATCGAATGCCTCTGTTTGGGTTTCAGCATCCTTGTCGGGCGCTTTACATCCGACAGTTATTCGATATAAATAATCGAATGCTTCTGTTTGTGTTTCTACACTAGTTGCCATACTTTCTTCTTCTTGTTCTGCTTCGTTAGCACAAACAACTGGAGCATCTTCATGCCCGAGTTCCATCGCTTCAACATCTCCCGAGGTACTTGCTGAATCGCAGGAAAAATTTATATCCACAACCCGTGGACCGCTTTCATTCAGAAGTGTCATTTTCCTCGCCGCCTCGAGTTGCTGTTGTTCTAAGGCACTCTTCCTTCAAGCTTTTGCTCTTTCAGCCCGCTCGGTCGCTGCCTCGGAGCTTTTTTCTCTATATCTCTTTTTGCCAAGGTTTAAACTCGGAGCCCAATCAACGTTGTGTTTATCCCAACACTGGGAAGGTTTCCCAGACACGAAGTGGCGGCCACAAACTCTTTCACTCTTTAAGATGTCCTTGTATTTCACATCGTCTCTGCTAATCGCAGAAATCCACTTCTCGCGCCTCATTCTCATTAGTTCCTCCGTTTCTTCACCTGGATTATAAACAACCGAAGGTATACGAAACATACCAACTCCTTTTGCTGTATCGCTTTTGCTCGCACAGCCTACAACAATACACATAACCATTGTTACATCTCGGTCTTTCTCCAGTCGCGCATCTCTTCGAGTCAGCTTTGTTTACATGCCAGGGGCACCAATATGGCGGACGCCGCATGTGGTCCATTTACAGGTCACGTGGGTGAAAACCAAGAATCCAGCAACAACAATACATGAACAAACGTTTTGCCTCTTGAAATGTTTGAAAATGACCGAGTTTTTGTTTTGAAATATTGAGAACAAAGATCTTTTTTTTCTCAGTAAACAATGAAGGTTCGTGTTAGATAATAATGGCCTTAGCTTTCTGATCGTGATTTCCTGTTTAATCTTGAAATTCCTTGATGTAATTAGGCACACAGATGCGCTAGAGACGAAACGCGTCGGAAAAATCATTGAAAAGCTTACAACTACAAGACGTATTCCTGTGTGTTGCTCACTTGCTCACTAGCTAGCGTCAGTTAAAAAATAAAAAAAATTCTTATTCAGTTGTTTCCATAGGCAATTTTCTCTGGATTAAATATAATTACAGTTCTCAGTCACTGAAAGCTGTTGTAGTTTTAATCTAGATCTAGAGTGAGTTTGGCATTTCCTAGATTTTTCCCTTTTATGAAAGGATGCTGATCATACATGTTATGATCAAGAACTGTTTTCATGGGAATTTCATGGTCAATTAGAATTTTCATGGCCAATGAAATATATACAAGGCTATCATTGAATTTTCGTGGGTCATGAATTCTGTCACTCTGAAATACTTGGAATTTCATGGCCCATGAAAACCATTTTGAGTGCTTTTTAAACTTTTCATGCCCATTGTAAACAACCCTCACCAAATTTCATGGTATAACGAGCTCCACAGCTTGCACATGTAAACTGATAAACAACACGCGATTTAAGATAATCAGGAACAAAATCTCTAGGACAAACATAGTGCTAAGTTTAAACAGAGAGAAAATGATTTTAACATTTAAATCTTTGCAATACTTATTTATAATGGATGAAATTTTTCTTCCAGTGTAAGAAGAATAAATAACCAATAAAAATTAAAATTGCTTTCATGGGTTTTTCGAACCAATTTCATGGAATTTTCATGAAAAAGAGATTCATAGTGATAAGTTTATTAATTTGACAAGAAGATTGTGATTGACATTAAGGCTGTCTACTTTCAATTGTACCAGTTGTAATTCAAGCTAGTGTATGACTGTTAAGATAACAGAACATTTGCACAATGTCGTCATTTCACCACAACTACCAGAATTCATTTCGTTTTTATTTTATTATTTAAATTTTGATTCCACAGCGGGCTTTAAATAAAAAATGCACTAATTAAAATGATAAAAAATGCAAAAAGTGAAGGATTCTGGTAGTTGTGGTCAAATGATGCCATCAAGCAAATCTCCTATTGTCTCTTATTACTTTTCATTATTGGTTTTCTAACTTTACAATAAAAGTGAAAATAATTGAAATAATTAAATAAAGATAATTTAATTTCCAGTTAACTTACAGACAATGCTTTTATTTGACTGTCATTCCACCATCTGAACTGCCATTTCACTGCCAACTAAAGAGTTCTTGGTTTCTGACTCAACTCTTGAACTTCAGAGCTTGCATTACAGTGGACTCTGAAATTCCAGGTTCCACTTACCTGAAATTCCAATGGACTCCAGAACTCTGGGCCTAAAATTATATTTGACTCAAGTATCCTGGTTTCCACTTACTCGGAATTACAACTGACTCTAGAACTCCAGACCTGGCATTCTGCTGGACCCCGGAATTCCAGCTTCAACTAACCTGGAATTCCACCGAACTCCAGAACTCTGGACATGACATTCTGCTGGACTCCAGGGTTCCGGGAATTCCACCGGACTCCAGAACTTTGGACATAACATTCCGCTGGACTCCAGGATTCCAGGTTCAACTAACCGGGAATTCCACCGGACTCCAGAACTCCAGACTGGACTCTGGGATTCCAGGTTGAACTTATCTGGAATTCCACTGGACTCTAGAAGTCCAGACCTGGCATTCCGATGGACTCCGGATTCCTGGTTTTACTACCCTGGAATTCCACTGGACTCCGCCTGGAATCCTACCCGGACGGAATTCCACCGGAAGTCTGGGACTATTTTTACTAGGGTACAAGCAGGAAATTTCTGAACTTCAGATGCCACACAAAATGAAATATGTCAGATTTACTTTCAGGTTAATTACACTCTAGGCTCATGCATTATTACTCTACCTTAAATAAAGTGGTTTCATAATTTGCATCCTACTGGTAAGCTCATCCTCTGTAACCACTATTTTATTTGTTCAAAACGTGTTATTCCACTAAAACCATACGATAAAAACACAATAGTTATTATTCTTCACTGTGTCAGAGAACAAAAGGCATTTTTTTCCTTGCCTCAATATTTTTTCCATACACTTCCATGGATGTTTTTTTCCATTATGATGTTACGATGTTGTAATTGTAATTGATGGAAGCCTATCACCAACTGCTCGCAGGACCTGTCTTATTACAATCCAAAAATCTTAAAAAACAGCAGCACACCATTTCACTGAAGGCTGTACTCAAGTCAACTAAAAATAGTCAAAACTTTGCAGCAAACAACTATTTCTTGATAGCAGCCCATTAATGTTCTTTGATCTTCTGATTTAAATCTACAGATTTAGCTGGATATGATGGGATACTGGTGGGGGTCCTAAAACAGGTCTGTGTAGATGTTGCCTAATTGAGCCCCTGTGCCGGGTAGCTAGAAAAGCTCTCCCAGGAATCAAATTGGACCCATCTTCTCTCTGATTAATTCTCAAATAGTGGAGGCGAAGGGGGTGATGGGATGGTTCTACATCATCATCTACAGTGTATGTCAGGGCATTCGTCAAAGGATGGATACTCCTCTTCCCCTCTAAATCTCTCATTTAGTGTTAAAAAGTAGAATGGGAGACTGTGGTCCATTCTCTTGCAAAATTCTCTGAAAGAAAACATAACAAATACATTTATAAGTTCTATTGAATGTAAAATTATTTGTGTCAATATGATCTTGTATCAAACATTTTCTAAAGGGGCTCAGTAATGTTAAATTTTTGTTGATTTTGGTGCCATGTAAAATTTAAGTGCCTTAAACTGAAATCTATCAAATTTGAATTTTGTATAGTGATACTGAATAGAAGCAAATGCTCGTGCACTGTGTGATAATCTTATTATATGGACAATATTAATGTTTCCCTGGTTTGATCTGAATTCCAATTCAAATGATATTTTAACCATCTTCATGTTTACACTACACACATTTAACAATATGCAATACTTCAATTTGCAACATGATTCAAATGAAGTTTAACAAAACAAGATGTTTAAATGCACCTGACTAGCTTTGGCCATTTCTCTTTGAACTGCTTGAGAGAGAACAGCATTCCAAGGTAGCGGTGGGCAATACTGAAAAAGGTTTCGAGGTCAACAGTTCCACCAGCTCTGGGATGCTCAGCATAGCCAATCAAAAATAGCCAAAAATACCAAGACAGCTCATGTGGTAAGTATTACTAAATAAATTGTGGCTTTTGGGAACAAAAGTTTAAAACATTCTCACAAAAATGTGACAAAATGGTGAAAATAAACTTGGTAATTTGATAAAAAAAAATAACAATTATTGTTCAAAGCAAGTCTAGAACTTCATAAAAAGAGATCCAATTACCACTGTATTGAAGTAATCAAAACATGATTTCACAAATACTATCCTAATAGGGGAATTTACTCTTGTGTATTCCAGATTCCAAGTGATTGTCACAATAATGGTAAACCTAAAAGCTGGCCAAAGTTCAATTTCCCATCATACGGTATCAAAGCGGAAACAAAGTGTCTTCCTCTGTCGTACAACCTCAGTAAAACCCTGGGAAAAGATCTACAAGTTTGTTTTGACCTACCTGACTGCAGCAACAATAATTATGGTGGTGACTTTGTTTGCCTTGCCTGTTACCACACGCTCCATGTGTCCTGTCTATCAAGTGATGGCTGCTGCAGTATATGCAAAGAACCTTTGGAACAATTGATTAAATCTCTCAGTTTAATGAAGGACTGTTGAAAAATGGAAGTACAGAATCAGATGGTGAATCAAGTGACTCTGTAACTGAAGATGGCACAGCAACTGTGGTGAACAGTGAAACAAGAAATACAACTGCAGAGTAGTACTACACATCTGGACTCTGGGAGCAGAAAGTAAATAGCAGCATCTCAGCTATTGGAGAGATTGATCAACCACAACATCCTAATGCTCAAGCCTCATATGCACAGACTCAGTCTCAGTCCTCAGTGGTTCAAACCAGCTCCATTGTTCAGCAACTATCTAGAAGTCCTACCAAGTCCAACAGAATTACAAGCTGGCACTTCCCACCTGAATATTCGCAATCAACTTTACTTGGCCGACTAGGCAGTAATGCATGCACATTTATTGCCCTTACATACAGTAAGCTATACTTCAGCTCACCTGAACCTCTCGACAGCAGCAGGCCACTAAGCAACACCTGGATTTACAGAGTTCTCACAGTTATCATGCTTGGCAACCAATTTTATGACAGAGCAGCAGGAAACAGTGGGAAGCTGTATAGTGTGCAGGAAGCAGCAACTAAAATGGAGAAGGCAAAAGCTCTTGAAAGCATTGACGTCTCTGCAGAGTTGCCAGCCAGTATCATAAGAGAGAAGACTCCATGTGCTAGCCTACCATACTACTTAAACCCACAACTGCCCTATCAAGACAGCTTGCATCTTCACTATAAATGACAGAACAGTGGCCTTTATACCCACACAGAATAGAATAACTGTGTTTGACAGTCACTACCATGGGACAAGTGGAGCATTTGTGGCAATGGCCCCAAGCGATGCAGCGTTCGAATTGCTTTCATGGTTTAAGACGATTAACAGCATCCCATATAACTTGGGAACAGAAACATGTGTTTCATTTAGATAACGAACTTTTTCGAGTATAAAGATTAGCAGCCTCTGTAAATAAAAGTACTGAACAGTTGTATAAATACATGTAGCCAACATACAGTGCGTTCATGGAGTAAGCATTTTTTGAGCTTTAAGTTTTGCGAAGCCATACAGTACATTTCATGACAGCGTTTGTGTTCAAATAAATTTTACAACTCGCTCAACAAAGGTGACGTTTTGACTTAAAAAACAAACTAAGATTATAATACTCACTTCTGGTGGGACTTTTCCAAACTCTCACACTGCCGTCAATGTCCCCAAAGCATCACATCTCTCTCAAACGAAGCAAACAAGTTTCAATCGGAGCGAAGAAGCTATTGTGGCAGTTGAATCCAAAGATTAAAATATTTAACGCGTTACCAACAGGTTCTCTTGTATTCCTCCGCATATCATAGTGAAAAAACTTTGATGTAAGCTTCAAAGTGTTCAAATTGCCATTTTCCACACCGTTGCTGGCGTTTGGTATTTGGAGCTTGCGATGTATCTGATTGGACAATGTTAGCGGGAAAATCTTCTGGCGAATGCCTGCTAACATGCGTAGTTTTCCATTCGAAGTTGAGTCAAAATGGGCGACAGCACAGGAGGTGATGCTCGAGAATCTGCTCGCGATAGTGTATCTTGCGCAGCAAATCTTTTAAGCAGGGCAGTCAAACCCTGACTAAGTAATGACAGTAGTTCTGCTGTTTCTGATCAGACTGGAGCTCGTTGTGCTGATTCAAGCGTTTCCGGTGCCTTGTAATGTGGAAGTGCAGGTCAACCTTCCAGTTCTTCAGAAAAATGGCAAACTTGAGCGACTGCGAATTTTCATCACATTTTTGGTGGACTCCAACCCCGATCCCAAGATCAATGGGCATGTGGTTGAAGTGGAGGCTGGAATTCTGGAAAGAGTGCTAAGAGAACCCTGAACCCAGCCACAGGTCAGTGGTTTTGGAAACACGAAACGTGGACCCTCAAGTCTTACTGCTTTTACAAGACACATCAGATTTGTCCAGAAAACAAAGATGAGAGGGAAGTATCGTGACAAGCAGGATTGGGAGAAAAGAAGGTCACATTCAGAAAAAGTGCAGATTCCACTGAAGTGCTCCCAGAGTTAGAAGAGGCGTACCCAAGATCGAAAGACAGGGGCGGATCTGAACTTGATCTCCATTCAGGGTCAACTTGTAAAAGATCTTGTTCTGATTCCCTCGTCTCCTGATGGTTATTGAGTAATTTTTTGGAAGAACTGTGGACTTGGCCAGTCTACCGTTTAAATAAGACCAATTCAAAGGATTTAGATGCTATGCCAATTAGTTACAGCCCGAGCGAGGATGCGGTGATTTTATTTCTTATTTGGTGTTTTGAAGTTGAGTATGCAAGTAGTTGTTTTCAGTTTCTAAATATAGAGATTTATTTACAGTCAGTGTAGAAAAGAAATACAAACATTCAAGTATGAGAAACACAGCATTCTATGCATTAATGTCTTCCTGTCATCTATTCAGCTCATGGCTGGTGTACGACAACCTGACTGACGTCATTAAGAAGAAAGGCCACCGAAAGACGAAAGGATCAATAGGAACACAGGATCAGTAGGAATGTAGGATCAGTAGGAACGTAGGATCAGTAGGAACACAGGATCAATAGGAACACAGGATCAGTAGGAACACAGGATCAGTAGGAACATAGGATCAAGAGGAACACAGGATCAGTTGGAACACAGGATCAGTAGGAACGTAGGATCAGTAGGAACACAGGATCAGTAGGAACGTAGGATCAGTAGGAACACAGGATCAGTAGGAACGTAGGATCAGTAGGAACATAGGATCAAGAGGAACACAGGATCAGTGGGAACACAGGATCAGTAGGAACACAGGATCAAGAGGAACACAGGATCAGTTGGAACACAGGATCAGTAGGAACACAGGATCAGTAGGAACATAGGATCAATAGGAACACAGGATCAATTGGAACACAGGATCAGTAGGAACGTAGGATCAGTAGAAACAGGATCAGTAGGAACACAGGATCAGTAGGAACGTAGGATCAGTAGGAACACAGGATCAGTAGGAACACAGGATCAGTAGGAACGTAGGATCAGTTGGAACACAGGATCAGTAGGAACACAGGATCAGTAGAAACGTAGGATCAGTAGGAACGTAGGATCAGTGGGAACACAGGATCAGTAGGAACGTAGGATCAGTAGGAACACAGGATCAGTAGGAACACAGGATCAGTAGAATGAGTGCGAAAACAGGATGGGTAACAACGGAGGAAGAGAAGCCTTTTTTAGCCCCCTTCCTCCCACCGATTTTGCAGTAAAAATGCAAATAACGCTTTCCAGACTATTTTCAGTTTTTCCAAAATTTCAAATTTACAAAGAAAGCGTCATTAGGTGCGGTTACACGGGGCACTTTTTAACGTGGGAAAACGCCCTTTTACCACGTGAAACTACATTTAGCAGTGTGACCGACGATTTCCAAGGTAAATTTCCCGTGTTAAATATCCATGGATACGTCAAAAAGATCACACAAAGCGCCCATGACATTTAACGTGGTAAGTTGGAAGGGTGTTTTGATGCCCGAGGTTAAAGAGCCAATCAGGAAGTTCCGTTTGACAGCAACACGTAACCGCAAAGTTTCTACGCAGATTTCATTCGCGCCAAATGGCAAACTAGTTCGCGCCGGAATGAATAAGTGTGGCTTTCAGACTGTGAATATGGCGGAATTTCAGGCAATGCTGTGAGTATGTTGTGTTTTTCAATTTACTTCTCTACCCGTTTACTAGATCGGCTCTTCAAACAGCGGCTAAAACCCCAAATATTTTTATTCTTGTTAGAAATTCGAATATGGATGACGATTTGTACAATGGATTTCTCTTTAACCGGCGATACCAGACACGAGAATCCAACGAACATCAACCTGGACCGTCTGGCTTAGTAATCTATCCTGGTTATCAGCAGTTTCACCCTATAAATGTATCTACGAGTCAAGATGAAACTCCTCCTCGCTCTGAAAGTCCATCGGGTTCTGGCTCAGAGAATGTAAACAAACGGTGGGAAGCGACCGAAGTCAAGATCCTTATCTCTGCATACAAAGACCACCATGAAAATCTGAACAACTCCAAGAGTAGTAAGGGAAAAAAATCTGTGTGGGAAAAGATTTTTGACACTTTAACATTGCAAAGCGACTGGCATTGGAAACTCCAGAAGTTTAACTCAAATAAAGGAGAAGTGGCGAGCACTATTCGAAAGATACAAAGCGATTGTTGGGAAATCGCTTATTGCGTGTAACCGCTGGAACCACGGGAAACTAAATCCCAAGTGTGATGTACCGTGGGAAAATTTACCATGGGAAAAGCCATTTCCTGTGGTGCGTGTAACCGCACCTATTGTTATGCTATTTGTGCGGAGATGAATTTTTAAGATTAAGTTGTTGTCGATTCTGACGGAGTAAAAAGTAAACACATCAAGAAAACTTCTTTTCAGCGGAGTGATTTTTATTGTCCTCATAAATTACCCATTTAAGTAATCTTAAGTCTTATTTGTCTAAATCAAGGGGTCCGAAATTCGGACTAAATCCACAGAAAATGCGTTTTTAAAAATAATTCACTTTAATTCCAGGGGTCCGAAATTCGTATCCTTGGTTCAACTAAATCCGCAGAAAATGCATTTTTAAAAACAATTCACTTTAAGTCTAGGGGTCCGAAATTCGGACCCTTGCTTCAATAAATACTTTAAAAAATCTATTGTAAACATTACAAAACACTGCAACTCTGAAGATAGGACAATTGCCTTAAGCGAAACCCCAAATCTCTCTTAAATGACTTGTGCTAACGATAAAAAGTGATTTCAGTGCTATCCGTCAACAAAATTGCAAGGTTACTTGTCACACTATTTAATCTAAGTAGTGACCTCATCGCAGGAGAATTATGGATGACATTTATAGGGGACACTGTTTGGTGATGGCCTATTCTAGCTATAAGATAAATGTACAGTATCTTAATTTATAAAGGTAAATTCTGAACAAAGGAGACATTTCATTTTTACTGAGAATGTCAACTTATTTTCTCCGACCTCTAAACAGCTGCTCTAAACTGTCTACATCAGTTGAAACCTTTCAAGTTCTTCCATTCAGACTTGTCTTTGACGGATGAAAACAGCGGGTGTCTTATTTAACCACCTTCTCTGCATGTTAGTGCACTGGAATGCATTTCCCTCCATTTCGTAAAGAAAGAAAAAGAGAAAGAACGTATTAAAAGCAATTGTAAATGCGTTGTCATCTGCAAGCCATAAAAGTCACTTCACTAAACAGAGTCGCACTGTTTTTCACCGCACAGAAGATTTAGCGGTTTAGCAGGTTTAGCTGATTTACCATTTTTCATTTCTGAATTGTCTTTTTTGATATTACAAAGCAAAAGCAGACGCTATTAAACCTTACATTCTCATTACTAGTCTATTCAGCATTTTGGCGGTTTCCAGTTTACGGCCTCTGGTACCTGGGTGATAACATCACAGATAAGGCGAATTTTTCCTTGACTGAAATTTTTCCGCTGAAACATTTTAATTCTTGAAAACCATTGATGACATTTGTTGCAACTTCCTTGAGGCATAATAGGAAACTAGTTAGATTGACACATAAGAAACGGCTATATAAATTTCTCCTTCCAGCCATAGCAAACGCGTATCCCTCGTCAAAAAGAAAACAAGTTTCCAATATTACACCTTTGGCGGTTTCCGTTAGAAAAACAGCCACCGAAATGCCCATACCTTGGAACGAGATCGCCCCTCCAAGGGTGTCGGAATGGCTTAACGTCTACGCCAGCGCCAACAATACATCTAGGAATATTCTTCTCGGCAGCATTTTCCCCACTGTAGCCTGTCTGATGGGAGCAACGAACATAAAAGTGGATTGTAAGTTGCGCCATGAGCACTGACCAAAGATATTTTAAAGTGTAGAGTCCCCACAAAACAACTAATTAGCACTGCGTATGCGTTTGTGCCTGCCCCTATAAAAGTAGTTGTTTGACGATTTATGGCATGTTCTATCACACTAAGTAGATGGATGCATTTTGTTGCTTCTGTCTATTTTTGGCTAAATTATGGTGAGGACACTGGTCAGCGGTTATATTTTTGAAAGCAGGTATTTTTAAGGGTGTAATATTGTAGTGTTTCGTTCCAATTATTCAAATTTTCCACGGCTTTCTCACTCACTTAAGTGAAATAGTTTTCCCTGGAGGGTGGACGTTTCCTATTTCCAGACGTTTTTCCATGGAAATGTAGGACACTGATATGACCAATCGATGATATGGATATGCATAGTTGATATCTAAATTTACTTTGTTTTCTTCTGCATTGTAAAGGTCATCCAGAATCCCGGTGTGTCTATTGTGGGCTACAGTCAGCCGGAACGCTTCTTCCCTATCTACGCCCCATTAAAGGAAAGAAGAGATGGGGCCGTGGATAGGATGCTTATTTATCAGCCTAAACCACAGCGCCTCACAGCTGCTGAAATCAAGACTTTCATAGGCCGCTTAAATCAATTAGCTGTCAAGGACATGAGGTAAGTCGCCTGATTTATTACATGTTTTACTTTATCTTTCTTTCTTGTTCGTTATAAAGGCAGAAGCGAATAGCTATTGTTTCTGATCCATTAAATTTTCCATAAATTAAGACATTTTCAAATACTATTGCTTTCGAAGACGTGAAAGAAAAATAATGTGAAGTCTCAACCGCTTGCAATTAAAAAAAAAATCAAAAACCTCTGGCCTATTTTAGTCACGGCCTTGCAATTGGTTTCACATATGGGTCATTCTGGAGAGTACTTCCATATAGTTAACAAATTAATGACGAGACTAGGGAATACTTTATTGCCCCAGTTTTGACTGTCTTCGGTTTCTTGCTTGCACTGATTGTGACTTGTTTCCGTCATTTATTTGTCTTCTCTAGATCTGTCTACGAAAATATCTATTCCTTCTGTCACGACGAAAACGATGTAATGTCATTGACGTTGGATGCAACAGGAAATGAGGCGTTTGAACAATTTTTAGACAAGATTACCCACAAGCTTAATAAGCAGTGGGAGGAGAATGACGGAACAACAGAAGACGTCTCAAAAGACGACAGACACGTGTTGAGGCTAGCGGCGGTCATGCACGTGTTCTACGGGCAGCTTCTCAATAAGTTAGATGGTCGTCCAGCATCGTCACCACCTTCCGTTGTGAGTGCGGAAACATTAAAGCGGGCCATTGCTTTGACACACTACTTCGCAGAGCAACGAAAAGTTCTTGATCAGGTACTTACAAATATTAAGTAATGTAAGTTATGGATTGATTTTGCTTAGCGCGCTTTAGCTTAAGGGGCCGTTCATCATTTAAACCAAAGAAAATGTGAACATAAACCACCCAATTACAGTCAATCTAACTACTAACAAGGGATGTGCATGTAAGGATGTACATGTAAGGATGCACATGCATAAAGTAAATGCGAGACCCAGCACCACTAGTTCCAGAACCCGAGGAAATTCCAGAGCAGAACCCCACAGAGACTGCTGCAGAACCTCCAGATCCCTACGAGCCTGCAGTCCCAGTATTACTTGACCCAGAACAGCCCCATGAGGACATGCCAGAACCCGAGGAGATCCCAGCAGTACCCCAAGCAGCAGAATTGCCTATGGACCCAGCAGATCCTGTAGCCGGAGCAGAAGATGGCCCAGTTAGGCGTTCAACCCGCAAGACAGCAGGACAGCACCCCAACCCCCACAGAGAGCCAAGATCAGCAGCAAATAATTCAGTGACTGTCACTATTAAGGACTTTCCGCTGTATTTCATTTTACTCATATGGACAATAGCATATAGCTTTTGCTAAAACGTAAGAAAATAAGTTTAATTCCCATAGAAACGCTTAGGTCTGTTGAGGACGACGACCTTAGCAGGGGAGAAATGTAACCGAGCTCGATAAACGTGACAAAACAATTTTTTCGGTTTCACCTTGTGGTTCCGTTTATCTTGGTTCTCATGGAAAATATTCGTTTCGGTTGTGCTTTGTGGTCATCAAGCTCTGTCATATTTCTCCTACATGATACATGTGCAGGAAGACAAATGATTAAATTTATCACACTCTAATGTGCCAGCTTTGTTTTAGGAAAACCGCTAAGATTACTGTTTCTTTATCTATTGTGCTGCTAGAGCACGTATATGTTTTGTGGTCCACCGAGACACAGAAAACAGGAAAACTTCATCAGTTTGTGGCTTACCTAGCCTTGGTTGACCAATCGTATCATTAAAAACAGGATGTCAGCCATTAGTTTCTTTGCGCTCGTTGTTTATTGTGTTAAACGGGTACATTAAACGCCCAACACGTCGTAACTACTCACAAGTTAGAGTCCATCGTCGAGCGAACATCTAGTTAGTCTTCCAAGTTCTTTCAGAGTTCTCCCCTCGCACGGAGTGGCGCTATTGCCCTTTTTTCCTTAGTCTTTTATTGTTGCCTTTTGTGCTTGTTTGATCTTTTCGTGTTATACTTACGGCCTTCAGTTTTGTTATCCTTTTGTAATTGTTTTATTGTTTGGCTATTAAATTCACATATACGGAGTCCATATTTGTCTTTGTTATTCGCTACCCTCTCTACTCGCGCGGCCTCGGTCACAGCAGGATAAGAAGGCATTTGAACTTCTAAAATGTTGTTTTTGCATTTTTCTAGTTTCAGGGTTCGTACCGTTTTTTGGACTAAAAATTCAAGGACTTTTCAAGGACTTTTCAAGGACATATTTTTCATTTTTCAAGGACTCCACCAACTGCAAAATAAAAGGATGTTGACCTTATCATAGTAGCGATTGTGCCGAGCTTAAGTCGAGCTAAAAGTCTATGCCTTTTTAGTTCATCCACAACATTCGCAATTTTGCACTCAAGGTCTTTGCGAGCCATCTCCTTTTCTTTTGCAGTTCTCCTCAAACTATTTGACTTTGTAATCCACACAAGTTTCCCAGTGTCCTCTGCTTTCTGTGCAAACTCGTCTGCCGATTTAACAAGATTGTCAACATCAGTGTCTAAACGCCTTCTTTTCTTTTTAAGTTCGTCAAGTTCATCGACTAGCTCCTTTCGCTTCAGTTCTACACCCTCAGAGGTTTTCTTCCTCTTTTGTTCATCAAGATATGATAAATACTTCTGCCTAGCTCCTGCAGCTGACAAAAGAAGTGGTTTGTTGATTGAAACAGCAAGGACACCTCCCACAGATTGTACATGGTCTTGTACCAGCCTTTGAGCAATGAAGGAGCGCTCTTGGAGGTTCTCGACTTCCAGTTGCTTATTGACTGAGAATCCTCTTTCGACACTGGCCTGGCCATGTGATAATATCAGTAGCTCTGAGACTACTTTCCACAATGATTGGTAGGATCGCTTCTGTCCCATGTGAAGATAAAGAAAGGAATCAAGTCTATCATTGTTAGGATCATAGTCTTTGAACTCCGACAGAGAAGAAGAGGGGACTTCCATAATGAATTGTCTAAATAGTTCCAAAAGGGAATCACATTCACCTTCCAGGACTTTCTTGGCATTTTCAAGGGTAGTCAAAACTCTCTTGAATTTTGTGATGGAAACATCATGGTCACTCATCATGTTCCTTGGATCTAACCAATTTATATTCCTTACAAGGGAACACTGAATTGGTGCTTTGGCAATCACTTTGCAAACCACTTTCATAAGGAACTCCTTGCATTCCATCTGAAACTGAAGCACTCTTTTCTCTGAAACTGTGGACTTTGCAATCAACTCCTTGATCTTCTTGTCAGCTGTAAACCCCAGGTCAATCTTGGAATGAGAGGCATGAATGTTGGAGTCAGCAGGGTCAAGTTTTGTAAGCTTCAATGGGGTTTTGGCTTCACTGATAACAGTGGTCTTAATAAATCTTCTCATTAATCCTCCAAGCATGCTGTACAGGTCTGTAGCCAGGAAAGGAAGCATAGGCTTGTCGGTTTGATAGAGTGTCAAAAACGGTGTCACTTGCTTGGCTACTGATAGGAAGAAAGCGACTTTTGCAGTCGTAAAGGGATCTGCAACAAACTCTTGTACAGTTTCAAAGGATTTATTCTGTGGCTGTGGAACTTTTCCTGCCCTTGCACTCTGAACATACTTAACAACACTGTCCCACATACTCTGTGTACGTTCTGCAACCAAGACATTCTCCAACCACCTATGTTTGCAGAACTTCAAAGCAAACAGTGAGCTTCCTGTTACTTTGGTGTAGTCCTCTCTCCTTGCCGGACTGTCCTGAAAAAGCCAGTGAAGGCTAGAGAACAACCTGTCTAACTGCCATCCTGATGCCACAGCACCATCCTTGAATGCTCCATGAAGAATGTGTAAACCACAGCTGCCAATGTTTAGCATGTGACTATTATGCTCCCTTTTTGCCTCATCAGTCAGCATACTGTAAAATTTCCAATTAACGTTGGGTCCATCCATTGACAACTAGTATGAGAGAAAACATTCCTTGTAATATTGAAAGGGAAACAGATTATTTAATTTAGTACTTACCTAGGAGGTAATGTCATCAGCGAAGAGATGACCATGTTTATCTTTCGTTTATGTTTATATAAATTACCCAAACATAACGAGAGTTGCATCCTACCTGATAAACTTTTTTGAGAGGAATTCCTTCTATGCCTGAACGAAAATGAGAAAGCATGTCCTCTGCTGTTCCATGCCCCATAAACACTGAGGTATAATAGCGACTTTCAACTTCGTGTTTGTCATGATTCCATGAACGAATGTGAATATCCATTTGCTTTGACTGGCACACGCTATTCAGGCTCTCGTCAAACATAAGTACATAGGCTTCTTCTTTTTTCACAACGTCCTTCAAAAGTTGTTTGAAGTGTGGAGCGAGCCCAAAACAGATCAAGTATGCACATTTCTTTTCTCCGCATGTAAACTGACTCGCGATCCGACTGTCAGGAAACATCTCTTGAAACAATTTGCTCGTACCTTCGCATGATTTATAGGAGTAATGAGACATTATCACCTTCAATGCCCACAAAATTTCTGCTTTCAACGTCTCATCACGAGTGACAATTCTTTCCATCACCGATGAACCAGATGAACTTGCAGTACTAGACTTTGTGGGGTTGAGCGTGTTGTGTTCGCCACTTTCAGACGAAGCGGATTTTGAAACTTCTTTGGCATCGTCACTTGTAGTTGCTGGTTGTTGAGAAGAAACGCCAAAAAAATCTGGAACGCTTGCTAATGACCTTTTCTGGGATGTAATAATAATAATAATAATAATAAACTTTATTTATCCACGGGATCCTTATCACTAAAAAGTGGTCTTCTAAAGAGCCGTGCGCATTAAACCTAGTACATAAAAACTAAAAAAAAAAAAAAAAAATCCTAAAATAAGTGCTAAACTAAGTTAAGAAATTACTAATGTACAATAGCGGAATAAAAACTATCTAAAGTAGTGGCCTGCTTAGCCTCCGCTGACAGACTGTTCCATGTTACTGCGCCCCTAGTGTTTGATGTTTTTTTCCTTTCAAGTGACTTGTGAGCGCTGACTCTCCCATGCTCGAAATGTCAACATCCTTCATACACACGATGCATCGTGCCTTGTGCTTGTCACCCTTGACTTCTCTTAGCCAATCTTTATACAGTGATTTCTGAAGCCACAAGTTGCCCATTGTTTTAAATCTCTCACTCGTGAAACAAAACGCAAACAATCAACACTAACCCAGACAAGGAAAGCACTCAAAGCACATGGCTTTTCTCAGAAAGAGGGAATAGTACAAAACATTTGATTGGCCCTTGACATTCGAGACATTCAACCAATCAGAGTGATTAATAGAACCAAGAACAGGACAAATGGATATGGGCGATTGATCGACATGCGGAGTGGCGTTACGATCGTTTTTTATTTGTATCTTACTATTATGTGTTGCTACGTTTGTGCCAGTGGCATATATTTTCAAATAAGGCACTCTAGAATCTAAGTTGGATTAAATTAGCTACAAATTTCAAGGACTTTCCAGCACTGACTACAATTTTCAAGGACTTTCAAGGCCTTGAATATTTATTTTGAGATTCAAGGACTTTCAAGGACTTTCAAGGCGCGTGCGAACCCTGTAGTTTTGTAAACAGCAATGAAAAAGGAGGAAATGTAAAAAAATACATTGCATGAAGCCAAGGTACCCAGTAACAAAAAAAAGTTCAAATTGGACACCAACTTGTCCAGTAGACCAATTCAGATACATTAAAATTGTAACTTCACCGAGGCTTAGGGGAATAAAACAAACGAAATTATTTATTCATCTCTAAACCTTGATGCAAAGTCTTTTGTTTTATTCCCCAAAGCCTTGGCGACATGTTGGAATGTTAATATATAGGACTTGGTCTATTATTTTCATCTGTGCGATGACTAAGCATACATGGAATCAACAAACAACTGCTTATTTTTTTTACAACAGAGGAATGGCCTAATTGACAGATATACATAATCCTGAGTTAAGCTAATCAAAATTTGAGACAATAACAAGCCTACTGTGGTAGTGCTCTGTTAAACTATTCAGCTCTGTAACCCATGTACACACCAGTTTGTGAAGGGTAATTCCTGCGTATCGTTTTGACAACACAGGATGGGCAAACTTTCCTGTTACCCTTACCCAAGTATCCATAGCGGTCAAGAATAAATTGCCGATAGGCGGCCTTTCTAAATGCCCTAGTGCTATTGTCGTTGGGATCATTTCGGATGTCAGCTTGATTTCTTATGCAAAGCTTCAAGACATCTGGGTCTATACAGAGTTTAGAGAACTGTGCAAAGCTAGTTACACAGCGTCTTTGACCACATTTATTTTCAATTTGCTGAGCCAGCTGTATGCAAACACCACATTTGCACCATGGAGTTGAGGTAGATGGGCCAGGAAGAGGTTCAGTACCATGAGTTACGCCAGCTGCTCCTGGGGATTGATCGCTGTCCACTGCTTCAGACACAAGTGTTTCCCTGTATACATCATTGTACACGCTTTCATTGTCACTGTCCTCATCCTCCATAATAAGCAGACCATGTATGTAGTCCATGCTTCCCACCCCACGTTGTAGGCTTCTAACACAAAGTTTCCGCACCATTGGGTCATCTAATGTGTTGATAAAATCCTGCCAAAGAGAGTGGAAAGTTCAATTAGGTCAGCAGTTTGGCATCACTAATTCCCTGTTTTGACAACAAAACAATGTGTGGCAAAGTATACTGTGAAACTGAATAAGACGCTCTTCTACTTCATCTCCATTTCTGACTGGTAATGACTGATTTAGGCAAATGCAAACCTTCACTTTCAACCCACCTTCACATCTCTATTTTCCTTGATCCTCTCAGCCTCCTCAGATGGCCTGTCCCTTTCCACACTATAGTTACTAGGCTGTCTTTGAGGTTGAGGTCTAATACCCTCATTTTGTTGCTAGAAAAAGGAGCAACCAGTGAGTAAAAATGACAATGTTTCAAAACAGTTTAAAACATTGTAAGAAGCCCACAAAAGAGGGATGCAAAACGATTGAGAACACAATTCTTTGGGTCTGTAAAACCTTACATTTTCAGAAAAAAGATTCGAAAGTCTTAAGAGTTCACATGTTTCAGATAGATTACCTTGTTTCGACAGGGCTTCGCAACAGAGCCACATTTACAATGCGGCCCACACATCACACCTTCAGTTTTAAAGGGACAGCCACGATTTCCATTCCCTGTCCGTTTTGTCGAGCAAGTACTTTTACATGTGCAGCGGACACGATTTTGCTACAAGAAGAAAAAAGAACATAGTCTCCTTTATATTAACTTCCATAACGTTTCCAGGAGGTCAGCGGAAGGAAGAGTGGCGTACGGTCGTACTTTCTTTACTCTGCGATAATTGCTTTAATTTCTTAGTGAATCTTGTTTTACACTCAATTTTTGTTATCGCTATTTGCCATTTACGACTCTAACTAAATTAACTATGCCTGAGACTCGTACCACGAAGGCTGCTAGCACTCAAGGAGCTGATTCTACTTGCTCGATTTTTCATTTGGATTTGTAGGAGCAAGGAAAGAAACCCAACTTTGGAAAGCTTCAAATGTCACTTAAAATATTACAAGAAAGAAATAGAACCTCTCTGCACCTACCAATTTTCTTTTGTCGACTCTATCTAGGGTTTTTGCTACAAATTTAGAAATACATTTAATTATTCAGGTTTAATGGACACGGCCTCATCTCCTCTTGTCTTTTCTTATACCCCCGTCTCTTATTGTGAATTAAGACCTACCAAAAGAGATTCAGCAGAGATACTGCCAAGGCTTATATATATTTTTTTATATCTATACATTACTTAGTTCTTAATATTATATATATACACCCCTCCGCGCGTGCGTGTTTCTTTTAAGCCCGTTGTATTGTTAATAAGAATAAGTAGTTGTAGTTGTCTGGAGTGTAAGTTTTTGTAGATAAGTAACTGTAACTGTAAGCTAGTATTTAAGTAGTGCTGTAACTCTTGTTAGTGTACATTGTAGTAGTGATTTGTAAACTACTGTAGATAAGTGACAATGTAAGTAAGTACGTAAATAGTGTTGTAAGTACCGTTGTAAGTGGTTTTGTAACGCAAATTATAAAAATAAAATAAATATATAAAAAAAAAAAAAAGGAGCTGATTCCGCGGGATCTGAACTTGTCACAATGGCGACACTGAGGGAGTTGTTGAAAGTGCAAGAAAGAATGTTTAAGAATTTATTCGACTCACTACTGGCCAACGTAAACGCACGGCTAGATTCCGCCATCGGACAAGTCGCAGAAATCAAAGCTAGACTAGATATTTACGAGAAAGACACTAGCGACTTGAAGGCGAGCCTCGAGTTCTCCCAGAAAGATATCAAGGACTTGAAACCATGCTCATCCCGACTGCATGAGGTCGAAGAAGAGATGGAAATGATGTGCGGTTCCCTCGATTACCACACTGATAAGATCGAATATCTGGAGAACCAAAGTAGAAGGAGTAATATTCGAATAGACGGCATTCGAGAGGAAGAAGCAGAAACTTGGGACAACACCGAAACCAAAGTAAAGGAGATACTCAAAGAGAAGCTTAACCTCGATGAAGAACCGGATATCGAGCGAGCTCATCGAGTCGGCAGAAGAGCAAATGCTACAACTGGCTCCGTAAGACGTCCAAGGACCATCGTTTGTCGCCTCCGCGATTGGAAGCAGAAAGAACAGATCATGAGAAGTGCAAGGAGAATCAAGCCCCCTGGAATTTTTGTTAACGAAGACCTGGCACAAGAAACCCTTGACAAGAGGGAAGAGCAGCGTCCTGCGTTTGAAGAAGCGAGAAGAAACGGGAAAATAGCCTATTTCGTTTTAGACCGGCTGGTTATTAAAGACAGAATTGAGCGTCCCAGTTAAGTATCTGTGTAGTTTTGTGCTTTAGCTTTCCATAATATTTATAGTACGTATTTATATGTTTATTATTTATTAGCCATGGCTTCGATTCCTGATCACACTTTACCTTTTAATGCTTTAGACGATTATACTGTTTTAACCTTGCAATTTACGAACTTTAACATGGCCCGGTCCGTTATGATCCTGACACACTTTCCAGCCTAAATTACGATCCTTTATTTTCACGTCACAATCTTTCCCTAACTCGTTCTGACGATATAGATCCTGATGTTAATTTCTGTACAGACGACGTCCATTGTGATTACTACATTGAAGATAAATTTAACGAAATGTTGAGAAATGATAATTTATGTGATGAAGATTTTTCGCTTCTACATCTAAATATTCGTAGTCTTCAACGTAATCTAAACAGCCTTTCTATTCTTTTGACATGCTTAAATATTAAGTTCTCTTTAATTGGCGTTTCTGAGACTTGGCTAAATGATTATTCCCATTTAGTAGACATAGATGGTTTCAAGTTTATTCCCAAACATCGCCCAAATAGAACTGGTGGTGGTGTTGGCTTATATATTTCTGACAATCTCGATTTTAAAATTCGCGCTGACTTGAGTTTTGACGATATTGATGTTGCAGAATCTTTGTTTATTGAAATATCAAGACCCCATGGGAAAAATATTATCGGTGGTGTTATTTACAGGCCACCAAATCAGAGAGTTGGTGACTTTGTGTCAAAACACAATGATCTATTAGCGAAAATCTCTAGTGAGAACAAAATATGTTTTATTATGGGTGATTTCAATTTGAATTTAATTAACTTTCAACATCACCATAACACTGGCGAATTCCTTGATGGATTGCACTCGTATATGTTTTTTCCCATGATAACGCGTCCCACCCGAATAACTTCTCACACCGCAACATTGTTAGATAACATTTTCGCAAACACATTTTTTGATCACTCGAGAAGTGGTTTATTGATTACTGATATCTCTGATCACTTACCTGTTTTTTCGATTCATTCAAATAATGACTCTTCCAACAGCCACGCTCATGACCCAGTGGTCATTCGAGACAATAATAAAGAAAACTTAGCGAGTTTCCTCGAAACGCTAAATCAAATTACCTGGTCCTCCCTTGATGGTTATCATGACCCCAAAGACGCGTATAATAGTTTTATAAAGAAGTATTCTGAAAGTTATAATGTGTGCTTCCCTGTAAAAAAATTAAACAGAAAACAGTGCCGTATAAATAAACCGTGGCTATCCAATGCGCTTATTAAGTGTATTAGGAAGAAAAATAGGCTTTATAAAAAATATCTGCGAAATCCAACAATGGATCGTCAATCAGTTTACAAAAGTTATAAAAACAAACTAAATCATTCTCTGCGGACAGCAAAACGTCTATACTACGAGAAGAAATTGAATAACGTTCAATCTAATACTCGTGCTACTTGGAAAGTTTTAAATGAAATTCTAAATAGAAGCAAAAGAAATTCCAATAGATGCTCAACATTTAAAGCTGACAATCGTGAAGTTACTGATCCTGTCGAAATTGCCAACAAGTTTTGTAGTTATTTTTCAAGCATCGGTCCTAATTTAGCAAGGGGTATACAGTCGTCAGCTTCACACCGTTGTTTTCTTAATGGTTCCTTTACACAGTCAATATTCTTCAACCCTACAACTCAAGATGAGATCACTGGGATTGCGAAAACTTTTCTTCCTGGTAAAGCAGCTGGCTACGACCAGATTCCAATGACAGTCATTAAGGAGTCCATTCTACTTGTTTCTGAACCACTCACCCATATCATAAACTTGTCAATCCAGCATGGTATTGTTCCCGATGAAATGAAAATCGCTCGCGTGATACCTATTTTTAAATCTGATGATCAGTCGCTTTTCACCAACTACCAACCTATCTCGGTGCTTCCCAGCTTCTCAAAATTCTTTGAAAGAGTTATCTACAATCGTTTAATGCAATATCTGATGAACTTCAACATCCTCTGTAGTAACCAATACGGCTTCAGGAAAAATCATTCCACTGCACTCGCCCTAATCGACTTGCATGATAAGATCTCCACTGCCTTTGACCGAGGTGAATTTTCCGTAGGTATTTTTCTTGACCTCTCAAAAGCCTTTGACACTGTAAATCATATCATCCTTTTTGATAAACTCAAACATTACGGTATTCGTGGCTTAGCGCTGGACTGGATAAGGAGTTACTTTTTAAACAGAAAGCAATATGTTGAATATAATGGCCACCGTTCGTTAAGAAATGAAATCTCTTGTGGGGTCCCTCAGGGTTCCATCCTCGGGCCACTATTTTTCTTACTGTACATTAACGACATCAACAATGCTTCTAATCTATTAAATCTGATATTGTTCGCTGATGATACCAATGTATTCATGTCACATAAAGATCTGAACTATCTCTCAGATATGTTAAACTTGGAGATGGACAAACTGTCAATCTGGTTTAAAGCAAACAAGCTTTCTCTAAATCTTAAAAAGACTAAATTTATGGTCTTTAAACCAAGACAAAAGCGTTCAATTTGTAATATTCAAATAAGTATAGATAATCAAAATATTGTTAAAGTAAAGGAGACAAATTTTCTAGGCGTAATGTTGGATGAAAACCTAAATTGGAAGTCGGAAATATCTCACGTTGCAAGTAAAGTTGCGAAGTCAGTCGGTATAATATCTAGATGCAGCTTCTTTCTTCCTAAATCGTCTTTACGTATGCTCTACTATTCCTTAATTTATCCTTATTTTTACTACTGCAATATCGTTTGGGCTTCGACCTATAAAACTAATCTCCGCCGCCTTGTTATCCTGCAAAAGCGCATTATTAGAATTATTAATAAATCACATTTTAATGCTCATACTGACCCCATTTTTAAGGACCTCGGTATACTAAAATTTAATGATATCCGTTTGCTTCAACTGGGCCAATTTATGTATTCTTGCAAAAATACATTCTTACCTCCAAAGTTTAATAACAATTTCTCTCAAAGCAATCAATTTCACTCTTACAATACAAGAAATTCCCAGGCCTACCGTCTTCCGTTTTGTCGTACAAACACGAAAAAGTTCTCCCCCTTTTTCAAGGGCCTAAGTTTTTTAATTCACTTGACAACAAGATCATCAACTCTCAATCCCTCTCCTCTTTTAAGAAAAAACTGAAGATTAAATTATTGAGTAAGTATGAAAACAGTTTATAAATCTTTCCATCTTCGACTTTTCGCCTTCTTTTCTTCTATTAATGTGAAATAGCTCTAGCTCATAGTTCGAGGAGGCCTAACCTCTCATAAGCTCCTATAGTTTCTGTTAGGTCTCCTCGCCACTTCTTTTTTTTTTCTCTTCTTTTCCTATATTTTTGTAATTAGTGTGGCAAATAAAAAATAAATAAAAATAAAAAAATAATACTAAAAATCAAGAATTATCGCAGCTGTATCAATGACCGCGTAATGCCAAATTATGGCGATCGATGAAAGCGAATACTAACAGGGCCGTACCTAGCGGGGGGGCAGGGGGGGCAGTTGCCCCCCCTAGGAAAATTAAATGTTGATTTTTTTAACGAAGTGTTTGTTTTTGATGGGATATTTCTTGTAGCCATATTGGTCCAAAATCTCAAAAAAACCGGCTAATTGACTGACAAATATTCCTTCAATGTAAATTCCACATAGTTATTTTAGAAAATCTTTCGCAGCAAAAGCCAGAAAGAGTTTTCTTATGACAATAGCTTGGGCCGTGATATGAACAGGTGAAATGCGTTCAAGAGTAAACGAGTGGGATTGGGACCGAGCGAATGTTGATGAACTACGCCGGGTCGAAGATGAAGAAAATAACAGACTTTTATACCAAGAAATCAGGTAAGTTTGTGGTTCTTTTGTAAAAAATGTTGTTTAAGTTAATTTTATAGCAATAATAACTAATTTCAACTGCCGATAGCATCGAAATACCGTGCAATTAATACAAATCGTTTTTCCATCCCGCCGCCATGTTGAAAACTGGCTGGCAAGAAACTCGTGTCTTTAATAAACTTTCGTATATAATTTAAAACATTTCGCAGATTCAGCCCAATCAAGGCCTGAAGAATCTCCTTCTGCGAGTGATCATAATGGAGGTAGTAATGAAGGTAAGCAGAAAAAATTGTCATTGGACGGAGACAGAGACAATACTTATTTATTAGACCTTCACTATGTGAACTGTCATTTAAATTATAAACACAGAAAGAAGCTGTGCTCCTCCTAGCAAGGCAGCAACGATCAGGCTGTAGCGCCCAGGATCGAAGGTAAATTTTTTATCTTAATTTTATTTATCTGAAAAGCAAACTTTTTAATTATCGACCAGTACTGAGAAAGAGTATTTAAACCGACGTTGTAAGAAGTCTAGTGAATTCCAAACAAACTGACTAGTATTAATGTCGTTCTAATGATTGAAGAAGCTAAGTTGCATAATCTAGTATTTGAAATGGTTACTAAGTAATTAATTTCCTTTTACATAAGTATAAAAATAAGTGTTTCCCTTTTAGGTGGAATAATGATAGAAGGAAACCCCTTGCCCTTTGAAGTTCTGATGGAAATTTTTAAATGGTTTTCAACAGAGGAACGACTTCAGCAACTGGCGCCAGTGTGCAAACTCTTTTATCAAGCCGTCCATATACCAAAATTTTGGAAGATAGTTGACACTAATTCAGAATTCACACTTTCTTCTTTTCATTCTGTTTTTGGGCATGCTGAACATATAACACATCTCGGTTTTCGTTATTCTCAACGACAATTAGGGAGAAATCTTATACAAAATGCTCTGAATAATTGTGTCAACCTTGTCCACTTTGACCTGGCGTACAACAGGTCAATTTTCACTTTGCATTTTATACAAAGCATGCCATTTTTAAGACACCTTGACATAACAAGCTGCCAAAATGTGAAGGAAAGTAGTTTAACACTATCCCTTAAAAACAAGAGAGGACTGCAGGTTTTAAAAATGGCAAATTGTTTTCAGATAGAAGGAAATTCACTCGTTTCCTTAATAAGGGGTCTGCCTGACGTAAGGAACGTAGTTGCCAATTGGTGTGGCTCAATAACAGTAGAACAAGCCCGCGATGTTTTGCAGCAGTGCAAACTGCTTGCGTTTTCATTTTCACCATGCTGGGGGCCTCCAAACTTGTGGGAAGAATTTGTACAAGATTTTAAACATATAGAGTTTGGTGAGGATCTGTTAGATCACGTCAAACGAGTAAACCTGCCGGGATTTTTGTATGATGACGAAATAGAATAAATTGAGAATGATTTGTAATAGGTTCTATGAAAAATGGTGTAGTAAGTAGAAGTAAGAAAGTGTTAATAAAAAAGACAAATATATATGACAGCTCTTGTTTTTAATAAAAGGTCAGTCGCTGCTCGCGTTGATTGTTATTTTTATTAATTTAAAAATTGCAGCTGAAGCAAGTCCATGTGTTAGAGATCCCTATGATCCAGTGAATTATACCGGGAAAACTTTATCAGACGACCAGAAGCTTGAGCTTCTTACCGTAAAGTTTAATTTTCCGCACGGATTCAAGTTCCCGACAACAGCCGGAAGGCGTTTCCAACTGTCATGGATGGAGAAGCGGCCATGGCTGCGTTACAGCATTAGAAATGACACAGCTCACTGTATCTATTGTATATGTTTTTCCAACAATACTGGTCCAAATGAATCGCCATTTATCTCAAAAGGCTTCCAAAACTGGAAGAAAGCAGACGATGTGCGCTTTGACGGCCATGCCCGCAGTGAAGAACACCGAATTTCAGAGGAAAAGATGACTAACTTCCTAAAGACACGCCGTCCAGGCAATGACATCAGTGCAAGACTACAAAAACAGTTAGCCGAGCAACAACTTCGTACAATGAAAGGTGTCCTGTCTATTATTGATGTAATAATTGCATTGGGACAGAGGGGCATTCCATTAAGAGGCAATTGGGATACCTCTAAAGGAGAGGAAGATGGAAATTTCTCCTTCTTTGTTGACTGGAAATCCAAATATGATCCAGAACTCAAGGACCATTTGGATCACGCTTCTGGTAATGCTAAGTACACGTCTCCGAAGATTCAGAACGAAATAATTAATTTTTGCGACAGATTGATTAGAAACCGTGTCCGAGCATCAATACCAAAGTATTGGAGTGTAATGGCCGATGAAACACAAGATTGTTCTACAACTGAACAACTCAGTATATGTGTGCGATATCTCAGCAGTGAAAATGAAGTCTGTGAAGAATTCATTGGATTCGTAAAGCTTCAAGAAATGGATGCCCAGACCATTGCAGATACCTTGTTACACGCACTACAAGAATGGGGCTTTAATATGTCCGGCCTGGTTGGCCAAGGATATGATGGAGCAAGCGTCATGAGTTCAAGTAGGAATGGGGTGCAAGCTAAAGTTGCAGAGAAGTACCCCAATGCTACGTACGTTCACTGCAGGTCCCACGTTTTGAACCTTGCAATCTCGAGTGGTTGCAAAGCTGTGCGATCCATTCAGAATCTATTTGATAATGTCAGCAAACTTACGTGGTTTCTAAGTGGCAGCGCCAAAAGGAAAGAAATATTTCTTAAGACTGCCGCGGCCACCGATGACAGTGAACTGTTGAGCGCTCTAGTCGCAAGTGCTGGTGAAGACGAAAAAGATGAATTTGCCAAAACATTAGAAGAAGGAAGCAAGCGACAGACTGTACCGAGATTCTGTGCTACTCGTTGGAGTGCAAAGGTTACTACCCTCTCTGCTCTTCTCGCTAAATATGGCTCTGTACTTCTTGCTCTGGATGAAATTTCGTCATCAAGCAGTGGCGATGCTAAACGTGATGCTTCAGCTTATTCACGTATTCTCCAAGACTCTGAATTCATAGTCGCTTTGACGGTTTCTCAGTTTGTTCTGTCATTTTTGGCCCAAGTTACAAAGTCTCTACAAGCTAAGAGCTGTAACCTTGGCGATGCATACCAAAGTGTAACTCTCGCGAAAGAATGTATTAAATCAGCAAGAGGAGATGAATCCTGGCAGAAGTTGTGGAGACGAATCAGCCAGGTAGCTGACTCTATCAACGTCACCCTGGTAAAGCCTCGTACAACGACTGTTCAGCGTCATCGAGCAAACGCCGGACACAATGATCAGCCATCGGATTACTACAGGATTAATGTGTTCTATCCATTTATAGATCACGTTGTCGGTGAACTTGAAACGAGATTTTCAATCCAGCACGAAGGCCTGATTGCCGCTCAAAACCTACTCCCTTTGTACTTGCCCAAGTTAACTGACAGGCATATCGAGAAGATCAAGGACTACTTCAGCAAGCATCTAGATTTCTCGGAGAAGTCTAATTTTGACGCAGAGCTGGCAAGGTGGAAGATGAAACACGCGATGGAGCCAGAGTCAGAACAAGAGGGTGCAATGCCTGATTGCAGTCCGCAAGAATTTCCCGCCATTCACAAGGTGCTGTCGATCTTTTTAACCACGCCTGTCGGAAGCGTTAGTTGCGAACGCTCCTTCTCAGCCCTACGCCGACTGAAGCTATGGACTCGGTCATCAATGACAGAAGATCGATTAAGTGGCCTTGCTATGCTGTTAATTCATCGCGGAACGGATTTCATTCCCACTCCAACAGAGATCTATGACATGAAGTCAAACTGGAGAGGAATCTAAGAACAGCCTGTAGAGGCAGCGTTTGTATTCTGATACTGAAACCTGCAATTCTAGCTTAGTTCCTTCAAGCCAATCTTTGTTCAAACAAACGAATGCTTTTTTTGAAACTAAACAAGGTGTTGATGCCATAATAAATCATTACAAAGGTCTCAGAGGCAACCCTCTGTGTGTTTGTCGGGGGGGGGGGGGCAAAAACTCCAACTTTAGACCCCGTTTGTATACGGGAGATGATTGTGTGGAGCTTGCCCCCCCAGATGAAAAATCCTAGGTACGGCCCTGACTAACCTGGCTAGAATCATTCAAATCTTCAGCATCCATTACTGGCTGACACTTCAGAAGATTAGGAAGTAAGTGAATTAAATCTAAAAGTAATCAAACTTTGTAAAACAGTCCAAGAAGCGGACTCGCAAATCCAATATGGCGGACAGTGAGAAACTTTGCCAAATGCGCATGACCGCGTCGTAACCGTGCCCCTTTAAGCTTTGTCCCACGAGATGGACTGTAAGGGCTGCGTGCTACGAGCGCATACTGGCGAATTACGCATCACTTTTCAAATTATGGGAGGTTTTTCTCGAGAAGAGAGTAGATCCTGATGTCAGAGCCCGAATTATCGGCTGTGATGCCCAAACAAAGACGTTCGATTTCTTCTTTGGTCTCCACTTGCGTCAACGCCTTTTCGCGCACACAGACAACCTCTCAAGGTCCTTACAATCTGCAAATCTTTCAGCTGCTGCAGGTCAAAACCTTGCCTATCTCACTGTACAAACATTAGAAACCATCAGAAGCGAAACATCATATAACTCTTTTTATGAAACCGTCCTTATCAAGGCAAAGGAACATCCCGTCATATCTGAGCCAGCAGTCCAAGAAAACGACGAGCACCTTCACGCTACGAAGTGGGTACTGCAGGGCCGGCATATCCAAGCACAGCTCATGATCACTAGCGGAAGCTATTCTTTGAAGCTGTGGGTTATCTAACATCATCCATTAAGGAATGATTCAATCAGCTAGCCTTCAAAATGTATGCAACTCTAGAAACACTGCTTCTCAAAGCCGCCAATGGACAAGGTACTTCCAAAGAGGTGGATGACTTGGCAACAAAGTACAGTGGCGATGTCAATGTCAACCCCCTTGTTGCTCAATTAAGTACATTCCATGTGCTTATGAGGGGAGTCCCTTTGCAATGTTTTGAAGATATTTTAACAAAAGTCAAAGGCCTACAACCAAATGAGCGACAGTTTATTAACGTCATTGTTGTTTGTAAGTTGATCAACGTCAATCCTGCGACAAGTGCGACGTGAGAGAGATCCTCTTCGACAGCAAGACGTATTAAAACGTGGCTTCGATCAAGAATGCTGCAAGCACGTTTCAACCATCTTGCGATTTTGAACACACAGAAAGAGAGATTAGACAAGCTATGTTTAGTTTCTGTGGCTAATTCATTCGTTTTTCTAAACGAAAACCATCAAAGGAACTTCGGCAAATTTGACACTGCTGACTTCAGCCATTGCAAATGACTTCAAGCAATGAACTTACCTTGGCTTAAAATGAGAGACGTACAACTTGGGACGAGTCAGGCAGAACCTTATTAGAGCTGCAGCATCCCCTTTTCTCTGATTTTCCGTTAGCCCTTCACAGTTTCTCGAAACTTTGCAGATTGTTTAAATGTTGAAATTTGTCCCATTAAGAATTTTGCGTCGTAATGTTAACACAAGAAATTTTACACCACTGATTTTTAACATTTCCCTAGCAGGCTACACACGTCGAGCTTTTATCAATTAAGTGAAAAAATCTTGGCAATATCGGGTGTGAGAACTGAAAATACATGTGATTCTATACTTGATTCAGACTTATTTTTTGACGAAATATCTCGTGGAGAATGCTGAAAATAGCATTTCCAAGACTCTAGATTTCAAAATTTTCTGGGGAGCATGCCCCCAGACCGCTCTAGAGGATCGCGCCAAAGGCGCTCGCTCCTGTGAACATCACCTTAAAAATTCTATTTTTTTAGCCCCCCCCCCAACCTCAAATTAAGCTCCGCCGTCCCTGGAGAGGTTTTCTTCAAGGGGCCCCCCTCCATTAGCCCCTAAATGGACCTTAAAAAGTGGTTTGACTCCAGTGGCTACAAGGAGACCTGCACAGGGAAGACAGTAATCGGGAAGTGTCTCTATGAAAGGGCTGGCATCCTTATTTCACACCTTATTTCACCTGCTCGTGTGTTAACTGGACCCTGATGGCCTCTTTGGCTTTGCCTGGCAAAACCAGCATGACCAGCTGCTCACGAAGAGCCAGAATGTCAGGCCCCGGGGTAGGAAGGGCCACAACAATGCAGCTTTCTGGCCTGCTCAACAGCTCGACCTCCAGTAGGTTCAAAACTTAATTGATTGCAAGCTCTTCTTCAGCCATTGTGTATAACTTGCACTTCAATTTTTTAATTGTGGGGACACCCCAACAACCCTCGGGGCAAGGGCCAGAGCCACTTAAAACAATTTGACCCCGTAGGGTTGGCGAAGTACAAACACCAGATAAGACAACTTTCACTGTTTCAACTTTGATATCAGGTCTTTGTACTCATCCTGCGTCTTCGCCAAGGGGGTGTAAAAGAGGACAATCGCTGCCACATTGTCACAGAAGGACGCTGTAATGCCCATCAGCTTCTTGGTCAGCACCCACATGTACAGGGCCGAAAAGCCAAGATTCACCAGCTCGCCAGTGTGCTCTTTCACATCTTTCGAGGCAGCGCAGTGGTTGAGGATTATAAGCATGTTGGTGCCCTCAAAAAACCAGCTCACAAGCTTAATCCAAAACTCCACCAACTGCTACTTGCAGATGATCACGAACATGTCCGGATGTTATGTGTGAAGGTCAGGCAGAGCAACACGATGCAGTCACATGTGGAGTTTTGTTTTTTGTCTTGGCGAAGAAGTGGCTGGTCTCCACCCAACTTTCCTTGCCTTCGAGGCCGTCGTAGTACACCATGCCGGGCAAGCCATTCACCGTGACTTGGACTTTCGTCAAGTCCCCTCCGGTGTAGGGCTCAACAAATAGGAGAAGGATGCCTTTCAGGGACCTTCTCTCACTTTGATGTTCAGGCTTTTGTTGGTGCCTTATGAGAAGGTGACAGCTTTATCGTGGAAAACGTGATCATTATACCAACTGAGCTATGAAGCCACACATTGGGAGTGAGGTCAATTTATTGAGTTCATATTTTCCCGTGGATTGAAATCATGTGAAGTATACATGAAATAATTCATATTTTTTTGAATTGCGGATGTAGATTTTGATATTTTGAGAAGTCCAACAAGATGGCAAAATTTCCCTGTCAAGATCAACTCTGAATGAATTATGTTTTTGGAAAGAGAATATCCCTTTCCTTAACAGTAGGCACCTGCTGTCTGTACAGTCTCATTATACCCGTGTATGTTATTCCAATGCTAGTTCTACAGGTTGTGGTATCTCACAAGTTGTGGAGTGTTGAGGAGGCTCAGAAGTGCTCCTCTTACAGGGAACTAAAGACTATTTCCCTGGGTCTAGGATCTTTTTTGCCTTTAGTTAAAGGGCACACTGTTAAGTGGTATAACGATAATCAGAGCTTATCTAAAATTGTCGAAGTGGGAAGCATGAAGGAAGATTTGAAATGTTTAATTTTGCGTATTTTTAGTATGTGCTTGCTCTATTGCATCACGTTGGAAGTGGAATGGATCCCAAGATCGGCTAATGACAGGGCCAATTTTTTGAGTAGAGTTATGGATTATGATGACTGGCGGGTCAAGAGTGACTATTTCTTTTTGGCCAAGGATAAATGGGGTCGTCACTCTGTCGACAAGTTTGCAAATCATGAAAACACTCAGTTGCCTCATTTTTGGTGCTCTGGAACAGAGGCGGCTCATGCCTTTTCTGTTTCTTTGGTTCATTCCACGGTTGACCTTGGTGGTCGTGTCTACTTATTTTTACAGATGAGAGCTTGTCTCCCATATTCTCTAATTTTTTCAAGATCCCCATGGGTACTGGTCTATTTGTTTTTGGTAATTATAATTCCCTTTTTGGATCATCTAATTCCCGTTCAGGGGTTCTGTTTTTGAGGTTTTATTAGACAGGCCTTATGTTTACCTCCCTTCGACCTCATAGGGGGTTTCTCTCCAGTTTGTGGAGTTGTAACACTCATACCACATGGTACATGAGTATCGTGGGATGCACTTGGTTCCCTTTGTGTAGACCACTTGGTCCTTTTCATTATGCCGCGACCACTTGGGCCCTTCGTGACAATGTTTTTAGGGTCCACCTGGATCCAACCTTATGTTTGTTACACTTAATGTTTCAATGTTCTCCATTATATCCTTGGTTTGGTCAATTTTGTTATTTTACTTTCTCTACTTTTGCTTCAGATGTTAAAGCAGCTGCCAGTCGGACATTTGGTGTTCCACTTTGTGAGAAGATTGTGCTCTCTGCCTTTAATTCTCGAGCTGATAACATAGTTATTACTCATTGTCAATCGTTTTGTACGTTTAAGGCATGGTGCTTGCATAGCACTGGTGAGGTTTCTTTTCTCCCAGCTACTTTGGTCACAGTTTCCTTGTATTTGCATCATTCACTTGAAAATACATTAGGTGGCTCTACTATTCATAGCGTTTTTTACGCTATTAACTGGGAACACAAGTCAGCATATTTTGAAAATTGCAATCTGTGACAAGTTTCTTGTAAAGTCTATTGTTGAGGCTTCTAGTGGTGTTCCTCATAAACCTGTCAAGAAGGCGGAGCCCATTATCCCGGAGATCCTTGGCTTCATTTTCCAACAATATTGGGAAAGTAGTACTAGAATTTCACAAAAAATATTGGGCTGCTGATCCTTTTATTACTTTCAAAACATTGACCAGCTGCTGGCCATTCAGTTATGTATTTTATTAGGAACGAAATTGGCCATGGTATGCAAGTTTGGTATGTAGGGATGGCTTATTTTTGTTTTTTATTAAAGTTCATATTGTATGAAATACAAAGATTTACTGTTGGTCATTGACTTTTATCAGATTTGTTTGCTCCTAAAAGAGCTGTTTTTAGCTATCTAAAATGCAATGTTGAATCAACATTCGAAGAAGCAGGGCACAGTGGCTCCTAAAAGAGTCGTTTAAAACTTGGTTGAAGCACCTTGAGCTGGATCATGTGTACAGTACTGTGCAAAAGTAATGCAAACAAACTTCAACGAAATTCCTGCCTTTTCGAAGACATTTCGCTCAAAACAAAAAACTTTTGATACTGCACAACATTTCCTTCTTGCTGAAGTGTTCCAAGTACCGGATCAAATCAGATGCTACAATCGGGTTGTGGTCGATGGAATTGAAGCGCTTAGTTTTTTCCTTAGGCAATTTGCATATCCGTGCAGATATTCTGCCGAGATTTGGTATCGAATCAAATAATGGATTTCATGTACCGAACACAAGGCCATCGTTTGTGGAGCTTGAACCAGCCATTTCTTTCCCAGGCTAATCTACAGAACTATGAGAACGTAATACAGCTCCACTTCAAAACTGCTGGGGTTTTATTGATGGCACTGTCAGGGCCAGTTTTAAGGCCAGGAAAAAATGAGCAGGTTCTATAACGGGCACAAGCGTGTCCACACTATAAAATTCTAGTCTGTTGTTGCTGCAAATGGTTTAATCACAAACCTATATGGTCCAATTGTGGGGAAAAGACACGACAGCAGAATTGCTGGGCGAGTCTGGTTTACTTGGAGATTTGCAACATCATTTGTTTCCCCTCTTGGGCAGCCGTTACATATATATGTATATGGGGATCCAGCATACCCAATAAGTATACACCTCCAAGGACCATTTAAATGCGCCAGAATAACCACTCTTCAAAAAGAATATAACACTGCAATGAGCAGGGTTAGAGCATCGGTAGAGTGGGCTTTTCAGAGACATAATAAATTACTTCGCTGTTTTGGATTTCAAAAAGAATTTGAAAATTTGCCTAAGTGCTGTTGGCAAAATTTATCTTGTGTGACCAATGCCTGTTACTGACCCATACCCGCATGTGTCTTTACAACTCTTTAACATCGTCTTATTTAGGTTTGGATCCATCCGAGTTAGAAGTGTATTTTCAGTGAACATGCATGATATGCCAAGACTTCAAAGAGTAGAGTCCCCTCGATTGCCCCATGTATTCAATGTGTTTATAAGAGGTTCTGAAGTTGTTTCTTTCAGCTTACAAGTATAGCTTAATTTGAAAAAAAAAGAAAATTGACACACGTTGTGATTTTGAGGCACCATGATTTTTCGTCTGAGCAATGGTGTCAGTGATAGAGTTAAGTGCAAAACTCTAGCTCACTAAAATGAAACTCTTTCCTCTCAGCTAACAGGTTTTAAACTGCCTTTAAACAACTACCTTTAAAATTACAACAAAAATAAATCTCAACATGGCACAAAAATGCACTGGCAGATCTAAGGGTGCTCAAAATGTTGGGGGGGGGGGGGGAAGGGGGGAGGTGGCAACGTGAAGGTGTTGTTTTTTGCTCCCTTAGAAAGGGGGATGCAAGTGAATGTGGGCTTTTCTTGCTTGCAGGGATGGGGATTTTGGCCATTTGTGAGAAAAGGGGGCCAGCCCCCCTTGGCCCCTCCCTAGCTCTGCCATTGAAGTGAAAACAAAATGCCAGGCCCAATACAACAGTGACTTAAAAGAAAGTTTTCTCCAATAGGATTAGTAACAATGAAATCAACTCTGGCATTTTTGCAACAGTTCTTTACTTGTTCATGTTTTGCATCATTTGCATCATCATCATCATGAACTGATTGATTTCTTGCTGCTGCTGTTGCTGCACCTCAGCTTGCTTCTGTAGTTGTTGGTAAGTGCTGAACTGTTTCAATCTGCTGCTGTTGCATTGCCTTCTGTTCAGCATCTTGTGCTTCCTGCACTTTAAGGAGGTGTTACACGGGACAACTTGCAATGTTGATTTTTCATTGTTGTGCGAAAAATCGAACACCGTGTAACATGGTGCCGTGGACGATTTTTTGCGCAACATTGGACTCAGCAACACGTTGCGAGTTTTTGATTTGGGTTAAAAAACTCGCAATGCAAGATGACAAATATTTAGCAAATTGGCTCGTGTAACAGGCTAGCCGTCAATTTTTTGCGCAACATCTTCCCAGAATTCTGTTCACTTCTCGCATGTTGATGCGTACATCTCCATGGAGACGTTTACAAGCCAGGTAATTAGCCAGCAATGTCAACAGGAAGCCAGGCTAATTAGCAAGGAATGTCAAGGTCGAGGAGGTTCAGTTAAGTGGAGTTTCCGAAAGTACTAAACTAAAAAATACCGAAAAAATGAGACTAGCAACTGTAATGAAAGAAAAGCAGTGTCTGTGGGGCAACGGAAAGTATTCAAAAGATGAAAAACAGGCAGCGTTGGTGGATTTGGAGGAGGCGTTTAATTTACAGTACACCTTGACAGAACTGACACCCATGTGGAAAAGCCTATGTACCTCAATACTGAGGGAAGTAAAAAAGCAGAGGAAGGAGGCAGGAGTCAAGTCTGTCTGGAAATTTTGAGGCTATGCTTTTCCTCAAACTAACCTTCAGTAAGGCCTGTGACAAGGCTGAAGAATGGTCTGACGAAACCAAAACCACGAGTTGTGGAACCACAGACTGAGGGACTATCACGGCAAAACCCGGAGAGAAGTCCTTCTAACAAAGTTAAAAGAAGAGCTAAATAACAAGTTTCCAGAAAAGGATATTGTGGCCACTTGGGAACAATTTGAAAACTTACTTCGACTGCGAACGACTTGGGGAGAAAGGAAGTAAACCCCCTGGGGCTGGCACTTCACAAGTAAGCACTTTTTGTATAGAATAGAGTATCAATTGAACAATTTTACCATTTCATTAATTCTGTCAACTAAATAAACTTTTTTGGTAGTTGTGAGTTTCAGTCTTGTTCAAAATTTTGAATACAGATAGCAGTCAACACGTGAAGATACCAAACTTTAAGTTTAGAAAAATTTTCCATGAAATGAGCTTTGTAGCAGATGGCAACACAGAGCCAGACAACCCAAGAATGACTTCAGATCTAATTGCCATGTCACCGTCAACAGCTGACGATGGCACTGACTCCCCTGCAGCCACAAACAGCCAGCAGCCAGGCAGGTGTAAAAGTCTGACCTTGAGAAGTATGCTGGTGCCTGGAATGCTCACCTGAAGCCAGGAGAAGGTGTATGGTGGAGGGAGACTGAAGACTACATAGAATTCTTTGACGGCTCAGATGAACCTAGCTTTCGATCAGAGGGACCACAACTTCATCACTTCCGAACCACTTCTGTAACCAAAGAACAAGAGTCTCTGGATGCCTGTTGGAGGGAATGTTTGGAATATAAGGTTAAGATTCCAGCAACAAAATTGCGAAATGAAAGTGGCAGATGGGAACGACCCCTAACATGCTGTGCAGTAGAGGCAGTGGAAGATAGTGTTGCTGATCAAGATTACAGCAGTGAACCTCAGACACAAAGAATTGAACAAGAAGTTGAAGATCTTTTAGAATCAAGTGATGACGAACCTGCAGAAGACAGTGACAGAATTTCTGAAGATGATGGTCTAAGCAACAAGGACATACGCATAGATCTAATTGCCAGCAGTGAACAAATCCAAACAGAAACAGGAGACATCAGCATTACAATGGAGGTGGACCCAATTGTGAGTGATGAAGGATAAGATCAGAACAAGAAACCCCTCCTCAAGAACCGCAGCCAAAAAAACAAAAATTAGGTGCTGCGCTGGTAACAAAAACAGCCAGAGCCTTCAAACAAGTTCTAGGTACCTGTGAAGAAGTTCTCAAATATGACAAACTCAAACAGAATGTCACTAAGAACCCTAAATCTAGGAATCATACAGAGCACTATGAAATACATCTTGCAAAGATACAAATCCTTACACTAAAAGCCTACAAGAAGGTTTTCAATGACATTCAGAGCTGCCAACTCAACTGTGTACACAGCGAAGTTCAAGTTGCAAGTTGTTAGGTTTGCCCAAGAAAGTAACAACTGCGCAGCAAGCCGTGAGTTCTGTTTAAAGGAAAAGTTAGTTCGCGATTGGCGTAAGCAAATTGAAAAGCCTAAGAACAAGTGCAGCAATCGGAGCAAAAAGTGTCAGTGGCCAGAACTTGAAGAGAAACTCATTGTGTGGTTCGAAGAGCAGAGGCAGTCCGGTTACATCATGACCCGTAACATGATCCGTATCAAGGCGCTTGTGATGACTGATGAACTGAAAATCACCATCTTCCAGGCATCCAACAACTGGTGCACAAGATTTCTGGCACGCAACAATCTTGCCCTTCGCCAGAAGACAAAGATTGCGCAAAAGCTGCCTGGTGACTTAGAGGAGAAGATCGTCGACTTCCATCGTTTTGTACTCAACAGCAGGAAGAAAGGCAATTATGAACTTGTGAACATTGGCAATATAGACAAGACTCCTGTCTGGTTTGACATGTAACAGTCACCAAGCGAGGAGAGAAAACAGTCACGATCAGCACAACTGGCCACGAGAAATCCCGCTTCACAGTCGTCCTTTCCTGCCTAGCTGATGAACCAAAGTTGAAGCCGATGGTCATTTCCAAGCGAAAGACCCAACTGAAAGAGAAGTTTCCACCAGGCGTAGTCGTACCCCATCACCCCAAGGGTTGGATGGATGCAGATGGCACGAAGCTGCGGATACGGAAAGTTTGGAGTTTGCGACCTGGCGGTCTCCTAAGAAAAAATGCTTGCCTGTGTGGGACTCGTTTGGAGCCCACCTTGCAGACCAGGTGAAACGCCAGACCAACACAGACATCGCAGTGATGCCTGGCGGATTGACCAGCGTCCTACAGCCACTTGATGTCTGCCTAAATAAACCATTCAAAGACTGTATGCGAGAAAGATGGACAACATGGGTGGTCGAGGAGCACTCCGGCAGGAAATGTGAAGGCACCTTCCTTGACAACCGTGACTTCCTGGGTGTTAGAATCATGGAGTGGTCTTCCTGAAGAGATGGTCACCCGATCATTTAAGAAATGTGGAATCTCCAACTCCATTGAGAGCACAGAAGACAACATTCTGTGGGAAGAAGAAGCTGAGACAGAACAGGAGAGCGAAGATGATGAAAGTGAAGACGAAGATGTGTATGACAACCAGCTGACCAAGGAACAGTGGTGAAGCCTGTTCGGAGAGAGCGATGATGAAGATGAATCTGATCTCGAAGCGCCATGGGAGAGTGCGCTGTTTGAGGCAGAACAGGCGCGAGTTGGTGATTTCATCCAGGGTGTGGTCACCAAAGATCTTTACAAGTGGTTTGTGGTCGGTGACTATCGCGAGGTTGTCGCAACCTTGTGTAAAGTAGCGTGTCTGCTCTAAACCCCAGGCAACTGCGAGGGCTTCTCCTTCAATAGCTGTGTACCGCTGTTCAGCACAGTTCAAGAAGCGGGAACCGGCCAGTGTGATTTTCCATCCCCCGGGGCAGCAGTCTGGAACGCCGGAGAGGCAACTACAGTGTTGTTGAAGGAGGAAGTAACCGATTCCACACTTGGACCAGTCAGGGCGAAGGCAGGTGCGCCTCTGCATGTCGAACATTTCTACCCCCTGGCGGATAGCCGCAATGATGGCTGCCTTGGAAGCTTGAAACGCTGCCTCAAGCTCAGGGGACCAGGAGAATTTACAGCGGGGGCTGAGAAACGGCTTGAAGGGAGCCATGGAGTCACGTAGCTGGGCGTAGTTGGAAACCTGGTTGACCAGTCCAAACCAACTCCTGATATCCGTGGTACTGGTAGGAGAGGGGAAGTCCTTTATGGCGTCTAGGTACTTGGGGAGTAGTTCTATGGTGCTATCAGATACTCTGAACCCCGCGAAGTCGACGCTCCTCTCTGCAAACTGGAACTTGTCGGGGTTGAGCACTATCCCTGCATGGCCAACGCGAGTAAGGAAGTCGATGGTCCTCCACCAGTGTTGTTCGAGGTCTGTGTCAAAATGGACTGTGTCATCTACGCATCATTCTTTGCGCTCGAACTCCGCGAGGACAGCGTCGAAACGGCGATTGTAGCCGTCCCCCGAGGACAGGAAGCCTTGAGGTGCCCGTGTGTAGCGCCAGCGGCCAAATGGGGTGATGAAGGTGGTCAAGTGGCAGTCAGAGACGCGCAGAGGAACGCTGTGATAGCCGTTCCAGGCATCTGTCACGGTCTTCCAAGTGTCCTTGGGGATACGACAGGCGAGGTGGAAGGGCGACTCCATGGCAAAAGTCTCACGTTGACAGAATTTGTTCAGTGGTGAGATGTCTACAGTGCGGCGTGGTGAGCCGTCGTGCTTTCATGTGATGACCATCCTATGACACCATGTAACGGGTTCGCCGTAAGGCACACGCTCGATGACACCAAGGGCTTCGTCGCGCAGGAGGTCATCGTACACCTGTTGCTGCCAGTGGAGGGGTATGTTGGCCGGTGTGTGGCAGGCCTTAGGTGTGGCTGCAGGGTCAACATGGATCTCTATGGGTGGGCCCTCCATACATGGTAGCGCTCGATGAGGGCAAGTGTTGAAGGTGGATGAGGCATATCTGTCCAGAAGCCAGGCTTTCATTTTTGCATTGTTCTCTGGCGTACAGGGGAACAGCAGCTCGGAGGGGCGAGGCGGTGTTGCTCCACGCTGTGGACACGAGCACGTAGTGTTGTGCGCGATGGTGGGTTCCGGGCAGCCGTCATTGAGGGCCCTCATGGCGTTGATTTCTGGTGAGACGCTGGGAACATGAGGCTGTTGGTCAGAGGTATCACTTTCAGAACGGGTGCTAGTGGAGTTGTCAAGGGATGGGAACGTACGTGGCAGTAGACCAAGGTTTAGTAGTGAGTCGTAAGACAGGTACATGTCCTTGACAGAGCTGCTCACATAGACCATCGAGTGGCATGCGGTAATGTCCCCGCTACTGGACTGTGTAGCGAGTTTTGCGAAGAACGCTCCCTCTATCGATATGGGCGAGCGGTTAGCTGCTGATAGGCTGAGGCTGATGGGGTGTAGTTGGTCACGAGAGAAACCGCAGGCTATGAAGTCGGATAACGACCACAAGTCTGATTGGGCGCCAGTGTCGGCTATGGCGGATACGTCAGCGTGGATGTCTGAGGGGGTGTTGGAGATGCCACTGTCGATCCCGCCTGGTCGGGAGAGGGATATGGTGATCGGGAGCCTTGGATGATCTCTCAAGCAAGCCCTTTGACACTCCCCCTTGGAGAAGATATGGTGATCTAATTGCGCTGTAAATGGTTTGGTGACGGTGGCGTGTGTGGTCGCCTTCCGGGTGTGGCGATGTCGTTGGGAGGCTCGAGGGGGTCCTACACTCTTAGTTTGAAGTGCTGCTATCTGTGAAATTGGCTCCGTTTCTGTGGCATTGGCCCCTGGGGCCTGGGGCAGGCGCTGTGGAGGTTGACGCTGGTGACGTTTTTTACGGCGATTGGCCCTGTAGCATTCGATGCACATTTGGTGGGGTTTCTCGTTCCAACCACGGGCTCCTTCCGTGAAGATCTTAAAGGTCATGTGGCAGCCGGGGCATGTTGCTTCTTTCGCCCGATCCGCCTGAGGAGTGGGGGCGTGGTTCGGTGGCGATGTCTTTTGCTGCACGACAGAGGAGACAGCTGAGAACGAAGGGGAGGGCATTGCGTGCCATCTCTTTAGTTTCTACCAAGGCGATGACCTCGTTTACTGGTTTCTCTAGTATGCCCGGATGACGTGGTTGGTGTAGTTGACCGAAGCGCTGCAGGTGCACAAAGTACTGTAGGAACAAGTTTCCGCCTTCCCGTGCACTTTAGCTGCAAAGGTACGAAAGGGCTCATCACGTTCTTGCCGCAACTGGAGAAGCTCTGTACGTAGCACGCAAGTGGCGACTGGGATTATCACTAAAGAGCGCATGGCGGCGAGCAGCGCAGTTAGGTTCTCAGAAGCTGCATTTGGATTGGCTTTAAGAAGGCTGTCTCCAAGTTCAGGTCCTGCACACTGGAAGAGCTGGGAGGGCGCCGAGGCATCGTTGATACCTGAGCCTGATTTGAAAACCTCCCAGCGTCTCGTGAAGACATTCCACTCTTCTATCGTGACTCCGATGTTTACTTTCGGCCGCTCTAGTTTCGGGCCGCTGGTTGTTGTGGGTGCTGGAGGTGCTGTAGGCGCCGGGACGCGGTGGGCCAGGTCGTGATTTGTGATGAGGGCAATTGCCAAGGCCTCAGAGACATCCTGAATGTGCAGTCGGGCACGGAGCATGCGACGACTACCATGATTATGCAATCATCTGTTTCATGAAGCGAACTCCTCGATTGACTTGGTTTAATCACAACGATGAAACAGATCTAGAGGATGGATCACAATATACATACACTAAGTAACTCGAACTATAAAGCTAAACGAAACACAATATAATAGACTTACGATAATAAGTTCAATGTGCAAGATATTTGTCCATATCAATGAGTTCGAGTGTCTGAAACAATATGGCTGACTAGCAAAGGTCAGCGGTCCTAACAAGTCCTCAGTATGTGGCCAGCGGTAGTCCCTTCAACAAGTATGTTCTAGTCCCTGCTGATAAAGCTGGAAACAACATCATTTTTGTTTGCAAGTATTATTATGTGCAAACTCTAATGGAAGAACTTGGAATTAATTCTAGCACTACCATCAACTCTACATATGAAGCTCAAGACGTCACAGCTGATGAAGTTATACGGAACCACACAACAACTTTAGATGACTTATTCAACATCACATTACATCAGAAGGAGAGAAATATGCCTCAAATGTATTGGATACCTAAGCTTCACAAGACACCAAACAAAGCAAGATTTATTGCAGGACCAAGTTCTTGTGCCACTACTAAACTATCTAAATTAAATTTATTGCCTCAAACTAGTCAAAAATCATTGTCTTGCTTATTGTGAAACTATTCTACAAAGAACAGGTGTTAACAGCATGTGGATCATCAACAACTCACTGGATGTACTTTGCACTTTGCAAGACAAACAACTTTCGCTAAACAAGTTAAGCACTTGGGACTTTTCAACTCTATATACAAGCCTATCGCACGCCAAACTTAAACTTCAACTGCATGATCTACTGTAAAGAGTTTTTAGCACCAGAGGAAATAGTTTCATTGCAACCAATAACTGCCACACTTTCTGGATGAATGATACGAAGTCGTTGAAATACAGTTACTTTTCTTGTAGAGAACTTTGCTGTGCTATTGACTTTCTTATCGACAACATCTACGTCCGTTTCGGAAACTCAGTTTTTTGGCAAGTTATTGGTGTCCCGATGGGCACTAACAGTGCACCTTTATTGGCTGATCTCTTTCTCCACACTTTCAAGTACGACTTCATGCTCAAAACCATGAAAGAAGACATGTCAAAGGCCGCCACATACAGCAATACCTTTCACTATATCGACGATTTGTTCAGCGTCAACAATGCGAATTTTGGAAATTGTATCCACAAAATTTACCCGTCAGAACTGGAACTGAAAAACACTACCGTGGCTTCAAATGAAGTGTGTTATCCTGACATTAAGATCATTCAGGGAGATGACAACACATCTTTTCGTACAAGTGTCTACAACAAGAGAGATGACTTTTCATTCCGGATTGTAAACTTTCCTCATATGGACAGCAACATCCCAGCCAATCCAGCCTATGGTGTTTACATATCTCAATTGGTGCGATATGCTAGAATTTGCTCATCCAAATTGGACTTCGTAGTCTTTCTTCACGTTTTCATCACCAAGGCTTCAACACTACTGCGCTACTCAAATCGTTTTATAAATTCTTCGAACGCCACGGTCAAATCATTCACGTTAAATATGACATTACACTTTGTAATTGTTACGTTGTCTTTGTAATTCTAATTCATTTATACGTGCTGCTTCCAGGTCCTTCATTTGGATTTGAAGGCATGCGTGCATATTTTTGTATTTTTTGTGCTCGACATGATCGTGTTGACCACAACCACCTCCTGAAGAGAATTGCCCAACACGTCAGAGATGGTGGCTACTCAGCCTTAAATTATGAGGCCTTTGGGGATGTCATAGCCGACCCACTTAGTGGCCTAACACATTCAGCCCTTGTTGGAAAAAGGCGTCAAAGTGTCAAGGACGCAGAACGTTTGTTGTCCTATCACGTGGTGCGATCTCTTGAGAGGCATGGTTATGCCACAGAAGCACAGTTTGTGCAAATTATTGCTGAGTGGCACGAGGCTCCTGATAGCAGGGGCTTAAGCCAACTTCAGAGATCAAAGTTTAATTACCAGATGCTGAATTCAATATTAGATGAGTGGATGCCATGGCACAAGGAATGCTACGACTTCTCAACTATTGATATAAATAGGTAAGAATAAGTTTATTTCAAAAATTTTTTGTATAACTTTATATTGGCAAGCATTCTTTATGGAGAGAACTTGCACATATAAAGTACTATCCTAGTAAAAAATTTACATAAACTATTCAGTTAAACTCACCATAAATGGCTTACTCTTTGACACCAAAAACTGTGTTTTTTGGATGCAGTAGATGAATTTGGCCTGCCGAGTAGGATAAGAACTGACAAGGGCATGGAAAACGTTGATATTGCTGAGTACATGATTTCCAGGAGAGGAATCAATAGAGGGAGTGCTATAGTTGGAAAAAGTACACACAATCAGAGAATTGAACGCCTATGGAGGGATGTTTTTGAAGGTGTTTTAGGACTATTTTACAGACTATTTTACTTCATGGAAGACGAAGGACTTCTTGATCCTCTGAATGAGATTCACCTGGTTGCACTTCACCATATTTATTTACCATTAATTAATGAAAGGCTAAAAGTCTGGAGTCGGGCATGGTCACGCCACAGGATGCGCGCTACAAGATCCTCACCAATCTGTATGTGGGTATCAGGCCAGTTACAAAATCCATTGGGTATTGAACTGGTGGGATCAGCCATAGATAATTATGGGGTAGAAGGTATTATAGACACTGACAGTGAGAATGAGTCTGAAGGCAGGCCCATTCTTTCTTCCCTGTCATTGCTGCTTTCTGATCAATGTAAAAGTGTTTTGGCTAGTAATCTCCCTTCCACCCCCATGACTGAAAATTATGGAGTAGAGCATTACTTGAAATCAGTTGAAATAATCAAGAATCACACAGTGGCAGTTCCAGGAAGTCCAATAGAACAACAATGATGGATGCTTTAATAACAGTGTATTCAACTCAACAGTGACACTACAATAACATGTATTCTTGTCAAAATGCATTCCTGTCACATTAACTTCAACAAAATGAATGTTTCAATGTACAAAATCATTGAGTATGAAAAATATAAAATCGATTACGCTGGCAATAACAATTTCAAAACTCATTTAACTTACATGTAACTGCAATGTTCTAATGACTGATTGCCAAAATAAAGCCTGCTAACCTAACTGCAAGTCTAAACTGCTAGTGTACCTGCAAAGTAGAACTTTATCAACATTGCAAGCATTTCCGGCAATATAGAATGGAATCAGCTCCGCAAACTGGAATTGTATACCTGGCAGTACTGGCAGCTATGTTACAGGTAGGTTGGTGGTACTGTATATAGGAACAAGGGTTTTCTCCTAAAGTAAAACTCGTTGACACCTTTTTAAAAATTCAAGTGTTCATTAAAACAAACTACCAGAATGAAAAATCTACTGCAATTTTATGCAATTTCAGATGAGAAGTCAAGGGACTACAGGTAACATCAAATGGTAACTTCCGAACTTACAGGACAGGTATCTCTACATGTATAAACGACTTACACATGACCAAAAAATGCATTAACAAATGCATGGTCATACAGCCCAAACAAAGTATCAGTTTCTGGAAGAGTCTTGTTTATAGTTGCATGGGGTAGATATAAGGTATTACTGCACGTGTGGGCTGTGGGAACAAATGACTTTGACACTTCTGTGAAGTTAAGTGAAGGATGCAGCTCAAATCCTAGCACAGGTTCCTCATCAGTTCCGGAAACAAACTGCAACACATGGCCCAGTGTTACAGCACCTCTTCTGCCACCTGAAGTTACATTATAGTATTTGCTGTTAAACAGCTGTTAATATATGCAATAAATGACAGTAAAAACTCTCTTTTGTAAGCAGAAAAACAATAATTACCAACTAGCGCTGAAAATGGCCCTTAAAGGAAATTAGCATAATGTCATGTGTCACGCTCTGAGGGGGCAATGGGTTAAGGTGTAAAATAATCGCACTCTTTAACTACCTGTACACCTAGCCTGCATTATTATTCAGTCTAAGTATGAAACCCAACATAGCAATCGAATCATCAGAAAAATAGAGCTCTGAATCTCAGTGTAGAGTAATGACCTGGCCACTAATGGTATTGTCATTATGTACATTTAAACAGGAGTGAATCTAACATGATAGTACCATAAACTTTGACATAAATAAAGATTTTAAACTTTGACATAAATACCATTTTATTGTTCTCAAATTATATAAAGAGCCAATTTTGTTTTCAATGCCAAACAATTTGTTTTGGGGATTGAATGCAAAATTAGAGGCTGGAGGTTCCTTACCCACCAACAATTTTTTGACACTCATTTTAAAGCTCTTGTAATCAGTCAAGTTGAATACAATCACTTATGTATGAACTGGTAGCTTTTATTTCATTCATTTAGTGCAGCTGATAAAATGTGATTTCAAAGTACAAAATGCAGAACAGAGACAACTTACTGGCTGCTTCTCTTAAGTACTTGTTGAATGCCGCATACACCTCATTCTCAAACTGCCTTTTGTTAGAACCAGTTTCACTGAAACAGGGCTTCAATAAGGTTGTAAGCATTTTCATGCTTAAAACGCTGGCTTCACTCGGCCTAAACAGATGAAGAAATATTGGCATGGCCCTACACACCTAACAGAAAGAGGAAGCAATGCACACAGGAGTTAAACAAGTGGTTTTATTACGGTATTTTCCCATTTTAACCTAGGTTTACATGCTATCTTTCTGCTGGTAATTTGAAATTTCCTGGTTTAATCACCAACTGACCTGTCTAATTAGCAGTGACAATAACAACTTTTTAAGCCAATTAAAATGGTGTGCAAGAAGCAAAGTCATTAAATGGTTTCAGGTAAATATACCATTGTCCCAATATGCTGTGAAAAACATTCAACATGTATTCCAATTAAATTATCATAATAAAAATCTTTGATATTAGGAAAACTGTTTCCACCTGGTAAATGCCTGTTTCTTTAAGCCCTCTCTGGATGTTGAGAATTGCTGGACACAAAGTACTGCTAGGTTTCTCAAAAATGTTGCTGAGCATCTCTTCATCTAAGAAGTGTGGTATTTTCCCATTTTGGACAACACTCAAACCTGGACCATCATAAATTAAAAGCCATTATAAAGATGAGGTTAGAAATAATCATATTTGCTGTTCTAAGTTACATCCTAAACATCTGTGAGAACTTTAGAGACTATAACTTTACATCACTTTGAAGTTACAGTATGTAAGAACTTTGTTTAAGCCTGGCTTGGCATTTGTTTGCTGTTAACAAAACAACTGCCTACTTGTGGTTACTGATACTGCCATAGCCTGTGTCATAAACACATTTATATTTCAGAAGTCATTCCCAAGTGAAAAAAATCAGAATCAAATAAAATTCTGATTCCATAAGATCCAATGAAACAAACTATTTGAGCAGCAACATTTCAGAGAGGAATCATCAACTTGCAATGCAAAAAAAATTGTAAAGAAGGTTCCTTACCCATGATTAGCCCAACCATGAAGTAGTCTTCTGCTACATGGTCACGAATTCCTTGATCAAAGTATTTCTTCTTTATTTCAGAGAGGGCCATTCTAAAAAACTCTTTCCTTGGACCCCCAAAATCAGCGGCTGACTAGAATATAATACAAAAATTCTTGTCGTTTATAATTTTTTCAGACTTGGGGACAAACTTTTAACCTATATCATAATATGTAACTATCAACTAAAACAAAGAAAGAACACTAAATATAGCATGCCATGATGCTATTCCAGGTCTCCTTGAGAGTAAGGACAAATTGAATATCCATTTAACAACAGATAAAACTAACCTCATCATAAAACTGAACTTCCAGTGTTACACGGTAATTCTTATGGAACTTCAACTCATCAAAGGCTGTATCAAGTAATTTATCTCTGTTGACTAATATAAAATTAGTCTCCCCACTGCTACACTGTGTGACATCTGTCAATTCAAGGGGTTGCCCGGTAACAATCTCTTTCTGGAGACATCTCAAAATTTCAACTGGGTTACTTATGTCTGTTGACGTCCTTGTGCTTACATTTGCATTCTCGGTCTCGGGCTGCCCGAAGGTTGAAGCGTCTGGGATGCTTGGGGTGGCTATAGAGGTGGTGCTTTCTTGAATTTCTTGTGGTTCTGATGCAAACACAGAAATTCTCAGGGTGTCATCATCCTCGGATTCGGAGCTTAGAAGACCTTCCCTGGTCTTGCACATCATAACGTGAAACCTGAGGTCTTTCATTAATACCTCTTTGCTACAGATAATGCACTTTTCTTTGACTTGGGATTTGTTCTGTGGAAGGATGCTAACTGTCGACAAATTCTTCTGTATCGGCCGCAAGTACAACTTGGACTGTGACCCCACATTTGCTTTTAGATCTTTGGCAGCCCAAGAACAGTTCAAAGGTTTCAGTTCTTTGACACCTGAGACACAGTACATTATTTCGAATCCTCCCGATTCCTTCAATTGTGGGAAACCTTTGCTCTCGCCATCATCACCCCTGTCACCACACGTTACCTTGGGGGACTGGGGCTGACATGCATAGCGAGTAGACGTGTTTTCGAGAGCTCCGCTCTGGTTATTGAGTTATTTTTCTGGCAGCCTGCATTTCTTGTATATGGAGACTAGCCTTTCTTCTTTGAAACGTACAATATCAGAGAGAAGCAATTCAGATTCGTCTGAGTCAAGTTCTCCGTGGGAAAAGCGTTCAAAGAGTTTAGCCGAGGAAGACGAGGTTCTCCAAGCCTTAAACATGGCCGGTAACGTTAGCGAAAAACTCGATAAAATTCTTGGGGAACTTAAGAAACTGGAGAAACTCGATGCAATTGAGGCAACGTTGAAGGATTTAACAAGCAGATTGGGGAACGTCGAAGCAACTATCGACAGGATGAAAGAAGACGCACGTGCTGTGGAAAGTTCGATCAAAGGTATGGATAAGAGTCTTACATATCTCAACAAAGAAGTTGAAGAGCTTCGTGGAACGGTAGAAGACAAGGATAACCAAATAGAATATTTGCACACGCAACACCTATACCTTGAATCGTACAGCAGGAGAGGAAATCTGAAATTTTTTGGCATACCGGAAAACGAAGCCAGCGCTTCGGAGGGGAAAGATGCGGTTGGCACAATTGATGTTTTGTGTGAGTTTCTTCATGAAAAAGGTCTCAGAAAAGTTGGAAAATGTGGCTTCCCCTTTCCAAACCACAAACCAGCAAATATACGATTACTACGCCGGAATCTGAAATTAATGTAAAAATGAAATTAAATGCATTACCCCGGTAACACTTATCAATAATAATTAAATGCTATGATGAGGAACCAAGTTGTCAGAACCTAAAATTGAGGTATTACTATCTGGTACAAGCAGAATTCTACAAAATCTCCTGTCCAAAGGACACACATACCTACAACTGTAGATACATTTTGTATGTTGGTGATTATTATTTCTTTACAAAGTTTTCTTCGTGCAATGCATGCTCTGATTGGTTGTGTGACCATTTTAGTGCAGTTTACACGTATGTTAACAGAGTTATGCACCTATCAATGTAAATCCCGCAGGGGGGAGTGCGGGCACAGGTGGGGGATTTGAACTGAGCTGAGATTTTTTGTTTAACCAGCCCCAGGGCTATTGTAGATTGTCAAAAGAGATGACAACAACTGTCAAATCCCCCACCTATGCCCGCACTCCCTCTCCCACAAGAATTTACATTGATAGGTGCATTATGACATCACGTAACATTTTAGAGGTGCAAACTGATACAAACCTTTCAGTTGGTGGGATCTCATTAACTATTAGGTAGACAGGCCACACTCCGTAACTGGTTGACTTGATAAGTGCAACTCCATCAGTGTTGCCCAAGAAGGAAATGTTGTTTGGATCAGAAAAGAACCCACCAGGACTGGAATGCTCCTTATATAATTGTCCATCATAAACATCTTCGATTGCTTCTGGATGCACCTTTACTTGTCTGAAACGGTACTGCAGTTTATCAATCATTTCTGGGCCTGTTAAAAATGGATAAATGATTTTAAGAAACTTTAACTAATAATTGGTTTACTAAAAAAGAATGGCAGTCACATGCATTCTGTGGTTTAAAAGGATAACTTAATTTGCTTCAGAAAAGTAATTTTCATTCAACTCTCTTCCTGGGGTTTTTAGGGCGTAATCACATTATGACATCTTCAATCTATTGTAAGAACAGAACAAAATGCAATAAACGTACATGACAAAATTGTCTTCAGTTGCTCCATAACAGGAATTTCGATAAAGTACGCTGAACAGCAAAGGGTTGTTGCACAGACTGGACACTTAGTTCCACTTCCAGGCTCTGAACTGCCAATGTAGACTTTACAAACTATGTTTGAGCAGTAGTAGTGCTTTAAAATTGGATGTTTCAGTGCTTGGAAGAATAACTGAAACTCCTTCATTTCAGTGATGCATTTGTTTGGTTTTGGACAATGGAGGTGAATAAGTTCCAACAAGTCTTCCAGTGCAACACCAGAGAGTTTGTGACGTACTGCAAAGGCCATTACTAACAGTGAACTCTCGCTAATACTCAGTGACGAGTCTTGATAAAGAGGCTGGTCATCACCAACTGTTTCCTCCTGGCTAGAATCAGGTATTTCCCTAAATGCATCCATGTCTGGAATGTCAACACTGGAAGTTAGGTCATCTATCAAGGAACCCCCATTTAAAGGATGCAGTTCATCTTCATCATTAGGAAATTTCTCAAAACTATTGCCATCTAACTCGCTATCACAGCTTATTTTTTGCCACGTGCTGGGATTTAATAAAACTTCTTCATCAATCATACTGCTGTGAGGATAAAACTCCAGAGGCCTTTCATAAATTCGAGTTTCGTAAATTCCTATTTCAAATATAAGGGGTAAAGTTAGACATTATTGATGAGATATGGGCTGATTATGAAGCTGAAAAGTAAAATAAAAAACTCCCCACCTTCGTAATGAAGCAGCTCAGTCCATTTGTTTGAAGCATAATCGAAAGAGTCCACACCGCATTCATCACCTTTTGCATCTGCAGTTTGCAAGTCAAGCTCCATATAATTGACTTTTTTTTAGAAAGGCAGGCACTCAAAGACGGAGTTTTTGTCTGTGTGCGTGATAAACAATCTCCTAAAATCCTCTGCTTCTTAAACGGTGAAATGTTGTTTCCCAAGTCAATGATCGTGTCAATCGTCTCTGAAGAAAGGTCTTGCCGTACATCTCTAAGGCGAAAATCATCATCAACAGCAGGTTCGATAAATTCGCTACTTCTTCGCCATTTCGTTGTCTTTGGAATTTCAACTTTCGAGTCATTTTACCAACGTTTTTTCCACTTTGAGGTTGACATTTTTCACGATCTGTAGCATTTAGAAAACTCCGAACAAGCCAATTGTGGCCTCCATGTTTGTTTTTGCTTGGTTAAAAAGTTGCCAGGTTCCCCAGTTAGGAAGAAACATCCAATGAAAACTGTGCCTGTTCGTGTCGGCCTTTCCTTTGTCGGCCTTTATCAGCACCTTTATCGGCATGTTACGCGGGAAAACTTGAAAGAAGTGTGATTTTCAATATCCAATGGAAATCTTTCCTTTTCTAAATCAAAAGCGTCTTCTTCGATGTGTGATATTTCACAGCGTCCTTCTCTGAACTACTTTGTGGGATCTCGTGGCATTTTTTTCACAGAAACTTTCTCGAGTGCGATCGAAAGAATTATATGAATCTTGTTCGAAGATTCAAAACAGACCACACATTCGGTAACTTCGAATTTTCGGAAAAATCCATTGAGAACAAAAGTTTTTAGCTTAGTTTACCTTTGGAACGAAGTGACCGGGAACCTAATCGTGACCAAGTACTCAAAAAATCAACCTTTTTATCTAAGTTTTTATTACCTTATTTATTGTTATTTTATCCTACGTTTTATGTAAATTATTTATTATTTTGTAACTATTCCTCCTAGTATAGTCATTACTGTTTTAGGAGTACCATGATTAAAGATTAAAGAGACACCTTGAATTTCACCAGGTTGCTATTCTTTACCTTAGAACATGTTTGCTGTTATCTGCTGGAATTCCAAGAATGGTGTGGCCCTTGATAGAGAAGAACTGGAAGTACAGTCCAGCTCAAAGTATGTTGTAATGAATGGAGGGAAGCAAGAAGTTAGAGCAGCAGTAAACATGGTGTTTCGGAAAGACATCTGGGGAGGCATCATCCAGTCAATTCATGGTACCTAAATCATTGTTTTTTGACACACAATTACAAGAAGTTGAAATTGTATACCTGTAATTGGATACCCACATGACCGCACATGGATAACGTGCCAAATAGGCATGTAGAGAACCAATCACGATCAAGCATTTTGTTTAAGATATGATTTATTATTTTATCACATTTATTACTGTATTTTTGGAACTTTTTAGAAGACCAAACATCCCTAATTGAGAGTATTTTATGGTACTTTGTCAGATTCAAAAAAACATGCAGAGGAAGAGCTTGAGAGAGAGATAAGATGTGTTCAAAACAGTGAAGAAGAGGTTTCTAAGGGAGAAAAAGTGCCAAGTAAACTGGGGAAAAGAAACAGAAAAAGAAAAAGCTATGGAAAGGATTTTGAATCAGATGATAGTGAAGAAGCACTGGATGCGACTGATGACAAAGATGAAGACGGTAATAAGACATTTTTGCCTCTATCGTTTATGGTTTGTTACTGTAGATTATGGTGTTAACATTCACTAGCTCCCAAACATTCTTAAACTGTACTCTATACATGTAGATACCCTAGTCAGTCCAATATAACAGTTACTAATATTAATGACAAAATAATGTTACTAATAACAAGACTCTTCTTGACACAACTCTATGACATTCTACATATATTGTTCTGATATTTTCATAGACATAACATCAAGTTTATATTTCACACCTTCTAGAGCCATACATGCATTCACCAATGCCAGAAATCAAAGACACCTGGTAAAAAGTTATTTCTTTTTTTCACCTTTAAATTTGAAACCATCAGTTCACCACAGAGTTTTGACTGTTATTGTCAATGAATGTTCTTGTTTAACATAGTCTTGAATTTTTGTTTTATGTCATTAACAGAGATTGTTTGTATTTCACAGACCAAAGCACTAAAAAAGCCTCAAAGAAGAAGAAAACTTCCAAAAAAGATGAGCTTCTGAGTATTACAAGCCAGCATGATGAACTTGTCATTACCGAGATCCTCTCTTCAAGTTCTCCTTTGTTGCCTCCTCTCCCAAATCCACCAGAGACTCTTGCTGAGAATAACCCTCAAGATGTTGTGGTACTTGATGGTTCTTCCACCCCAGAGTCAGCTTGCCCAAAGCCACCAGCTGAGAAGAAATTTCAGCATCCACATTTTGGGGGCAAGCAGCCAAAGCAACACAAGCCTCCGAAGTGCATCAGCATAATATGCAAAGAGGAGAAAGACAAGTTGGCAGAGGAGTTGCAAAGCACTCGTGAAGAATTAGACAAGGCACTAGAGGAACTCAGTAAGTGTTAGTCTGTGATTACTAGTTGCAGCCATTTTTTTATCCTCACATGGTTGACACCTTGGACTACATGTACAAACTACATCAACAATGTAGTTGCCTACTGATACAAGATTAAGAAAAGTTTACAAGAGGATTGTAGTGGCTGTAAATCTTTGAAACTTTCATACCCAAATGTCATTTGACAAACAATGGTACATGTATCACCAATCTCAACCTTAAAACTACCAAAACTACATGTGCCTATGGTGTGACCTATGCACAATTGGACCCCACAATTTCCAATTTCGCAACAAATAAAGAAGCCCAAGCCATGCATTATACTGTCATAAAACATGACGGGCATTTGAGAACATGAGGGAAATGTAGAAAAGGCAAGCAGCAGGTGAGAGTTTTCAACAATTCTCTAGTGTTCTCAAATGTCCGGAGTGTTTAGGCTTAGGCTTTTTTATTTGCTTTATGATATAGATTTTATATGCCGCAAGCAAAAACAACAAAACATGTACGATCGATAAACTGCAGCAATTTAATTTCGCTTCTTCTACTTTCCTCTTTAACTTAGAAGCTTCCTCGAAAATTTCTGCGGCTTTACTCAGAATTTTGCAAGGAATTTCTTCGTAGAAAATGTTCTCTGTCATCTCTTGCGAATTTTCACTCTAGCAAAGCTGGCAAAAAACAGTAAAACACGCTTTTTCTATGTTTTATACTCTGATAAAACATGGGTTTTTGACCGATCAGAGCGCATACAGAATCCTCTCTGTATTATAATAAGCACTTGAGTGCCCCGCCCAATGGTTGAAACAATTGTTTAATTCAAATAAAACTACTTGTACTTTTTACTAAAGTGTCTTTTCAATCACAGGAACACTGAAAACCTTACACGCGAACAGTGCTACTGATTCCACTGAATATGGCAAGATTCCACGATCAGTGGGGATAGCGAGAAATGTAAGTTATCATTATAGTAAGCAACAAAAAGCGTATGGTGAAAAAGGTGTTTTGATTGTCTAGTTTTTTAATAACAGATTTTTATCATAAATTATATTCATGCTATTGCTTCTGAACATAGTGTCCTTCCAATGTCATGTGACCATTAGTTGCAACATAAACTTTTGTTTAGGTGCTCTAGCCTGTATGTTGTAAAATTATAAGACTCGGTTATTTTTTATCTTGAATCTAGTGGGAAGAAATTGGAAATGGTGTATGGTGTTGCCCCATAAAAGTCAAGGCAGCTGTCAGAGACTCGTCTTCCAGGACAGCACTAGCCTGTGCTTTGCTGTCCATCTTTTACCCTAAAGAAAAGATGAACGGCAAAAGACTACATGAGCTGGACCAGGATATCATTGAAGCAATTACTGGTATGTGTGTAGGTAACCTGAACAAAAATAAATATCATGAAAAGTTTGTAAATGTATGATGCTTTGTCTTGCTCTACAGCTTTGTCATTACTCATATAGTTTAGTATACAGTTAAACTTTGTGGCTAATAGTCACATCAGGATTAAAAGGTGATTAAGTATACAAATTATGGACACCTAGATGTGCACAGAAACTATGCTCAATAAATTATTTGTAAAAATGTAGTGTCTGCTTGCTAAAATTTCCTGTATTTCAGATTTTTCTATGGTTGCCAAGATCACCAAAGAGCCTAAGTTGAGGAAAAAGAAAAATGATGAGACTGTTAAGCCACCATCTCCTCCTTCCAGGAGTGGCATAAAGCAAGCCTTGAAGATGAAGTGCAATACTATCATCCACTATGAGGCTGCCAAAAAGCAAGGTATCAGTGCATGTTGCTACACCATTTCTTATGTACACTGTAAGGTCCAAAAAAACTTGTAAATTGAACTTTTGAGTCAGTGATTATTGTTGTACCCCTTTTCATCTTGCAGTATTTTTGTTGACAAATTCCATATCCCCATCTTTTGGAAAGAAACCTGCACATAAATTTTGTGTATAAACCTTTATGATGTATCAGATGTTATATAATAACCAAATCAATGCGCACGCTCTGATTGGTCAATCAGCTATGGTTTATTGTGCCAGTAAACTCATGGAAAAATTGCGCGTCTTCTGAATTATTATATAAAAGCAATAGACCACAAGTTTCTATGGTTGTAGGCTGATAAACCACTTGGGATGTTGGAAGAACACTAGAAGAATTCGTAAATCACTTGCCTGCGGCTCGTGATTTACAAATTCTTCTCGTGTTCTGCCAACATCCCGCATGGTTTATCAGCTTATAAACCATAGAAACTTGTGGTCTATTGCTTAATTAAGTTTTGGTATTTTTACCATGGAAGTGGCACTTTGATTTTATTAATTTAAAAAGGTTCTAATCAATCTTCTGTATTTTTTCTCTCAGGGAGAAAAGAAGCTACAGGAAAGAAATAAGCCTTTGCTGTTCTTTTTAAAACCAGCTAGTTTCAAATGTAATTTATTTTGTGAGCGCTTTCACCATCCTATTCCATTGACTGTACAAAAGTTGTAAGATATTTTTATTGTATGAATTGAATTAAAATAAAGTATTTTGTGTTTCATTCATATGTTTCTTGCTCTACTTTTGTTGGTTGTCAAAACAATGTGTTCACCTGATGTGTTTGCGGGACGCTAAGCTGGATGTTTTCTGGCCTGAATCTCCAGTTATCTCTCCCTGTGTCAATGCTATGTAAATGATATTTGAAATCTATTCAACCTCTTCTAATTCCCATGTTTTAAAGCCTATTTCTAATGTATGTTATGTCTAGTTTAAAGGTATTTAATTCCTATTTTAACTGGAATTAGTGTCGATCAAGTCCTGTACTTCTCCCTATGTCAATGCTATGTAAATTATATTTTACATCTATTTACACAATCCCTTGATGTCCATCTATTTTAAAGCTATTTAATTACTATTTTAGTTCTATTTCAATCAGCTGATTAGTCAATGAATCAATTAACTCATGACTACTTAACATCTATTTTAATGCTATTTTAACCCTATTTCCTTTACTTCCAAAAACTGTTTGGTTAGTAATGCTGATAAAATAGTTTCTAAATAGACTATGTAATGGTTCCATTTGAATAGTGAAAATATAGGATTTTGAATCATTTTAAACAGCAAAATCATAGCTACAAAATACACTTAAAATATATGGCCTTGTATGGTTACTAACATAGTTGTAAAATATGTCTTAAATACCATTTAAATAGCTCTCTGACATAGCATTTAAATAGCAAATAAATAGTGTGTGATTCTACAAGGGATACAATGGTTTTCCTGCATTCCAGTTGGCTGTATTTTCTATGGCATGGTATAAAGCACAATACATGACATTTCATTTTTATCTTGGCTTTAGGCTGATTGCTGTTCCTGTGGTGAACATATCCAGGAAATTCCTCAGAGTGGATGTATCATCAGGAACGTTTATATGTTCCTTGCCCAATCCTTATGAGAAAGACTGAATAAAACTTGTATCTTAGAAGTGGAACAGTATTACAATGAGCTCTAAACTTAACTTGATTGTTTGTTTTTGTTTGAATGTTCAAGTTAAAATGAAGCATGTAGGCAGAGTGCCATCCTTGGAGACGCTGGGGCAGCCAGTTGGGGCTTGAACTGTCTCATATTGCTAAACATCTTATATGTTTAAACTGAAATTAAATTAGTTAGAATTCAGATGTTATCAAGGTGACAAGATACTCAGAAAATAAGTTAATAAATTAAGTGACAATAAGCTTAACAGGTTTTCACAAGTTGCCAATCCTATGATTTGGGCTGTTATTTTAAATTTCATCTCCGCCACATAAAAAATATACAACATACAAATTACATAGACTATTCAAATCCTATTTTATTACCCACTAAAGGTACTAACTGTCCTAAATAGCTTTTAAATAGCTTATTTCCTACAGTACCGGCCCATGCAGACCGGTAACAGAATATTTATCAGAACTATTTTACTACTATTTTGTTGGCCCAACATGAAAAAATATGTTTCAAATAGCATGTATTTACAAGCTATGTAATTTTTGCCTACAAACAGCTTTTTGGTATGATATTTAATTAACAAATGGTAAACGCCATAGCATGTACTATTGAGTTATGGGTGCACGCGGGAGGTTGCTAAGCACGAAAGAAGCGTAAGAGTCGCACGAGGCGATAGCCAAGTGCGACTCTAGCTTCTTGAGTGCTTAGCAAACCTCCCAAGTGCATCCGTAACTCAATAGTACATGCTATGGCGTTTACCATTTGTTTTATAACATAACACTGAGACATTGGGACAACAGAGCTGCTTTTATTGAGGTACATCGCAAAAAGTGTTGGTGTAGTCTTACATGACAGGAGAAAATAAGCGCGCGAAAATTCATTCATGACAAGCGACTGCACACCAGCAACTCGATAAAGTTTAATCACGTTTCCTGAAATATCGATCAAAATCCTCTTTCTAAGGTCTGTATCCAACAACCGGTGAAATAGTTCAATAGAATTATGAACAAACTCAGGGAAAAAAGTAGACAACCGTCCAAAGTTATTAAAACACGAAGGACTGAATTTAACATCGATTCAGAGAATGAACCGTTGAAAACAATTTTCACATTTTGAATGGTGCATTCGCTGAAGCGCGCGCATTTGCACACACTTTAGCAGCATACACCCATGGGCAAATAGTAGATGCTGAATTGACCAATCAGAGCGCGCGCTTTGCTATAGTTATGTTATAAAAGCTATTTTAGACTTGTCTATAGTGAATAAATAGCATCTATTTAAAATGTATGTTGACGGTTGGGGAAAATATATTTGCTAGATAGGGTAAAAATAGGTATTTTAGAACTATGTCAATTAACTAAATAGTATTAAAATAGTTATTTAGAAACTATGTTGTTCTGACATAGCTCTCACATAGTTCAGAGATATGCTTTAAATACCATGGACTATGTTATTTTTTGGCAATATAGCAATAAAATAGATGGTTTCAAGCACAACATAGCAATGAAATAGCTTAACATAGTTTAAAAATAGTATAGACATAGGCTTTAAATATGTTTGGTTCTACAAGGGTATCTTGCTGCTCTTTTAAGTTTTGTGTTTTTCAGTATTTCGTTGAAATGTAATTTTTTCGTTTTTGCTTTTGTAGATGTTTTGCTTTGCTTTTACTATGTTTTTCAAAGCTATTCTGGCGCGTTAATGAGGATATATTCTTTAAAGTTTGAAGGTGCCAAACTGACGCTTAACTTTTCCCAAATAATGAAGTTGTTTTTCCATTGGCGAAGTAGGGCGTAGTAACGTTGATTTTAGCCTTTTGTCACTAAATGCTCGAGGGATTCATACTTTTGAAAAGCGGAAAGCAATTTTTAGCTGGCTTTTAAATTCTGGAGCCGATATTTGTTTTCTGCAAGAAACCTATAGTACTCAAGAAGTCGAAAATATCTGGAGAAAACAGTGGGAAGGAAACATGTTCTTCTCGCACGGTAGTAGCCATAGTCGAGGTGTACTTGTACTGGTAAGGGATAACTTAGACTTTCAACTACGATCTATCAAGGTTGATTCTCAAGGTCGCTATGTTTTCCTAGAGGTTTCCATTCAGGATTCACCATACTTTCTTTTAAATATTTACGCTCCAAACAAATGTAGTGAACAATGTACCTTTTTTAAAGAAATATCAGAAATTTTGAAAGCTGCTAGAACAGAACAGGATTACCCATTTATTGTCGGAGGCGATTTTAACGTCATACTTGACCCTGACTTAGATGGAAGGGGCGGAAACAACAGAAAGAAAGACTCAGCAATATTAGTTGAAGATATGCACCTCGATTTCGACCTGGTTGATATCTGGCGTATTAGGAACCCCACTACATCACGATTTACTTGGCGTCAAAAAACTCCGGTTGTGCAGAGGCGTTTAGATTTTTGGCTTATAAGCGACAGTTTGCAAGATGAGATAATTTCAGCGGAGATTAAAACATCAATAAAAACTGACCATTCGGCAATAACCCTTTCAATTTGCGGCTTAGATGAAACTCAGAGAGGACTGAATTTCTGGAAATTCAATTCGAACTTAGTAAATGACTCGGACTACTGTGAACTTTTAACCACTGAATATGTGAATTGGTTAGAGGAATTTAAAGAGGTTCAAGATAAGCGTGTTTTATGGGATTTAATTAAATACAAAATAAGACAGCGAACAATTACATACAGTAAAGGTAAAGCCCGTGAAAGAAGAGCAAAACTACAAAAGGTGGAGGAGAAGCTGAAGGAATGTACAGAAAAATGTGATATCGATCCAATTAGTGGAAATCTCGAGGAACTGGAGTGCCTTCAAACAGAATATGATCAATTGTACGATTACATTACACAAGGGGCAATCATTCGCTCTAGGGCAACCTGGTATGAAATGGGTGAAAAAAACAACAAATATTTTTTGAATTTAGAAAATTCAAACAAAACTAAAAGCAGTGTCCGCAAAATCTTAACAACTAATGGAACATTAACTAGCGATCCCAAAAAGATTATGAAGGAATTGGAATTATATTATTCTAATCTCTACGATGGTAGAAATTCCGCAGACACGCAGACTATTTCTTCGTTTATAAATGATCTCACCGATGTTCCATTTTTAGCCGAGGAGAAGAGGAACGTTTGCGAGGGTATCCTTAGATATGATGAATGCTATAATGTATTACAGACCTTCCAAAAGAATAAATCGCTAGGGAACGATGGTTTAACAGCCGAGTTTTACTTAGCCTTTTGGCCCTTGCTTGGAGAGTTGGGAGTTGATAGTTTGAACTATGCTTTCGAATACGGTGAACTATCGAACTCACAGAAACAGGCCGTTATCACCTTAATTGAAAAGAAAGGAAAAGACAAAAGGTTGGTGAAGAATTGGCGTCCAATATCTCTTGTAAATGTTGATGCTAAATTGGCGTCTAAAACTATGGCAAAGCGTTTGGAAAAGGTGCTTCCTGAAGTAATTCATTTTAATCAAAACGCGTTTGTAAAGGGGAGAACAATTTTTGATGCTGTCAGAACGATCGAAGATGTGATTGAATATGCTAGGTACAAAGATATACCTGGGATTCTAGTAGCTATAGACTTTGAAAAAGCTTTCGACTCGCTCAATTTAAATTTTCTTTTAAGAGTTACATGCATTTAACTTTGGTCCTTCTTTTATTCAGTGGATACGAGTCTTATATAACAACGCCTCCAGCTGTGTAATGAACAATGGTTATACAACAGGACCTTTTGCACTAAGTAGGGGAGTAAGGCAGGGAGATCCCCTCTCTCCCTACCTGTTTATATTAGCCTTGGAGACCTTAGCTATAAAGATAAGAGAAGATGATGGCATTAAGGGCATTACGATACGCGACGAACCTGTTAAACTTTCCCTTTTTGCTGATGACATGACCTGCTTTATCAAAGATAGTAGTTCATATACAAACCTGTTCGTTACGCTGAAGACTTTTGGTGAATGTTCTGGTTTAAAAATAAATAATGAAAAAACCGAAGCTTTAGCTTTAGGAAATAGTAGTTCTTTTTGGGAGGGGTATTCTGATATGCCAAATCTTTGTAACACTATTAAAATTCTAGGCGTTTACTTTGGCTATGATGCTAAACAAAGAGACGAAATGAATTTTAGGAATACTTTGAAATCACTTAAGAAGACGATCAATTTGTGGAAATGGCGTGGTCTTTCTCTCTTAGGTAGAATACAAATTATAAAAACCTTTGCTATCCCTAAGTTTATGTTTAGAGCGTCGGTGTTGCCAATTTCTAACGACCTTATTAAAGAGGCCGACTCGCTTTTTTACTATTTTATTTGGAATGGGAAAGATAAAGTTAAACGAAATGTGATGATTTCGGAAGTTGAGAAGGGTGGCTTAAATATGCTCGATATTGATTCTATGGTTCGTACCAGACGAGTGATATGTATAAAAAATATTTGGAAGACTATAAAAGTCTGTGGAAAGCTTTTTTAAATGAGATTCTTATCCCCGTTGGTGGGAAGCTCATATTGCATTGTAATTTTGATACTTCTAAATTAAGAATTTATCTACCAAGTTTCTACAAGCAATGTCTTGATGCGTGGTCAGAAGTAAATGTAAAAACACCCAGCTCGCTACATGAGATTGCAAATGATGTTATTTGGAATAACAAGCTTCTTTGCATTAATAAGAAATCTCTGTATCGTAGAGATATCGCAGATTTGGGGTTTTTAAAAATTTGCGATTTATTTTCAACTAAAGAAAATCTCAATCCTGAGCAAGGTTTCTTCATTATGGGTATCATTAACTCTATGCCTGCCAGTTGGCGCTTGACAATTAAAAGGGCAACTACTGCACCGGTGATTGATCCACTTCCGGATTCACCTGTTATCCTAATAAGTAACAATTTGGTTCCAATTCTTGATACTTCCTCAAAGCAAATCTACCGGCTTTTCCTGGAGAAAAAAGAAACAATGCCCACTGCTAAAGTAAAGTTAACTGCAAAGTATTCAAACATTGATATTGATTGGAAAAGTGTTTATTCGCTATCTTTTCGCACAACATTAGAATCTAAACTTAGAGAATTTCAGTTTAAAATTTTAAACCGTATTGTCTTTACAAACGAAAAACTGTTTCGTTTCGGCATGGCTGAGTCGCCATTCTGTGCTTTCTGCCAAACAGAGGTTGAATCCGTTGAGCATTTACTGTTTTCCTGTGTAGTATCATCCAGTTTTTGGAAACATGTCTTGTCCTGGTTGCGCGAAAATAACATCTCTGTTGATAACCTTAAAGAAGAGGATGTCATTTTTGGTAAGTACGATATTGCAGAAGATTTTCTCCTGTTTAACCATATTTTGCCTCTGGGTAAGTTTTATATTTACTCTCGGAAATACCAGAATGGTATACCTTCTCTTCAAGGTTTTATAGCCAGGACAAGGCGTATTGACAGCATCGAACTCCATATTGCCAGGAAAAGAGACAAATTAAACAGTCATTTTAGAAAGTGGGAAAAGTTAATAAGCGTTTTTAACGAATAAGTGATATTATGATTAATTAAAGTGATGTCATTGTAAATTACATACTAAGTAACGGTATTGCTGTAATAGCTTTATTTAGCTTTGTATTCTTTGTTTGTACTATATATATGTGTGTGTGTGTATGTGTGTGTGTGCGTGTGGGTGTGTTTTTTGTTTTCCTTTTCTCTTAATTTTTATTTTGTATGTAAACGTAAGAAATGCATTAATTAAAAAGTATATAAAAAAAAACCACACGTTACCTTTCCTAATACATCTTGCTCCTTATCCTCTAAGTCAAGTTTAATTTTCTTCATGCCTAGTCCAGCATGGAATAGTTCTTGCTTTTCTGTCGACGACGGAATCCGAGATTGATGGCGACTGGCTAAACAAACGAAACTTACTGTCCAAGTCCTTCTCGAAGAAAGTTTTCTTTTACCACCACGGCCACCCCTTCTGCTACTGGCACTTCGTCCGCTGAAAAGAGCCATGTGTTCGCTAAGTGCAGTTGCAGCCGCAGACTGATGTTGTTTTTCAGCATTAGCACAAAGGGCACGGAGACGATGACGGTCGCCTATCGTAGTAAGGCCAAGACGTGAAAGCTCCTCGTCGGACAACTCTGGCACATTTTCAGGCTCAATTTTTTCGGAAGCAAATTTCGGAATAAGAGACTCCAGTTTAAGGTCCTTCAGAATGCTCTCCATAATGTTTTTTTTCCTTCTATGAGCTAAACGGAATTGTCTGTTGCCGCCATTTTGATGATTCTTCAACACGGGGAACGAGAAGGAACTGGGACCCATCTAAAAACCGGTCTAACCAGTTCGTTATAGTGATTAAGACTGGGTACTAGAGCTTGGTATCGCAAGTGAGGCTAAGAAGACATAAAGACGAAACCACATCACATCATGACAAGAGCACAAAACATAACGTAACAACCTCAATACATCATGATAAAACCACAACACATAATGAAGTTATTACACAACGTCATAATAAAAACACATCACGTCATGACTGCATTACAAGACATAATGAAGAAACCACAAAACGTAATGAAGTGACTACAACACATAATGAAGAAACCACACAACATCATGAATTAACTACAACACACAACCACATAAGAAAGTTATGGCTTTCCATAGGAAAGGGTCTCCTTCCTGCACGTCATGCTTTGAGTTTATGCCATACATACCATAGGCCTGGAAATTGTCTTCCTCCAGTACCAAGCTAAATTGATGTAGTTTCATTGTATAGTTAAAAATCCCTACCTCCTCTACAGAAGTCATTCTTTACTTTCACCATTACTGGAAGGTGCATGGACATTTACCAGAACTACCGTATTTATTCGCCTATAAGCCAATCCCAGCTATAAGCCGAGACCCTAAACTTTTAACTTTCAGAAGCTGTCAGATTCGAATGAAAAATAAACCTAAAACATTCGGTTATAAGCCAAGACCCAAACTTTTTTGAAATCAACTTATAAAGTATTAAATGTGCGTTGTACAGTAAAGTGAGATGAATAAACATATAATTCGTAAGTGGTAAATCGTAATTAAAAGAAAGAAAGTTCCCTCTTTATTCAATAAATGGCATTTATGTTATTGGTTAGATAACTGAAAACAACAGCAAATCACAGAGAAGGTGACTTTAATGTGATCTGAGTCTACACGCAGTATACAGTGAGCATAAAAATGTAACCATGTGACAGCAAATTATACTGAAAAACATTGAATTCACCTGAGTATCCTGTCTCAAACAATCGTGCGTTCTTTCAAAGCTGCTGGCAATCAATCGTCATGCTAAAAGCTTGCCGTTCTTTGTACGACTTAGCCTTCAAACTAAATGTCAGCAAAAAGAAAGACAATGGGCTGTTATTTGCCAAAGTATCCTGAATTGGATGAAACCCTGATGAAACACTTCTGAAGTGGTTTTTGAAGCAGAGAAGTGGAGGTGAGTAACAAGCTGATTTCTGTCAGATCGTGTTGCAATGTTTACTTGACCGTGGGAACGGCCACTTCTGATTGGCCAGTTTTGGATGTTGTCAAAACAATCGATCGAAAGTTCACAGGAATTGCGGTGAGCGGATTAATTCTTCAGCTAGGGCAAAGGAGTTGTGCTATTCACAGTTCATTGGAAGAAATTCTTGTTGGAGATGATGAAGGAATCATTCAAAACAGGCAGGATTTAAAACGCTCTTGACGGCACAGATGATAATGCCCGCCGATGAAATGCCAAAAGAAAACGACTTAACACTTGATTCTTGAAGTTACAAGTAACCAAATGGCTCCTTTGGGAGCTATCACTTACATAAAAGTAAATGACCAATAATGATTTTGCATACGACTAGGGATTTGTGTTTGTTGGTAATCGCTTGGCTTATAGCCAAATATAACTTCAATTTATACTCTCACAGAACGAGTAGTAAAAATTTTTTCGGTAGAATTACTCGGCTATAAGCCGAACCCCCAATCTTGTTCAAATTTTACCAGTTCTCAGTTTAATTTGGTGCAAAAATCGCTCGGCTTATAGGCGAATAAATATGGTACATATTACATAATTATGCTTTGCTTGTGTCAAGTGAAAACTATCCGTGTCTTAAATACTTGAGATGTCTATGGTGGACTTACGAAAATCAGATTTCATGTGTTTGAATTTTATTGCACAGTTTTGTTAATTGGATTACAGCATATTGATTTTCTTGATTCTTCATTTGTGTGTACATCAGACAAAATTAGATCAGCCAATTTACTTGTTAAGGTATTCAATTATCAGTATTAGTATTATTATAACTGGGAACACACAATACAGGCGAGAGAATATTACTGTTGGGGTGAAATTGCCTTCCAATCAAGTTGTAAATACGAAGTTTTTCTTTAGAAAACACTAATGCAAATTATCTCAGGAAAAATTATTAAATGGGAAAGAAAAAGAGGATGCATGTATAAAGGAGTGATATCGTGAAACTTTGTTGAGTTTTTCAGGATGTAATAATTGTTTTCCCTGATTGGTTAAGTCACAAGAATAGAATAAGTGTCACAGGGCGAAATTTCAAGAATCTGTAAACGGAAACGCTGCATAAACATATGAATCCGTTGCGGAAACACGACGGACTATATATGTCACCCTTAGCGGTTTGGTGAGGTTTATTTGTGTTTCCGTTGCTGCAGTTGCAGCAGAAACGTACCACTTTCTTGCTATGTTTCCGTCATGTTTTAGCTGAATGAAATAAATGTTTCCGCAAGCGTATCTTCATGCTTACACCTGCGGAAACACTGGTTTACATTCCGGAAATATTATTTTTTCATGTTTCCACTGATGTATTCAGACTTAATATTGGGCGGAAACACCAGGAAACGTTGTGGACGTATCATTTTTTCATGATTCCATTGACGTATTGAACCTCTGTACAAGACAGAAACATGAGGTTACGTTCCAGAAACATTATTTTTTCTCGTTTCCATTGGCATAATCAGACCCTATATTTGATAAAAATGAGCGTTTTCATATTAGAGTGCTTGATTTCTGAATGTTCACTTTCGACTGCTTGCTGTTTGTTTACAGTCACTGTTCGAATTCCATCCCCTGCATGTCATGCTGTCCAATAACACAAATATAACAGTGATATCACAATTGTAGTTTGATTTATTTTCTCATTTTTCCAATCATCTGACGATACCTAACGATCACTTGTTGTTATTTTAAGCGATATTTAATTGTTTCTGGTTTTAACAAGCAGTTTTAACAAACTTACTTACTTACTTAATCCTCTTCGTGCTCGGTAGCACATAAGGCCGAAACTCCGCCATTGCCTGGTCCCAAGCCCAGGATGCGAAAGGAGGAGGGTTGTGCGCAGGGCCAGCGACCCTGCCACGTAAAAAACCTGCATGCTACAGAAACCGGAACCAATGAACAAAATGCTGGTAGGAGGATAAAAGCTAGCCAGGAAACTGGACCTATGACAGACGATAGCCAAAGCCGAAAGGACGCTAACATCTCGAAAGTGTTTTAACAAACATTTCATCTTAAATAAACATCCAGAGCCAACTGCACGTAGTAGATTAAACGTTAATTGTTTAGAAAACTGGGATAAAAGTTATCCTGTTAGTCACTACGAACTGCCCAACGAGGGGCATTATTTGGAGGTGAGCGTGCTGATTCCACATCCGTCCTGGTAACACGGGAAATTGTTCGACACTGTTTCTCGGTTAGTCCTGCTAAGTATGCTTCATCCAGTTTTGCTTTGATATTCCGTAGTCTGCTCTTTTCCCAGGAAAGCTTTTTAATCTTTCGTGGTTTGGGGCCACTTCTTGGTTCCACTGCTTCCTCCTCACAGCTTTCCTCGGATGACATATACGTCGTGGCGTCTGGGGAAAACAGAATTTCTTGGGCCTTTGAATTGTCTGTTTCTGAAAGCACTGTTGAGTTTTCCAGGCATGAAAGTCGTCGAAAGAGTTTCTAAAGGAAATAAACGAACGAACTTGTCAGAACTGCGGAGATTTTTTCTTAAAACTGAGTTAATTAGGGCACTTTACCAACGGTATATTCAGAAAATCAAAATAAAATAGCTTGATTTGTGGCCTATTAAACCGTGATACCCGAAATAATGAAAAAGACGATAAACTCAGTAAAAAAGGATTTGGCGAGAAAAAAGAAATATTACTATAAGATCTGGAAAAAAAAAGACTGACAACAATTTTTACAAAGATGACGACACATTTGAAACTAACTATAAGTAGTAGCAGTTGAACAACATACGTCACATACTTAAGGGTGTCGTGAAGTAGTATAACGCTCTTATACGATCATTGGGTTTATGTCTTTTCCTTAAAAAGGCCAAATAGCGAACAAACTGGCCCTTTAAAAATATTTGTGTACTTATCCTCTTTAAAAGATTGCTACGCTTGATTTGCATTCGATGCTTCTCAAAGCAATTGTTTGTTTTTCTTGTGTTGTCGTCCCTCATAGACCTCCAATGTTGATGAACAGCAGCTAATGCAAAGTGAATACAGTATAAGTCAGTTGATGAGGTATGCTGCTCATTTTGAACAGGCAGACTCAGTGCAACGAAAAAAGAGCCCTTGGCCGTGATTTTGTTTCGATCATATGTACCATAATAAGTAACGATCATGCAGATGTTGTGCAACATAATGTTTATTTGGGAACCTCTTACATGAGCTTTCAACGACTTACCTTTTATGTGGATTTCCATCTGCAAAATTGTAATATTTTTTTAACGAAACAATGTCTCAGACTTTTCTCCCTTCATTTTTTATTAATTTTGAACTTGAAACATGCCAAAAAACTGCTTTTAAGCTTAACAACTCATTACAAAAAATGACAGAGGGAGACACGAAAATCTCAGACACCTTTATTTTTAGACCAATGTCTAAAGATGAAATTCCACATAAAAGTTGTTCATGTAAACGTTTCTGAAATAAACCTAATGTTGCGCAACGTCATGACCGCAAGAATTATGCTGTTATTGCTTATCGTGGACTATGAAAATCCTCAAATAAAAGTTAATTCAATAAGCTTGCAGGATTGTGTATTGTTTGGTCTGGGATTGATAGTCTGGCCACATTTTCACTTGGAATACAAACCCAATTTGTCTTCCGTGCTACCCCTTCAAATCCCTGGACAAAAAGGTATGCATGGCAAACAAGGCTCCGCTGCTCTCGTAAAGAAATTAGGAGATGCTTACCTTTGATGGTTGACTTCATCCACTTTTTCTTGTCATACACCGCCCTCACTTCTGTTAAAACCTTCTTGGCCATGGCTTGATTTGATGAATTTTCGAATCTACATGTACAACAGAGACAAAGACACAATCAAAATTAGAGGGACACGCATGTACATAGGAAAAACTTTAAACTGTTAAAAACACAAGTAGACCGCATTGAAAAGATCTGTAACTGCAGCAGCTATGCCACGTTCTCGTATATCTGGTCAATTCCTTGAACCCTCCCTCCCCCTCACCTGGCAAATGGACTGAGAGACAAGGCAACCCAGGACAAACTGCAGGCATACTCAGAAAGGATTACTAAGAATTTCTCCTTCGCAAATGGTCGATAACAGCCACAGGGAGGGGGGGGGGGGGGGAGATGGGGTACACAAGTTGTGAGACGGTTGGTATTATTTAAAGGAATTGTACAGGGCTATCGAAATGGGTTATATTATCGTAATTTTCTGCGAAGTTTGTTTATGTATAACACGAGAGTAAACATACCTAAATATTAAATGATTTGTTTTGTCGCTCATGTAGTTGAAAACGGCGAATTTTAGCAATTTGAAGGGTCTTCCAGTCTGTGCATAAAGAGAGACAAGTGTCTTTCTTTATTTACACAGATATAAGGAGAGACAAGACACACATATAAAGTGTCTCTCTTCACATACATGTACACACTGGAAACGTTCAACCAAAACCCTTGAAATCAGTAGTATAGGAGATGAGGGTACGAGATCAAAAATTTTGATCTCGCACCTCTCATCTCATACTACTTCCATCAGATTGTGTCGTCAGAGGCCACGCACATTTTTTTTTGGATCCATCTGACACCTCTGGTTAATGTCTTATTATGAATTCCTGAAGTAAAGTTTATGTGAAAATATATAAAAACAAAATATCTTATATATGTATATAGAATGAATCATTGTAATAAAGTTATTCATGATGAAATAATTAGAATGGGAGAGATTGTTTGTCCTTTCTGTAATGAAGAGATTGAAGAGAGTATTGTAAAATCTTCTGAGAAGTGTTGTAAGAAGCAAGAAATTATTTATGATGATGGTATGAAAGTCTGCAAACGATGCGGTCAAGTTTATTATTATGAATATGCGAAAGAATATGTGGATTTCCATGAGAATAAGTTTAAAATACGTCGAAAGTCGGTCTACCATCGAAAATATTACATTGAAAATGTTATTCGTAAGGCAAATATCAAGATGTCACGCGTTGAGAAAGAGAAAATATGTAGAGTCTTTGATGAAATTCAAAATGTAGTGCTATCAATCGATTCTGAACGTAAGAGAATGATAAGTATAAATTTTATTATAAGACAGCTGTTAAAATTTTATATGTTAGATCCTTCTTACAAGGATATTAAAATAACCAAATCAAAGAAGACGTTAAAATATTATAACACCTATTGGAAATCGATTCATAATCTGATAGGTGATAAAATTAGTAAAATAATCAATCGAAAATATTATATTGAAAATGTTATTCATAAGGCAAATATCAAGATACCGTGCGTTAAGATGGAGAAAATATGTAGAGTCTTTGATGAAATTCAAAATGTATTGTCATCAATTGATTCTGAACATAAGAGAATGATGAGTGTAAATTTTATTATAAGACAGTTATTAAAATTTTATATGTTAGATCCTTCTTACAAGGATATTAAAATAACCAAATCAAAGAAGACGTTAAAATATTACAACACCTATTGGAAATCGATTAATAATCTGATAGGTGATAAAATCATTGAAATAATCAATCAATGAAATTATCATGCCATTTCTTCAAAAATTTATCAACAGGTGGAGAATTGTCAGTTACATAGCCATCAACATTTGTCATATGGTTCACAAGTTCATCTCTGTTAAAATTACCCAATCTCATCGCTTCTCGGATGCGTATCAATATGTGGTTGTAGCTCTGATGTGCATATAGACAGTTGTGTATTTTCAAATTTAATGCCTGATGGCTTATCCATGCTTGTATTACGATGGATACACCTGTTACTCCGATCAAAGCAATACCTCCTGAAGCTGCAGTTGCAGCAATTCCCCCACTTGCAAAAAGTATTGATGCAATATCACCTGCAAGTTTCATCTTTTTGAATCGTTTCATGGCTCTTTTGTATGCCCAACTTTTTTTGTGATATGTACGATAATAAGCTTTCAGTTCCGTTATGATTTCATCTTCTAGATCTTTGGATATGTGATTCCATTTGAATATGCTTTTTTTACGTTGGTTTGTCATGTATTATATGTCAATATGTTGTATATTTTTTTGTAGAGTTGGAGTATGTAATTCATCAATTTGTTCAATGACATCCTCAACTTCATCCATTGTTTTTCTGCAGCAAAGAATGAAGTCTTTTACTTTCTTCAACCAAATTCTTATCTTTTCAGTGTTCATATGTCAATTGATTATATAAAATACGTTCCTCTTTGTTTTTCAAGAAATAATATTTTATGAAATTCTGCCCCATTCAGATCATAAAAATTTTTAGAATATCCGATTCTTTGGATATAATATGGCAGTTCGATCAATATTCGATTTGCTTGGAAACCATGCACTCCAGAAATAATTTCAGTGATATGGGCCGTGCCGCTGCATAACCCAATTTTGTATGTATCACTGTTTTTGCAAAACCATAACATCAAATGCTTGTCTTGATACGAGGATACGAATGATTCAGTTGTTGAATCCCCAGCACTTTTGATCATTGTGAAATCATTATTTTTTATTTCAAGATACGGAGGGAAATACACGATAAAATTAGGATTTACGTTATTACCAAACCCGAGTTTATAAATTCCTGTGAAAGATGTATCATGCTTGAATGATATGAACATTGTAAAATCCTGGTCTTCACCAATTATATCATCAAGAGCAATATGACTTCCCTTTAATTCCAATCCATTTTTGATATCATAATTGGCCAGAAATTTGTCATGTTTCAAGATTAATTTGTCATTAATCTTTTCAATAACTGCACCATACGAGGATCTCATATTGTATTTACTTGGATCGAGAATGTCAAAATAATACTCAAATATTTCTTCGTAATAGCTTTTTTTCTGTTTTTCATTGATTAAATCATTCAATTTTGTTTCAAGACTCAAACAGTATGCAACAAGTTGTTCATAATTAACAGCTCCAGAATCCACAGTATCTTCTTTAATCCCTATCATTGCTTTATCATCCATATCAATGACTTCATTCATTACAATTTTACCATCACCAACAGTCCATAAAGCATCATAAATACTTGGTGTAACATTTGATTGAATCCCTTTAACACCATAAAATAGTATGTATGTCTGAAGTTTTGCAGGATATGACACCCCAGTTTTCATTTTCATAATAACATCAATATATAAATAGTTGTTTCCAATATTTTGTGTTTTAGTGAACTGAACAATCAATCTAGTATAATCATTAAAAACCTTTTTCAAAACATTATGAATCGTTTCAATGGAACTAACACCGCTGATAGATATAGTATCGCGATCGATATTGTTATCAGTCCAAATAAGTTCAAAAGCCATTGTGTAATCACCATCAGGTAAAACATATAGATTAACCGCGATTCTCAAACTATAATATCCTTTATTCGAGTCCAAAAGTAGTTTTGTGTCAACAGCATTTTTATTTATTGAATGAGGACTTGATTGCACAGTCACCATATCTCCAAATTCTACATCATCTTCTTCAGTTAATTGTCCACCAGGATTATCCATAATATATTTGAAAATATTTAATCTGTTGGAAGAAGTTACATGTGATTGACTCACATGATCTTCCATATACTTTTTAGTGGTCAAATCATTATCATTTGTTGGATTTGCTGAATTGATTATTTTGTGAGTATTATTAAAGTTGATATTACCATTCATATTTCCACCTGAGAGGTTGAGTTTTACTGCAACTTGATTGTCAACATACGCTTTATTAGCACCATGACGTGCAGCAGAAGGATTAGCCATTCCGACAACTTTGTTATTGTTCATGTCTAATACCCCAAAAATGTCAAGAGTGCCATTGATGTTACCACCGGTTTTGTCTAGTTTTGTATTTATTTGAGTGTTTATCCATTTTTTAGTAGCAGCGTCTTGATCATCAATGGGATCTTTTAGGTTTATCATCTTTTTTTGGTTCATGTCAAGATCTGCAAGCATCTTATTCTCACCAAGAACTGACAATGCGATCAAATCAACATACGCTTTATTTGCTGCTTGTAACTTTGTGGAAGGACTACTGATGTTGTTTATGTGTTGGTTGTTCATGTTAAGATCACCAGTCATTTGTTTTGACCCATCAAGAGGTAATAAACTGTTATTTTTAATGTCCACATATTTTTTGCTAACCAAATCATTATCTCCAAAAAGCCCATCATGATATGGTTCTGTGTTTCTAATAACATATTGATTCAAATCAAAATAATTCCCGTCATTGTCTTTTTTGAGGAACTTACTATTTAGGTATTCTTTATTAACACCCGACTTCAGATCTGTTACGTAGTGATCATAGCTATCATCCTCAGCCACATCTGGAGGGCATTCAAGATTCCTTATTAGTTTCTGATCAAGATCGTAATCCCCATCATCTGTCAATTTAAAACCAATACCAGGCAATCCCTGTTGTGAACTCATCATTGTTGTTGTTGTTGATGTCGGTAAAAGTCCATTTGAATAACTCATTATATAATTATATTATATTTTTTCATTGAAATTTTTAGCTGTAAATTTTCTTGGTTTATCAATGTATATGAAGCTGTATGGTTCTTCCGTTGCTTTCTCATATGATTTTTTTAGAATACTGTTTTCACGGCAAATTAAACTCTTCTCATTAGCACTTGGGAATTCATAAATGGAGAAGTGTGAACAGTTCAATCTTATGTCTTTTGGCGTCTTATAATAACTTTGACTCAGATAAATCACACTACAATTTTTATGTCGTCCTCGTATAAAATAGTCAACCAGTGGTTTTTGGTTCTTCTCACATACAAAATCATCAAAGATGACAATTTTCTGTGAATCACTATCAAGCTCTTGAACTGGAATGATATCATCATTACTTGCTTCAATAACATCATAACCAACTTCATTACTGATAGGTTGGAAGACGTTCATAAGATTCTGGTACTTAGACTGTTCTAAGTTTTTCGCGTAGAGATAAATTTTATCAAAATATAGTAGATTGTAGATCATATGTATCAGTGTGTTTGTTTTTCCTGAACCACTTGGACCACAAATCAGCATCCGGAAACATTGACGAGGCATGAAATTGTATAGTTGTCTGAAGTTTGAGGCTACATCATCTTTAACATCAAAATTTGGTATTTTCATTATACTATATTGGTATATTAATTCAATATAATGTGGTGTTCAACATGGTGTTCAACACGGTGTTCAACATAATGTTTAACGTTATTTTTTATATACGATTTTCATTTTTATGTAATATAATAATATAACAAGAAATGAGTTTACTTAGATGGAAAGAACTCGCAAAAAGTAAATCTGAATTAGGGAATAAAATCAATTATGTCCATGATACAATTACAAAACATAACATCGGTCAGCAAACAAGCCAAGAGTCATTACAGAAGGTATTCAAACCAGTGACAAGTAAATTAGATGATGTAATTAAAACTAATTTAGTTTCAAATATGCTTCGAAAGAGAAAACAACCACTGAAGAAAGGGGAAGTTCCGGATTATGGTATCGATATTGAGGATGAAGTTGAAGACATGGGTCTTGATGATCTGTTTGGTGATTATGTGCCACCACAGCAAGAAAAACAAATAGTACCAAAACCACCAACATATTCAGAAACTTTAGAAGATATTATGGAAGGAAAGAAGGAGATTTCTGTCGATCCCCAAGATCCTCAGGAGCTGCCACCTGAATATGATGATGATGAAGAAGTTGATTATACAATAGATGATGAGGATAAAATCAAATCTATTTTAGAGGAGGATCTTGATCTTCCAGGTTATGAAAATGTTGATATAGTTATTAATAAGCCAGAAATGACTGCTAAAACAATCAACAAATATCTCCGAAAAATAATAAAGGATGCATCCGTTAGAAGACATCAATTGAAGGGTGTTAAAGCAGATGTTACAAAAAAATACAACAAAGGGGTTATAACAGAAGCTGAAAGGCAGGAGAAAAATAAAAGAATATCTGATGCAAGAACTGTTTTAAATGAATACATAGAATATTATGATGCTAAACTGCAAACAATGAAAGGTTCAGGTATTAAAAGCCGAAGAAGACAGAGAGGTGGTAATATAATGTTTTTTAACGATGTAAAGCAGCTTCTCAAGAAATTAGAATTAATCATTGGTGAAGTTATTGCAGGTAACACATCAATTCAGATGAGAAATACAGGAGTTAATATATTGGACACATTATTGAAAATGGCAACAATTAATAGATCACAGTATAATAAATTGTATTATGAGTATTTCAAAGTATAATTTATGTAAATGTATTATATACACACGGATCGAGAGATTGTATTGTCATCATATAGTGTCAAAAATCAAGGAAACAACACTCCTCAGAATTTTACAACTAAATTCACACATCCCATAATATTGAGTAAAAATTCTGAATATGTGGTAGGCCTTAACCGAATCGTTAACATGTCGTTCACATGGTTCAATGTAAATTCCTCGTATAATAATCAATTAATAAAGTATAGCTCTGATAACGGCTCAACATTTCATGAAATTACTTTCCCAGCAGGAGTTTGGAATTATACACATTTCGATACGTACATCAAGGACATAACTAAGATTGAAAAAGTTGTACCAAATGGTCCAAATACTGTTGATTATCCCATCACTCTTGAATTCAGCAATACAACATTCAGAGTCACAGTCACATTAGCTCAAAATTACCAACTTGATTTAACAGCAAGCAATTTCAATGAACTGATTGGGTTTGAAAAGGTATTACTGAAAGATGAATTGAATGTAGGACCAAAAGTGCCTAATCTCAGTCAAGATACTGACGTACTCAATATTCATTGTGACCTCATCAATGATTCACTTGTAGACGGTCAAGATACAGACATTATTTATTCCTTCTCAACCAGCGTGCTTCGACCAAGTTACTCCTTTACCATCGAACCGCGAAGAGTCACATTCAATCCCGTCAATAAAATTAGTATAAGTAGTATCAGGATACATATCACAGATGGAAAAAGGAGATTAATCAACTTAAATGGAGCAGATACAGCTTTTTCACTGATTCTGAAAAGGGTATGATAATGTAACATAATAGTATAAAATGAAACCATATGAATTTAAGAGGTTTTATCATCCAAAGCTTGGTAAATTTGTATATACGCATAAAGGGTCTGGGATTATCATTGATAATATTTTCAAACCGATAAAGAGTATTATGTCGTCTGCTGCAAAAACGTTGGCTGAGAAAAATGTTGGTAAAAAGTTGGCTAAGAAAAATGTTGGTAAAAAGACACCCGAGAAGTCAGGAGACTTGATAATGAATAAGCTCAGAAATATGTATGCAATTACCCCACCCATTAAACAAAAACAGCAAAATGAAAGTACTGATATGTTCATCAATAGATTGATATCAGGTAATGGTGTAAAAAGAAGGTGTAAATAATTGCAAAATTATCTAACATAATAGTATAATGTCTTTCAGAACAAGTGAATATTTGCAAAGATATGAGTTAGTTCGATTTCAACTAGATGATGTCATTCGAGCTCCAGATGATGGTCAGCACCAACAAAAAAGTGGATATAAGTTTACAATTAATGACAGATCTACATTCTATGATTGGTATAATGCTTATTTCGAGGTGCAATTTCAGCTGCAAGTCTTAGCTGATGGAGCTGGAATTGCAAATAACACACGTACAACAATTATCAACGGATCCCATTCATTAATTGATCATATGATGATCAAGAGTGCTGGTAAGATTGTGTATGATACTGATAATCTCCATAAAGTTACTTTTGTCAAGAACCTCCTTGAATATAGTGATGATTTCAGTCGTAGTGTTGGTAAAAATAGTCTATGGTATTTGGATACTGATGAAACTACAGCCGACACTAATAAAGGGTTTGATGCTAGACACAGTTTGACAAAAAGAATTGGTGAAGGTGGTGGAGCTGAAGATGCAGCCAAAGATGTTAATGTAACAATACCACTCAATCGTTACAGTTTCTTCGAAGAGTTAGAAGGTCGAATGTTAGTTCCAATGCAACTTCAGTTTAATATAGAGTTGCAAAATGATGCTGAATTAATTTTTAAACCAGCTGCTGCACCTGCAAGTCGAGTGGTTATCAATAGATTTTTACTATGGGTCCCAAAAATGATACCGAAGGACAGCTTATATGATAAGTTTGTCAACTCATTTTTAACAAAAATGAGTTGGAAGTATAACAGAGAAATGTATGAAGTTTCCGCATCAACACAAAGCAGTGGATTTTTCCAGATCTCCTCCAGTATTGATAATGTCAAGACTATCTTAGTGTATCTACAAAGAGCTAAAACAGACAATGCAAAGGCGAATCCATACCTATTTGACACTTTTAAACTAAATGCAGCTAATAATAATTCTAGTCTTACAAATTGCAGATTGGAATATGGGAATGGAGTATTTTATCCAGAAACTGAATACGACTCAGAGTCAAAAGTAAGAATCTTCAATGATTTGATGTCCTATGCAATGAGAAAGAATGATTACAACACCGGCACACAACTTAACCTGGCTAATTACAACTCTCTTTATTCCATCATATATTTTGATCTGTCATATCAAACAGAGAAAGTAACAAGAGATCCAAAACAGTTGATCTTTAGGTATAAACTTAACGCAAATAGTGCAACTCCTTTCAAAGTGCACGCTATTGTCCTATATGAGGAAGAAGTTGTCATCGACAAGATTGGAAATGAATTAGTCATAGTATAAAAAGTATTGACAGTAATCAGATATTCCTTATTTTGTATATGTTATATAATCAAAAATTGTATAACATATATTATATACAAGAAATGACTCAACTTTTTGAAATAAATGTAAAACTATCTGAAAATCAGAAGAAGAATCTGAGTGCCACTTACCATAAAAGGGAAACGATTGTTATAAGGCTAACAAATAACTCTCTCAGCGGAAATGACACTTTGTACGTCCCAGCAACAGTAAAAAAGAGATTAGAAAAAAATCGTAAAGATAATAAAGGTATGGATATCAAGCTGTCAAAGACCAATATCAGAAAACAAGTTGGAGGAAGTATACTAACTTCTGCTCTAGCCCTTGCACGTGCAGCTTTACCTACTATTGGAAAAACATTAGGATTGTCAGCTTTGGCAGGATTGGCTAGTGAAGGTGCAAGTCAAATTGTTAAAAAGATATCTGGCAAAGGACAAACAGGAGGTTTCTTAATTCCACAAAACAAAATTGACACACTAATTGCAAACAAACACCTATTGTCTTCAAAACAAAAGAAAGACATATTATATGCTCTTCAATCAGGTTCAGGTGTTGTTGTGAAGCCAACTAAAAAACAATATGGTGGTTTCCTTGGTACTTTACTCGCCAGTATTGGAATTCCCTTGGTATTGAAAGCTTTGACTGGAAGTGGTGCTCCTCAGATTGGACCTCCACCTTACCCACCACAAGGAGGTAAAGGAGCGCCAAGAATGGGTGCATGGCAACCACCACCATTCATTGGATCATGGCCTAAGACACAAGCTGGTATGGGAAAAAAAAAAAAACCAACAAAAAAAAAGATAAAGGGAAAAGGTCTACTATTAGGACCAAACAGCCCGTTCAATTCAATCCCACTCGTAGGGGCAATATTGTAAAACCTAAATTTGAAAAAGACATTCCGATGAGCAATCATGATTTAATAAAATGGTGCAGATATCTAAACATCCCAATCAATAATGTTCTATCAAGGGATGAAAGAGTTCTACATAATCATAGCCAAGCATTATTCATTTACAATCTTGAACCATCATATATGAGTGGAAGCCATTGGGTAGCAACTTTTGTAAAAGACAACATTATCAATTATTTCGACAGTTTTGGTATGCCTCCTTTTCAAGAGCTTGTAAATCATGCGAAAAGAAAGAATTTGACTTTGCTTCACCAAAATAATCATATTCAGAACATAAAAACAACCACATGCGGCTACTTCTGTTTATACTTTTTAAATGAAATGAATAAGGGTAATTCATATCATGATTTATTGAAAGTGTTTGACATTCATAATACAATGAAAAATGAGAAATTTATTAAACATTATTTCAAAAATATCTAACATATATGTATACATGGTAAAATCATATTGCGTAAAAGAAAAAAAACAAACTGAATGTGTTCCAGGTAGTGAACGATATGTTAAAACCAAAAATGGTCGAACAATGATGAAATGCAAGTGTGCTAGTTGTGGTATCACAAAAGCTAAATTCGTCAAGAATCAGGGAAACTAATTGTGCCTCCACAAGCTGGGGGCAACTTGTTTGACATTTATGATAGTCATTCTATTGGTGAGATTGCTTTAAAAGGTTTGGCTAATTCTGGAGCTTTGCTTGCTCGACAGGGTGCTGCAAAGGCTATTAAATCAGATTATGCAAAGAAGAAAATTAAAAATGTTGCAAATAAATATTTGGATCAAGTCCTTGACAGCTTTACAAATGACTTGAGTAAAAAAATAAAAGGTGGTTCAATTGATATACACAAGGCTATATTAAAAGTAGCGCCAAAGAAAGGTTTTGTTATGCCTGGACATAGATATACAGGTCCTGGTAATCCTTTAGAGCAGCAGCTGAGATATGATCCAAAAACTGGTCAAATACTTGAGATATATCAACAACCAACTGGTAAAACAGACGCTGTCAGTGTGCAACATGATGTTGATTATTCTGTATGTGGAAATAAGAAAAAAAGTGATCAAGTTAAATGTAAGAATGAGGCGGATAGAAAAATGGTAAAAGCTTTGGATGCTATTCCATGGAAAGACAGACAATGGGGACATGCAATTGCTAGAAATACTATAGCAGCTAAGTCAAAATTAGGCATGGGAGTAATGGATTCATTAAATGTGATTCCTGGTTATTCTGCAGCAAATAAAACTCTTTCTTCAGTCATACCAAAATTGATAAAAGAAGAAGGGGCAAAAGAATCATTTGATGATTTTGCAAGTGGAGACACTCTTAAACGTGCTTGGGCTGGAATTACTGGACAACAGGGAAAAATACAAAAAGAAAAGATGAGGAAGCAAGGATATGCACCAGTTGAGAAAAAGAGTCAGCAAGAAGTATTCAATATTATGGCACGAGATCATGGACCTGACTGGTATGTGGGTGGACCATATGAGGATCATTGGAAATGGAATAGATTCATATGGGATGTACAACATGGGAAACAGCTAGGTATGGGAATTAAAAAAAAAAACGTCAACAGCCGTCGAGTGAAGAAAACTGGCAAGTAAAATTAGCAGATGAATTACATACACCAATACATCGTAAATTTACTCGGCGGCGTGTGATAGTCAACCACATCGACAAAATTTGGGCAGCAGACCTTGTTGAAATGCAGCAATTCAGCAAATGGAATAAGGGCTACCGATATCTTCTGATGGTGATCGATGTATTCACCAAGTATGGTTGGATCGTTCCATTGAAGGACAAGAAAGGTGAATCTGTTGCTGAAGCATTCAAAACGATATTCAAGGAAGGCAGAAAACCGGAATATCTGTGGGTTGATAAGGGAAAAGAATTCTATAACAAACATGTGAAAGATTTATTAGAGAAAAATGGGATACATATGTACTCAACTGAGAATGAAGAGAAGTCCTCAGTGGTTGAAAGATGGAATAGAACAATTAAATCCAAAATGTGGAAACAGTTCACTATTCAAGGTAATACACAATATCTAGATATGTTACCAAAATTAGTAAATCAATACAATAACACAAAACATTCAAGCATAAAAATGACTCCAGTTGAGGCATCAAAGAAAAAGAATGAAGGAACCGTTTACTTCAACCTATATGGTAATATGGAGCAAATGACATCTAAACCAAAATTTAAAATAGGTGACAAGGTTCGAATATCCAAGTACAAGCGGAAAGTGTTCGATAAGGGCTACACACCAAATTGGACTGAAGAAGTGTTTACAGTTGATAAGATCCAATACACCAATCCAATAACTTATAAACTGAAAGATCTCAATAATGAAGAAATACAAGGGAGTTTTTATGAACCTGAATTATTGAAAGCCAAACAAGATGTTTTCCGTATTGATAAAGTCATTCGCAGAGATTATAAGAAGAAACAAGCTTTGGTGAAATGGAAGGGATACACCGATGACTTTAATACCTGGGTACCGTTCAAGGACCTGACAACGGTAAAATAATCTAACCTATATATGAAAATGGTGGCCGTGGAACTCGGCCAATGATTTCTACCCATTGCGGGGTTTTTTTTGCTCTTGTGGCCAAAAATAGGATTATTTCTGACCATAACTATTTAAAAAAATATTACGTATATAGTATATATGAGTATGTTGAAATATGTCTTTGAAAATAATGAACTTGATGTGGTGATCAATTCATACATCAATAAAGAAAATGAAATATGGTTTCGAGGGAAGGAGATAGCTCTGATATTGGATTACGCTGATACGAAACAAGCAATTAAAAAAAATGTACATATTGAGGATAAAAAATTAATTGATTTCAAAATATGGCAAAATCCTTCAGGCGTCTCAAATACGCCCCAAGCTGACAGCAGAATAGAGGACAATAAATTATCAAATCCTTCAGGTGTCTCAAATACACCCCAAGAAACAACTCGAAAATGTTATTTTATAAATGAATCCGGTTTGTACTCATTAATGCTTTCTTCTAAAAAACCACAAGCAAAAGAATTCAAACACTGGATAACAAGTAAAGTATTACCATCAATTAGAAAAAAGGTTATTATAAAATTAACAGCAATAAATTAGTAATTGAGAATGAAAGTGATTTACATTTCAAAGTTGTTGATTTTATAAGAAAAAAATACCCACAAACTCTTATGATTGCTGGTTTGGGTGAATATCAAAGAACGCAAAGTATTAGAATAGCATCTTGGAAGAAAGGTTACATGTCTGGACAATGTGATCTCATGATAATGAATCCAACAAGTAAATATAATGCTCTTTGTTTAGAATTTAAAAGCCCTACTGGTTCATATCAAGTGAGTAAAAAACAGCTGGAAATGAAGGATATGTATATTAAAAACAAATGCAAATACTTTATCAGCAATTCTTATGATGATGTTATATTTGAAATAATGAAACATTTGGAAGAAAGTTATAAATATTTGAAACGCAGAAATAAACAGTAAAAATAATATAATTATTGTTGTCTATTGATAGTTTTTATTTCAGAATCAAGACTAAAACCCGGGATATAGTCTGATACTAAAATTGGAATCAGAAATTGGAATTAAATATCATGAAAACAAAACAAAGGTTCTTGGTCTGCTACCTCAACCTCGGATCTTAACCTTGGATCAAAACCAGCTAAGCATTGGGGTATAAAGCATGATTACATTGCGTGACTTTTCTCAGAAAACCGGATGTTATATTCGGGGATTCCCCGTTGGCAGGTCTGAACATGTTTGGAAAACAGGAAGTCGATGATGTTATACAATAGGGGGTTCCCCCAGGAAATGACCCATCACTTGTGGCTATTGTTTTAGATCACGAGATAGTCGTATGATTTTTTCAACCAATCATTAACCGAGAAAGTTTCACAAAAATGTTCACAACTGAGAAAGTTTCACAGAATTGTTCACAACTGAGAAAGTTTCACAGAATTGTTCACAACTGAGAAAGTTTTACAAGATGCCGTTATTTCAGGATGGAGAAATTTAAAAATGACTTAAAAAAATATTCTGATACATATAGTAGGATGAAAAATTATGATGGAGATTTGAAAAACGAAAATGACTTAAAAAAATATTCTGATACATATAATATGAAGAATATGAAATTGAATTATGTTAATATGAATATAAACGATCTCAAAAAAATGAGCAAATTAAAACTCCTCAAAGTGATTGCCAGACAGAGTGATCGTTTGAAGGAGTGTCTTACAGAACTGCAAAAAGGGAAGAAGCCTAAACCTGCTCCCCGAAAAACTGTCAAACAGATGGTCCAAGATTTTGAGGATATGAATGTGATCATTCCTCCTCCCCAGAGTTCAGAGACAAGCCGGTTCCATTACCAAGAACCATTAAGCCGGTTGCAAAACCGAGGACTGTCATTGAAAAAACAACAAAAGCATTGAAGGGTTATGCTCAATCATATGAAATCAGCATAAAAAACGACAAAGACCCTCTTGTACAGATTAAAGAAACGAGAATGTCTGTTGGTATTCACATTGCGAAACTCTTGAAATCCATGAAAGGATTCAAGATTGTTGAAACCTTGAAAGTGACTTTCAAGAAAACTGTTGATGGAGAAAATGTCTATAAAACCGGATATTTCAACAGTCAACCTCAAACCATCATCAATGACCAAGATATCGAGAAATCATTGAAATTGACAGAAGAACAGATTATGAATAAAATAGCAATCTGGATCTCAGAGGGATCCGGCTGGACTGTCAAATCTGTTGATGCTCATTATCTGAATATTGCTAAATATGAGCCGATAAATGGGTCTCCTTATATTGAACTTCCAAAGGAATTGCAGAACAGTTCTAAAGGATTGATTAATTTAAAAAATGAAGACAATGAATGTTTCCGATGGTGTCATATCCGCCACTTGAATCCCCAGGAAAAATATCCTCAAAGGATCAAAAAATCAGACAAACAATGGATTGATAATCTCGATTATTCTGGTGTTGATTTCCCAGTTGAAACCAAACATTTCAATAAAATCGAAAAACAGAATGAAATAAATATTAATGTGTTCGGCTATGAGGACAGACAGCCGTATCCAATCTATATTTCCAAAGAAAACAATGATGATCATATGGAATTGCTTTTAATCACAAGAGAAAAGAACCGACATTATGTCTTGATCAAAGATTTCAACAAATTCATGTTCAACCAGACCAAAAATAAAAACAAAAAACATTTCTGCATGAGATGCCTCCAGTCCTTCAGTTCAAATGAACATCTTAAAAATCACTCTGAAAACTGTTTGCTTGTTAATGGAACTCAGGCCATCAAGATGCCGTCAGAAGATTTCAAAATTTTGAAATTCGAAAACTTCCATAAACAACTCCCAGTTCCGTTTGTAATATATGCTGATTTTGAGGCTATCACTGAAAAAATCCAAGGTTGTAAACCTGATGACGATGCTTCTTATACTGAAGCTTATCAGAGGCACACCGACTGTGGTGCTGCATATAAGGTCGTATGTTGTTATGATGACAAATATTCGAAACCTGTTCAATTGTATCGAGGACAGAAAGCCGTCTATAAATTCATGGAATCAATGCTTGAGGAGGTGAAATATTGTAAAACCATGATGAGAAAACATTTCAACAAACCATTGAAAATGACAAAGGCTGATGAAATCGAATTCAAGAAATCTGATAAATGTCATATTTGTGACAAGCCCTTCAATGAAAAAGACAAGAAAGTCCGGGATCATTGCCACATCACTGGTGAATTCAGAGGTGCTGCCCATGACTCTTGTAATTTGAAACTGAGAATAAACCCAGATGATGTGAAGATACCTGTCATCTTTCATAATCTTCGAGGGTATGATTCCCATTTCATAATGCAGGAAATTGGATCCATTGTCAAAAATCATAAATATGTCAACAAGAAAGGTGAAGAATGCGAAATGACCATCAATGCGATTCCCAATAATATGGAAAAATACATGGCATTCATGTTGGGAAATCATCTTGTGTTTCTCGACTCTTTCCAGTTCATGTCATCGTCTCTTGAAAAGCTTGTTGACAATCTTCCAAAGGAAGCATTGAAATATACCTCGAAAAAATTCAAAAAGGAGAAACTCGATCTCATGATTCGAAAGGGTGTTTATCCATATGATTGGATGGATTCATTTGACCGATTTGAAGAGGGGCTTCCATCGAAAGAAGATTTTCATTCCATCCTCAATGATGAAAAAATATCTGATGACGATTATCAACATGCAAAAAAAGTGTGGAAAACTTTCAAACTTGAAAATATGGGAGATTACCATGATTTGTATCTGATGTCTGATGTTCTTCTTCTTGCTGATGTATTTGAAAATTTCAGAAGAACCTGTCTTGAATATTATAAACTCGACCCATGTCATTATTTTACTTCACCGGGATTATCTTGGGATGCTATGTTGAAAATGACAAATATTCAATTGGAACTTATGACTGACATCGACATGTTCCACTTCATTGAAAAGGGAATGAGAGGTGGAATCTCCTACATCGCCAATCGATATGGAAAGGCAAATAATAAATACATGACAAACTATGACGAAACCAAACCATCGAAGTACATCATGTATCTTGATGCGAACAATCTATATGGTTGGGCTATGAGCCAATATCTTCCAACCGGAAATTTTAAATGGCTTTCTGAAAAGAAAATCAAAAAACTCGACCTCGGAAAATACCATGAAGAAAATAAACGAGGGTTAATTCTTGAAGTCGACCTTGAATATCCCAAAGAATTGCATGATCTTCATAATGATTATCCATGTGCACCTGAAAAAATAACTGTCGAAAAAGACATGCTATCTGATTATTGTCAGAAGATTGCCTGCAAATTCAATGTGTCGACAGGGCTTGTGAAAAAATTAATCCCAACACTGTCCAGCAAACGAAAATACATTCTGCACTACCGCAACTTGCAATTATATTTGGATTTAGGACTGAAATGTAGTAAAGTGCATCGTGTATTAGAATTTGACCAATCGCCCTGGTTAAAACAATATATCGATTTCAACACTCAAAAAAGAACCGCAGCCAAAAACGCATTCGAAAAAGATTTCTTCAAACTAATGAATAATTCCGTATTTGGAAAAACGATGGAAAATATCAGAAAGAGAGTTGACGTAAGACTTGTGACTGATCCTAAGCAATTTAAAAAACTTGTGTCGAGACCAACCTTTGTATCCTCAAAGATATTCAATGAGGACCTTGTGGCTGTCCATAAAATAAAAGAAACACTAACCCTTAACCGGCCGGCATATGTGGGTATGTGCATTCTTGATTTATCAAAGACATTGATGTATGACTTCCATTATAATTATATCAAGGAGAAATACGGAAGAAAAGCAAAACTGCTCTTCACTGACACCGACTCTCTGACTTATGAAATTGAAGCCAAAAATGTGTATCGGGATTTCTGGGCCGACAAAGAAAAATTTGACAATAGTGATTATCCAAAAGAATCGAAATATCATGACTCTTCAAATAAAAAAGTGATTGGAAAAATGAAAGATGAAACTGCTGGAATACCAATAGTTGAATTTGTTGGATTAAGATCGAAAATGTATTCCTATCTAAAAGACAACAACGAAAGTGCTCAAACTGCAAAAGGCGTTAAAAAGAATACCATCAAAAAGAAAATCAACCATGAGAACTATAAAGACACTTTGTTTGATAAAAAACAAATGCATCATAAAATGAAAACCATCCGAAGTGAAAACCATCAATTAGGATCATATGAAATAAATAAAATATCGCTTTCATGTTTCGATGACAAACGTTACATACTTCCAGATGGAATCCATTCATATGCATACGGACATAAATCAATAAATTAATCTAATTCAATTATATGGATTTATGGAATTGTAAATATTGTTTGAAAACTATTAAACTGAATCGAAAAGAATTACATCGTCAAACTGCTCGTCATAAGTTCAAGGCCAGATGGGCTAAATATTACAACCTCTATGATGAATTAATCAAAGAACTCGACTCTAATCATAAACTATTGAATTATTCCCTTGAAGAATATGAAGCGAGAGAATCTGACATTATCAAAGAGTTAGATGAACTTCTAACTGCCGGCATCTTTGATAATCAACCAGATGATCTCGAAATTGTCTAATCCATTAATATGAGTCGTAAATATGAAGAATCATCAGGATCTGAAAGTAAAATCTCTCAAGATGAATCCCCGACTGAATCTGACAATGAATTCATCAATGATGAATCCTCTGAGGAATCCTCTGAGTCATCCTCCTCTAAATCATCCTCCTCTGAAGAATCCTCCTCTGAAGAATCATCTGAAGAAGAATCAATTAACTGGTCTAAATGGTTTCTGTCAAAATGTGCGTGGCCTCTAACGACACCATCCGATGGAAGTAGTATGAGATGAGACGCAAGATCCATCTAATGGAACCCACCTGATGGAAGTAGTATGAGATGAGGGG
>OX393568.1:15122849-15137849 GCA_947652115.1 Blastomussa wellsi | reverse complement strand
AAAAAGCAAAGCAAAGTGAAGGTTTCTGTCTAAGATGAATTCTCAGGGGTTTTAAGGTTTCAATATTTTCTTTGCATTTGTTGTACGCTAAATTCATGGTAAACCAAACTGAACTGAACACTTTATTTAAACATGATGGGATATTCAGCAGAGCTGGTGGGGTCGTGTATTTAGCAATATTATTATATGGCCGTGTCTCATGTGGACTGGAAACTTGCGAATTATGCTGACTATTATGCTGCCAGCTACTCTGGTCATAGCAATCAGCTTGTGACCAAAAAGCTCACTTATAGCAGCCGCCTACTCTACCAGTCGATGACACCTACCGAAAACATTTTGAAATCCCTGCATGAGTAAGAAGCCTGCGTACACAGCCTGCTTCTTGTCTAAAACAGTTAAATTTTGACCTTGGTTTCATATCTTAGATGGTAAGGGCTGATTATTTAGAGAATGTCTACGTATAAGTTAGGCATTGTTTAATTAATGTGATTCAGTCGAAATAGAACTGACAATAGATTTTCATTCAAACTTTGCCTTTTTTTTAACTTAAATTTTGAAATACAACAGGGGTGTCCTGGGATTAGTTTATTCCTAAGGAAATTTCATGTGTTGTGAGTTTGCAGAATCACATACCCTATCAACTCTTTACAATAATAAATTTACAATTACATGTATTATTGATCATTTTGTAGAAAATGAATTGTGTAGCATGATTACTTCAATAGGCATTGTGCTGGTTATCACATTTGGTGTCTACAGGCAACTTCGATCTCACTGTCACCTTCAATGTTGCTTTAGAGTTGTTTTCGAGTAGATTTTTAGCTACACGAAATCCCTTGAACACATGACTTTTCAAGTTCTGCATCAGGACTGCATCACTTATTTGGAGGCCATTCTAATTACATTGTAACTTTTTGGTCTCAAATGCTGTGCTAATTTGACAGCAGCACTAATTGAAGTGAATACAGTATTTATAGAAGTTTAAAGTTTGAGAGACACAGAAAAACTCAAAGTGTTTCTTTTCTTGCAATTCACAGATGATTGGAGTGTATCAGAAACATGCAGTGCAGCTCAACAGGTACACTTTCACTAAGTTCTACATCTTTGAGGGTTTAACATGTATGCACCCAGTGCTCAAAGAAAGCAGGATTCTATGATCATGATAATCTTAAAATGCGTGTTACAATTATATTTATTTTTTTACTTTTGTATTGAAGGCATCAGTTAAAGAGGAGCTTTAATGTTCATTTAATTTTCAATAAAAATTTTGAATACACATGTAACTTGTAAGTCATTCTATTTCGTCATCAGCCAAGGTCGTTACGGAGTGGTACGAGAGAGAGTGCAGCGCATGCGTCAAATCAGTTGTGTGGTCCTTGCGTTGCAATCGGGTAGCGTTATGTCGTTTTTGGTACTTTTTTCCTGTTTTTCCACGTTTCACCCCCAGGTAATCGAACTGTTTTACGCTAATCTTCTTGGGAATGGCTGAGTGTCGATATCTGCAACAAGTTAAGTGAGATTTATTGCCCTGAATTGTTGGTTTTTCATCTTACGTGTTTCCCGCTCTTTTTCAGTGAATGAAGTATGGCTGCCAAAGGCGCCATCGACAATGAACAGTCGATTTGTTCTGTTCTTCCCGATACTGTGGAGTCGGAAACGACCTCCGGAGCCCTTCTGGCTGTGCTAAAAGATATGCACAAGAACATGACCTCCTCTAACGAAATGTTATGTGAGCTCATGAAACGTAAGTCAGGTGAACCGGCCTCTGCCGCTAAGAGAATCAGATCTGATTCAACTGCCAAAGCTTCACAGAAAGCTAATAACAAAACTTCAGAGGAAGTTGAAAAAATTGCTTCAGATGAAGCCGACCACTCTTCAGAGGAAGATCCTATGCGTCAAGATCTCGACGATGACTCTATTAGCCTTTTTGGCAATGACAGTTTAAACGAGGAAGAGGATGATGAGATCAATAATGATGAGTTGCTGACTCAGATCACCTCCTCATTGAGCGCTTCAGATGACGCTGGACCCCCCGTGTCCGAGAAATTGTCGAAACTAGTTAATGACAAGTTTCAGACTGAATATACTGTTGAGAAACGTAAAGAAATACTTCAGAAGTACAAGTTACCTAGTAATTGCACAGAATTATCTGTACCCAAAGTTAACCCAGAGATTTGGGCAAAGCTCACTGGTAATTCTAAAAGGTCTGACATTAGAGTATCGGTACTGCAAGACATGTTACTGAAAGTGTCAAGTGCCATCATTGTCACTGTGGATGACTTGCTCAGTCACAGGGAGAAGAAAACTCCTCCGAATTATAAGAGTGTTATACCCAGGCTGACTGACTCTGTAGCCTTGATTGGTCACATACACAAAGAACTCTCTTTCAAACGAAGAGATGCAATAAGACCTTATCTGAATCAAGAGTTCAAGCAGGCCTGCTCTAGAACTCTTAAACCAGGGAAGCTCCTATTTGGTGAAGATCTCCCGAAAAACCCTACAGGAGCTTAAGACCACTAGCAAAACAATGACTAAAGTCACACAAAATAACAAAGGGAATACTCCTCCTCAGAAAAGCCACTACAGTGGCCATTTCAAATCAAACTATTTCAGAGGTCACAGAGCAAGCCTTTTTTGGGGAGCAAGGGGGGGAATGCTTATCCCCCCAGGACAAACCAACAGCAGAACCGGTTCCAACACAAGAAGAATTTCACAAAGAATTAAATGTCATCAAGACTAAGGTAAATGAGCTCCCAGAATACACAGATTCTGTTCTTATCCCCTATCTGCAAGCTAAGGTCAAGCTTTTTAGAGGAGGCCAATTATCTCTTTATTTACACAAATGGGGGAAATTAACCACAGATGGTAAGCCAAATGTAGCAATATTCAATATTGCTATATTTATTCAATTCAATCCTTTTCCATTCAATTTAATCTTCATATTTATTCAATTCAATCCTTTTCCATTCAATTTAATCTTCATATTTATTCAATTCAATCCTTTTTTTTCATTCAATTTAATCTTCATATTTATTCAATTCAATTCTTATTGGTTTAATTTAATTTTCATATTTATTCAATTCAATTTCTATATTTATTCAATGCAATTTCTGTACCCTTTCAATGTTTATTAATATGCATTCATTTTTTTGGTTTGTGTTTTTCAATTTGGGGGTCTGGGTCGAGATTAACTCGCACGCGTGGCACTGGGGCTTCCCGCCATCGACCACCATCTTGTCGATCTTGAGTCCATCTTGGTAAAGATAAAGTTGTTTGAGGTTGTTTTGAAATTTAGCCATGGGCGAGGATGGCGAAAAACTGAAAAAGGTTTCTGATCTGCTGAAAAATGCGTCGGAAATGCTTCTAAGTGTTCGCAGTTCAAGTGCTTCCAATGAAAGCGACAGTTCGTTGAGTTCAACCACAACCACAGGGACTGCTACAGGTTCCATCGCCGAAACTTTAAGTCGGGCGCGATCAATGATGCGAACAAGCTCAAGTGCTGGTTTATATCGGAGGCTGAATAGAAATGAGAGATTGAGAGCTGCAACCACGGCCACCAAGAACAAAAAGAGCAAGAGTAAACCCTTGGAAAAGAAACCATTCGAATTTGCCTTACTAAGACCAATTTGTGAGGAAAGTGATGAAGAAGATGGAGTGGAAACACTTACGAAAGACAAAATCATTGAAAGAGGCATGATAGTATTGGATGAGGATAACGACGAGTCAAGTGTGCGTGCAAAAATAGCCTCTTCTCTCAAGGATAAATATAGTCTGCTTGGGCCAAATGACTTTGACTTTGTCAAGGTAACACAGAAGAAAATTTCGGTGCTGAGGCTTGGGGAAAACACTGAATACAGCTATAGTGTTGTTAAGAAACTGGCTGGACAAGGGTTGCTCTACATTCAATTAAAGCAGGCTTTTGATTTTGTATTATATGAACAGGTTGAATTAATGCAAGATTCATCTCATTTCCCTGACAACCAGAGTGTGAGTAATTATAATCAGCAAACTCAAAGTTTCACCTGAGTCACCAGTACAACCACAGGCCAAACAGATGGAATTCCCCCATCTCCCACACCCACCTTGGAAACAGAGGGACTTAGATCCAGGTCCATCACACCTACCTTAACACCTACGTTGGCAACCAGAGGAGCTCACCCGTACGAAAATCTATGGCCCAAATGAACCTAAATAGGGCCCAATTAAGGCCTTAAACCTGCACAGAGAGCCAAAGGGCAACCTAAGATGCACCAAACAGCCCGAGGCAAAGAAATCTAGGTTGATTTTTAGGCTGTGAGCCTCACCAGGTAGAACCACAAAGTAACCAAAATTTTTAAGGTTGTAAATTAGGCTGCGTTAATGAGCCTCATTTGATGCAAAATTTTTTTGGCTGTAATTTAGGTTGAAAGTATTTCCAGCGTCTTGTTGGACTGTAAAATAATAGCTGATGTCTACTATGGCTTTTATATTGGGACAGAAATTAAAAAGTTCACAAATCACTGAATGCTGTTGAAACATTAACACACTAGCAACAACAACACACTCAGCTTACCAGGCCAGGGCCAGTCGCCACTCAATCAAACACGGAATCATCCTTGTTAAATTATCTTTCATTGCATTAGTTTCATGGCCAGAATTATTCGCATTGAATTCATATATTGCCACAACGTTGTTAAAAGTGGCTATTCATCATTCCGCGAGAAAAGCTTGGCTGAACGCGTGGCAGAGCTAAAACACGAAGTGTTCAGTATGACTGCAGCATTTGCATACGTGACTAATGTTAACTCCGCTTTCTCGTTCCCAGAGCCTCCGAGAGCTTTTGACTGTAAGGCTAGCAGCGGCATCGAAACTTCTGGTCATATTATCGTGCTCTTACTCGCACTAAGCTCTTAGTTAGCATAGCCTGCGTGGCAGGCGTTCGAAAGGGGAGAGAAAGGAGAAAAGGAGCCAGCTAAAAGCGCGATAGGAAGCAATCCTGTGAAATTGTCGAAAGGATTAAATTTCGTGACATCCGGTCCTACCTTTGGAGACACAAACACGCAACTTAAAATCACAAGATTGAATCGACAAATAGCTTAAATCGCAAGCCAAAATCACGTAAGTGAATATTTACATTCAGTGGCCGACATCAAGTACTAATCTACTTCGGTTTTATTTGGAAATTCGCAAACATAACACTGGAAAGTGCCATCTTCTCCAACTATTTCTATGTAAATACAGTTTCTACAAATGTCTTTGATATCGACAGCATGTAAGATACCATCATCACGCTTGACTGCAGTGATGTGCGTGGACGCAGGGTTATATGGCGCACAACATTCCAAAGGATAAACTAATGCTATGTTTTTTACTTCCGTTCCTAAACTAAGCTGACAAAAACATTTAACTTGTCCAAAAGCGTAGGACTGTTTTGAGCAATACTTCACAGTCGAACAGTTTCTTCTGAACATTTGCTTGTAGTCCAAACCATAAATCAAAGAGTTGTTTAACTCTATTCGGTTGAATGCGTTCACTTCGGCTGTCGTGGGCGCGTGACCGATGAACATTTCAATGGCTTTAAATTCCATATTATTTAGTCTCTTCCGGTATAGTGAGCCCAGCAAGTAAGCCTGTGGCAGGATTTCACTTTTTCGTTTAGGTTTGTGGGGATTTAATAAATTGTAGTACAATTTTTCTTCTATAGACCCTGGAGTTATACATTGTTCTTTAAGCTCTGGTAACTTTTGGGTAAAAGATACAGCGGTTAAAATTTGACTGTCAATAAATTGTGTTCCGTGAATAAGTCTTAAAACAAACCCATTTTTGTCTTCGAAAGAAAAACAGCTATGGGTGTACAAGGGCCCAAGGTCTCTCACATTATCCACCAGATGAAGGAGTTGATGAACTGTTAAAGTTTCGTATCGTTCTTGATAAAGGTTTGTAAAACCACGACAAAACTGCTCGAGAAGTTGTTCTGCTATCGTAAGGTGTGCTTCCGAAATAGAGTCTTGCAGAAGAAGGTAGGTCGCACGTACAAAGTAAAAGTAGTGTTCAAAATATTTGTCAGGCAACAAACCATATAGTACAGGAAGACCGTAGTAGAGCAAAAATGAACGAAGCTCATTAGCCTTCCAGTACTTTAAGTGCTCTGAAATTGATCGTGGTAGTCTAGTTATGTCGAGTGTTGGCGAAATGTTTTTCAAACGCTGATCAACCACGCTTACTAAATTGTACTGGCTGAATTCTTTCTTTGAATGGGTACTGCTGAACCACAGATTGAGCAAAAGTTTTTGTACCCCAAGGAGTACACCATGCACGTAATCAATGGCTGTTCCGCGGACGATATCGCAATATCGAAGAATGTTAAGCCAGCTGAAACCCTTCACTCCATTAACAACATACCTCGATTTCCCTGCCATCTGTTGACGTAAAGCTTCCTTTGCATCCTGTAATGCCAATTCATTAGTTCTAAGTGGACCTTTGGGGTCCTCTTCGTTGAAAGGAAAGGCTCTTGCATGTCCACGTTGGCCTGTTTTAACAGTTTTGCCAGGCTGGAGACATTTCCAGCACCCGTATTCCCCGTTGTACTGCATGCTGTTACATACAAGGCATCCAGCGGGCAAATCACATGTACATGCCAAGAGTAGAGCCTTGCAAACAAACTGTCCTCTCGATGGTGACTCGAATTCAACACCTGTTTCAAGTTCCTTTAGGGCATTCATATGCGGTCTTAGAAATGTCCACATTGCAGGCTTCTTTTCACCGAACCACAGACCAGCAAATAACATGTTTTCCCTTGCTATTCGTTTGCCGTATTCAAGCTCATTGATGATATAATAAAGGGGCCAAATTGACACCTTTGACGATTTAAAGACAGGCACGCCATCTGTGTTCATTAAGAAGGAAATGTTGTCTCCAGAGCTCAAAACACCCTTTGCCGATAGCTCCTTGTAAAGCTTTCCATAGTATACGTCTTCGATGTTGTCTTTGACTTTCTTCTTTCTTTTGAACCGATACTGCAGATCTTCATAGAACGTTGGTCTTGCGAAGAAAGTTTTTAACTGTTGTATAATTGGAATTTCTACAAAGTAAGCAACTGAGTTTTTCTTTGTAAGATCATGGAGGCATCCGCGATTGGGACACACAGTCAATGTTTTTGTCTCAATATATTGCAAGCAAAAGGAACAGTAATAATGTATACGAAGTGGATTTCTAAGCTTCTTGAAGTAGTTCTTAAACTTATTCACTGTATTTGGAAGACAGTGTGACGATGGAAGTGCCAAGGAGATGAGGGACAACAAATTTCCAATAGCTTCAGCAGGGAGATTATGTTTTATGGTAAAAAGAGCGAGGAGAACCATTATGGTACCAACCGCAATTGTTGCCGTGGGGTACAGGGGTTTCTTGTCAGTGTCCTCGTCAGCGTTGATCTCTTTTTTTTCTTCCTCGGAAAAAGTTGGCTCCGTTTGAGTGTCACTACCCATATGTTCAGCACCGTAGGTCATACTCTCGCTGATTTCAATGATTTCATCGTCGTTGGCATCAAATATGCCTTCTTCATCTCGTAATCCTTCTTCTATTTCATCAACTAAAGTTGCAAGCCTGTCATCCCACATGGTATCCTCCTCTTCATTGTGACTATCTGCCGAGGTTGACGGAGTCAGATTAAACCAGTCGGTAACCACCACTTCAACCGTAGGTTCATCTTCAAAGAAGTCATCCCTTAAATCCGATAGTCTAGGCCTCTTATTTTGTACAATGTGTGACTGGTTTTCAGCAGGCTTGGAATGTGTTCTCTGATCCACACTTCGCAACAGCGTTTCGGTTTCAGCGGGTGACGTACATGAGAACGATGTATCGCGATCGACCTGACTTTCTTGGCAGGCGCTTGGCAAATCAGTAAAAATGGGAATAACAACGGAGCTAAATTCATTTTGATCCTGATCTTTACACGTTTGCACTTCTTGGGTGTTGTCGGCCATTTTTAAGATTGAAGTTTAAAGCGGTGTCAATGAAAAATGTTTCGATCAGGTCGGAACTAAAAGATACGTTTTGTTCAATTTGAAAAATGCTTGTCAGGACACAATCACGAAAGCACATTCAAAGTAACTGTGCCGTCATGAGATTGTGTGCCTAAATTACTTTAATTGTCAAGTGTGTTGACAGATACAGTCAGAGTTGTTTGTGTATTTGAGCAGTTTCATTTTCACTGGTTCAGTTGGATTTGTATTTTCCCACACTTTTTTCAGGGAGTTTAGTTATTACGGATAGAACCTGGACATAGGGAATCATATCAACTAGGCCAAGCCTTTACAAACGAAAATTAAATAGATCTAGCACCATGTCGTGTTCGCATTGTTATGCCGTGTCTTCTCTGTAACATGATCACAGTACTGTGATCGACTATGATAACTAAAGCACGCAAGCCACAGCAAACATGGATGCAACACAATCGCAAAATCTCTAATGCATTCTATTGGCTCGTTAAAATTTTGGCGGTCATTTCAGTTTTCCGTTTGGTTAGACTGGTTTGTGCGCCAAACGCTACGCGTAACACTGTCAAGTAAACTGAGCTTCGGGCATCTTGAGCGGAAAATCTTTCCTCAGTGCTGCGATCCTTGTGTTAAAGGGCAGTTTTCACCAATTTATCCTGTGCATTGCGAATCGAAAATGAATTTTTATAGTTGCTTGTATTTTGATGCTGACAAAAAAGTGAGTGTAGTACCGAAGAGCCGATGTGTGCTGCGCGGGCCATTCGTGGCAGGGCATGAAGCAGAGGTTAACTGGCGATGCGATGGTGGTGAGAAGCAACGATTTATTGGAATTATTTTGAAGACTGCGAAGAAAGGTATGTGCTGCAAGCTAATAATTCATTTTTAACTTATATGTCTTAAACTTGCCACTAAGTTATGTCTACCTTAATTTAAGTTTTGGCGGTTTAATAACCAACGGCATTTTTTTTTGGCGAAGATTATGTTTAATATGTGCTGTGTTAGTGAACACGCAACAGTAGGTTAACAACCATAGGACAGCCATTCACAGTTACGAAGCTACTTTAATTTGTGTGGGCAGCAAAGCTACTGAATGCTATTAAAATACATTTACATCTGATACTAAAGGGTTCAAACGTTCTACAATGAAAAAAGAAATTAACCTGTAAAATGTAACCTGTAGTGAACCTGAATTGATACGAAGTTTGAACATTCGTCATTTTGCGTTTAACCCTAGTTAATTCGTATAATAAAGGGTACAGATAAACATATCAGTTTTAATGTTTTAATGGGATACAGTAAACCTAGCTCGAGCGCTGACATTTGAATCCTTGAAGACTGCAAATGCTTATGGAACAAGGCATGATGGGATATGCAAATTTAGTATCACCTGAGGTTGTGTGTTGCCCAGTGATTTCCGTGACTGCGTTACCTCACGCAAATGGCATATAAAGTATGAAATTAAATTAAGCTAAGGCAGCAAGTTTCCAGCCTTTTCCAGGTGATCGCTAATTTACAGGTTGGTTGTTTAATAATATATTTTCACGGAACAAACTCCGGTTTCAGATTTAAGAGATATTTTAAATTTAAAATACGCCAGGCGGGAATTTGAAAAAGGAAGCCGCGAGCATCATGTCGGACAACTTTACACGAATTCGAAGTAAGTAGAGTACCCCAGTAGAGTATGTTAGGAATAATAATTGACCACTTGATTCAGAAATCGATGAGCGCTTATTTAGAAACCGCCATTTTCGACAAAATACACGAATGCTTTTTTCGTTCAAGTAAAAAGAGTCACTCGAAGGAATTCGAGGAATGTCTATTTCTTCCTTTTTGTCGTCAACTCGACATTGGAGGCGCACTCAATACGACAAGTAACCTTCTGGGAAGAATAAAACGTCTGAACTGATACGTTTTACCATGGTAAATTTTGTTTTCATTTTTCTCCGGCCGTGGTAAAGGGCTTTTACCATAGTAAACTACTAAGTTTGACCTCAACCATTATTAACTGCACTCGAAAAAGGAAAGAACTCCAGCGTTTAGGTTACTAAATGTATCGATAACCATTTAATGCAACATACAATGAATTATGTATAAAACTGAAATCACCGCAAAATTCCATCAGTCGATTACATTATAAATTTGTATTAAATAGAACTAAATTACCCTTTCAGATCAAAAAGAACAGATAGATCAATTTGCTAACATGGCAAGTAAGCATATCCAACAGTGGATAGATAGTGGAGAAGAAGTGAAAGCAAAATTAGCTGTTCTCATTAAGACCCCGTTGGTGGTAGACACTGATGCTCAGCCTGAACTCGATGTAACGACTGATGACACCACCGACACTCGAAAACGAGCCCGCAAACTAACTGCTGTCATGCAGCAAAGTAAAGAGCAAGAAAAAACAGAAAAAGGGAACAAAGAAGATAAGGCTGAGAAGGGACCTGCAAAGAAACGTAAAAAGGACGGTAAGAAGCCTGAGGATTCTAGAAGTAATACAAGCAACAAAGAGAACAAAAACAAACAGCCCAAGAAAGTATCATTGAAGTCAAAATCGAACAAGTCCAAAGAAACCCGCAAACAGTTGACCAACATCGCGAACAAAACGGCAGCTGAGAAAGGAGCGTGCACCAATGCTGCTCAAGATATTTTTACCACATTCATGGAAGCCTTCCCGAAAGGTCCTCTTTCAAATGAGACGTGTAAAGAAACTAACCAGGTTTCACTGGCTGATTCTGACCACAGTGATACTGAAGAGGAGACTGATTGCGAAACAGCTGGTGAATTGTCGTTTGGCATGGCAGCTTATCCCCCAAATATGCCACCTAACTCTGCAACCAACATTATTTCCACTCCTCGCATTATGGAAAGGCAGAAGAAGATTCCTCCTAGCTTAAATGAATCAACAGTAACATCCCCGCGCATTCAGCAACAAAAAACCTCCTTAGTTTTTCAACCCCGGGTTCCAGTTACTCCTTCAACAAGCAGCAGGCAATTGCAAGAACTCCTTCCCCGATATCAGAGCGTTTCACCCACTGGCAGGTCAGGAACACCACTATCAGAAACAGCGGAGATTGTGGCTCGAGCCATGAGCAGTCAGCTAAATGATGACGACGATAGCTATCAATCTGGTGGCTTCAGTGACTTACTGGCCAGGCCTTTAAGTCAAGATGAGGATCAAGAAGTTGAAATCGTAAAAAGAGAGTTAATTGAGCTGCGGGAGGAAAACAGTCGCCTTCATGATGAGATAGCAATGCTCAGATTGCAGCTCAATTCTCCCACGAGAAACCAGCCAAGTTAGTTACCCATTTTTCTTCATTATTAAAAACTATTTAAGTTACATTACACTAATAACAATACAATACAGATAGGAGATGAACTTTAATCGTTTGTCTCACGATGGAGTCACTTTAGATATTGATCGCGACGTTTCGACTGCAATACTGCTAGTCTTCATCAGGCGATGAGGTCGACCTCATCGGCTGATGAAGACTAGCAGTAGTTCATCTCCTATCTTAAAAACCACGATGAACAATAACCACATATTCTATGACAATACACAGCTTCTTAAACTACTTACAATATGATACAACGACACTATTAACAGTACTAGCACAGCTACTTCCACTACTTACAATGCAAAAACAGCTACTTTACACTACTTACTGTACCATGATACTAAACCTGGTACTTAAATACATGACTTGCAATGCTAATACAGTTACACTTTTTAAACAGGGTACGTAATAACTACAAATCGTATGAAAACAAACACAAAGTATTTATAAAAGTTATAAACAGGTGCAGTTCAGGTACGCAGTTCAGTTCAAATTGTGGGGCTAAAATGTTACAGCGTTAATTAGTTTAAAATTACTTACACATGTCGAGAACCAAACACGGTTCAAAGTGTTCGTTCGTCTAGAGGCTAATGCCCTCTTTCTGTATTTCTACAGTGCATTTATACGTCATTTCTCTAATGTTTACCCCCTCCTCTTCCAGTTCCATCAGCTGAAGTATTGCGGTACATGAGGGACATTTTAGCAGCCAATACAGCAGATGGAACGGAACTCTTACCTGAAATTCCTGATGTTCCAACTCAACAATACACAATTCGAGCAAACCTGGAACCACGGTCTAGCCAGGTAGGGAACGTTAAGCCTAATTTCATATTATCAACTCAGATCTCACAGCAATGATTATCGTACCGTTTAAAAGCTAGTAAACCAGCTTACAGTGAAAACCATAATAAACCATGAACGCCTGAGATAATTTCTGAAATGTTTATTGTTCTTAACGACCAATCGGATTCGAGGACGTTACCGCAACAGTAATTAGCTACAAGGTTTCGATTCTTAAATCACGAAACGACTTTTTCGTCTACGATAAATCTTCAGACCACCGCCGATTAACAAACACACTGAAATTGTTATTTTTCTTCTATTTCAGCGTTTATGCATAAACAAAGAATAATTATATACGGCCCTTTCCGATATTTTTTTTTTCTTGCCCTTCTCCTTTCCTTTTCCTCTGCCCTTTTATTTCCGTTATCTTTTACTCTTCATATCCCCTTTCTGTCGGTCATAAAAACTTTGCTGTAAATTGTGAATAAAGCCTGGAAATGGGACCATAATCAATTTTAGGTGCTTTTGCCCATTTTAGCACCAATTTTGCACCAAAAACGGATAAGGTTTTTTCCGATTACTTCTGCCAGAATGCGGTTGATATCCAAAACAGACAGTCGTGAAAATAGGTCTATCCTAGCTCTATTAACTGCTTCTCGAGAATGTCCGGTGGCATGCAGATCGCTGACGTCGCAAGTGGTACAATGGCTGCTCCTCGGAATGTCGACTAAACTTGACTTCAGCAGCGAAAGGGTTAATGGTTTTCACTGCAATCAGGTCGTAAGCAGTCTTTTCTTTTTGACAAAATTTGTGAATGCGAGGCAACGGATCATCTATTGGCTCAGTTCAAATTACCTTGGTTAACGTTGAATAAACATTGAATAAGCCCGGCTGGGCTCTATCCTGTGTAGAACGCACAAGTCAAAGAAGGGTCAGTTAACAGAGTTCAGGGGAAAAAATATTGCAAGTAGAGCTACGATGACGACACTCCTCTTTGTCTTGGTGGAAGATGACAACTTTAGGAAACAATAGTGATGCTATAGTTATTATGGTTTTGTTTATATAGTGTGGACGTACAGCGGCCTGGGTTTTGCCACTTGACTGATTATCAGTAGTCGAAATACGGTATAAAACGGCTAGACAGAATTTCGTCGGTCTCCTCTTTGTACAAGAGTGTATAAGTTACCTGGGGCGGAAGTGTAAAATGGTACCTATAATCTGACCGCTAACTTATATTTCTTTACAGGCCCCAACTGATGCCGTGAGGCTGCTCGAGAAGAGTGACGTGTTTGTCAACCGCAATGCACTTCGAAGCATCGTCCAAACTGGGCATTCAAAGGGTGCACTGTTCCTTCTTAAAAAGCTAATTCCCCTAGTATTCTCCACAAAAGAACTCGGAAATTCATGCGGGCAAGGAATTGGCAAAGGAGGAAAGGCCAACAATGAAGGAAAGCTGCCATTGAATCAACAGAAAGTTAATGCCTGTAAAGGTAGGGAAATTACTACCGTCCTTATTTAAATGGAGGTACTTAAAAAAATAATAATAATAGCCCCTATCATGGTGTTTTATCTTTTGATTCAATCCTTCGACTGAAAAGAGCACCTTTCAATAGGAGTGACTCGCATTTTCTTTTCAGTCTAATAGCATCCACACTTTCTCTGGCAAAGTAGCAAGGAAAAGAAAAGAAAAGAAAACTCAGTGAGCGAGACTGCATAATCATTTTGTCTACACTTTCAGTAAACGAGTAAGACTCCCAGGTTTAGCCTCCTTGGGCTCGTCACACGTTGGAGGAGGAATGCGTGACGAGCCAAAAGAACATCTGCGTAGGAAGCTTTCATCGACTCGTGTCGGCTAACCTTGTAAACTATTTGCTTTGCAGATAATGTCACAGCCTTCTGCGTACAAAACAATAAAGAAAAACCCAGTGAAAAGGACATAAATCAAGCATTTACGCAGCAAGTGACTTGTGCCCGAACAAAGCTGAACATTAAAGGACCCTAGTCAGCCATGCCTTTGTTTTTGTTTGCATGTGCATTTTTCAGTATTTTATTCCATGCAAAACCTTTAAACGGGTCCAAATGAAAGAGATTGCCGTTAAACTGTCAAGGATAATTTAACAGAGTTCCAGTAACACAACTTGGGGCAATGCAGCTAGATTTCATTCCACCATACAATTTCCATACTTTCAATGGCATCGAAAATGGTAGAGGCTGACTAAGGTTCTTTAAATCCAGTGGTATTTGTAATAAATGACGGTAATTGGGGCAAAGTGTAAGAAAACTTAACATTAGTCGCTTTGTACGCCTTTTTGATGAACAGTAAGAGATTAGCCATAAAGAAAAAGCGTTATAAGTGTTAGAAAATGATATTTTTTGTTAAACCTTTTTAACAATCGGTGCATGAAGGCCATAAAAGTTAGCGCCAAAAGACACACGGTATGCGTAGACCCCGCCGGAACACGGCACGTCACATAGTGGCTGAGAATCGTTGCGATATAGAACTAAAGATATCAACTTATATAGATTTATTCAATTAATCAAACAGACGAAGTTATGTTGGCCCTTTATTTTAGCGTACCAAACCACCGGGGGTTCATAATATTTTGCTTTACTGTATGAGTCATCAGGTACACGATTTTCTACATAATTATATATATTAGGGATTCACGATTTGTCATGTTTGAATTTGAATGGACCTGAAATAAAATGCGTTATTTCTGAACACGTTTTCTGTACTTTTATGCTATTTTTAATACAGCAAGGTGAAGCGGTTTATCTCAAGATTGAATTGTCAGGCGTGTATTGTGCTGGTTTTATATTACAAATATGCACGGCACGCAAGCCCGTGCTCCGATTTGTCACGCGTGGCATCCCATGTTACCGGTCAGCCATTTTTGTAGCGTAAT
>OX393568.1:15110349-15117849 GCA_947652115.1 Blastomussa wellsi | reverse complement strand
CAGCGAATGGTAAGTCACGTAGCCAGTCACTTGTAACACGTGCTTGAGATGTATATATTTTATTTCGTCGCTCCAGTATTTTTTGACGTCCTTTTACAATATTCCGGGTCGGATTTTTATTCTTATGCTTTTTTTTATTTTGGTTTATTCGTATAGATCGTGAGATCTGCGAAGGCAAGACTGAGGAATCTCACTGCACACGAGAATATCGAAGGTGCTACAGCCTCGCACACTGCCACTTCCGGACCTGCTACAAGCGGAGAGGCGGTAAGCTGTCCTGTTTTACTTTAATGGACGGTTTCATACAGATTATATAATTAAATATACATGCCTAACTGATCGATGTTCCGTGTTTTAGACCCAAGATAGCAGTGAAAATGCTACGAATACTGTGCAGAAAGAAGGCGGAAATGAGGCAAGCGCTGCGGAAGTAGATGTAAGACATATTTGTTGTTGTGTTTAATTTCTAAACGATTCCTATTCATACATTAATCCAGGAGAATGTGACCCCAACACATAAGCAGAAATTACAGTATTGGTTAGCATTATTTTTTTATTCAATGTTTATAATGAATACTTCAAAATTTTAAAAGGGAGAAGAGGACATGCCCAGTGATCATGTAGGATATGAAGCATTAGCTGTTGAACAGCCAGTGAGTACCTTGATTAATTTTATATCCCCTACCTCTCTGTTGACTGTTTGATGGAAGATCTGTATATTCTAGGAAATTCACCTCCCGGCATACCATACAAGTCACATTTTTTTTTTAATAGGCACAAAAAGAATCCATGCTAATTAGCCACATAAGTACTAGTGTTGAAAACTGCAGCCTTCACCCTGCTAACACGTGCAAAGCCAGTACACAGGTAAATTACTCACTTTTACTATCTCAAGGTCTGTATATATAGGTGTGCAAAAAATTATTATTATCAAGTCCCTTGGAATCTCTCTGGTTCCCTTAGTGCATGACAGTCAAAATGTAACAAAATTCTTATTATTTGAATATGTCTAATTAAATTAATCTTTCTGGTGCATCCTAGGACCAATCAACTCAGACACTTTCCGACCAAACCTGTAATCTTCTTCTAAGGGAAGTAGATGTGCTGAAGAGGCAGTTGGAATCGGCCCAAGATGCAAATAGCAATTGTCAAGGGAAAAATAAACAACTGAAGCGTAAAGGTTAGGTGAAGCAAACAGTATCACATCACTTATTTGCCACATTCTCACACACAGAGATGCATAATACTGTACAATGAAAATGTTGTACGGAGGGTTGTTATATAATTTAAGTCAAAAATTTTAAACATATATTAGTGAGGTTTGGTTATTGGACGAGCACCACAAAAACTGAATTTTGACCTATTTTTGTTTCAGTAAATGCATTAACTCATAAAGTAGAAGATCTTGAGTGTCAATTAAATATGGCTCATGAAGAAATTGCATCTAATTTGAATGATTCAACCAATGTTGGTGCTGAGGATGCCCCCACTGATGATCGGGAAATATATCAGGAGGATTTAGATGACGATGATAATGAAACCATCGAGGAGGAGCCAGACCTATTTTCCTCTGGTGGAGATGATCTGTTTAGTGAGAGTGATGAACAAACAGACACCGAGGATGAATTAACAGAAATAAAAATCAAAAGGTAACGTATATCCCCAAAAGGTTTCTAGAAGTTCACTGTACCTACCATTATAGAAATAACATGTGTATGAACAGGGCTATAATTGCTCAAGTACTCATTTATTTTATGGGTAGGCTGAACTGTTGGTAATACTAGGGACATACATGATGGAATAGTAAAACAACTTTGTGAATAATATTGTGCAGCCCTAAAGATATTTGTTTGCCAAAAGATAATTCTTTTACTTATCACCCCCCCCCCCCCTCATCCCCTTTGAAAATGGAAATATTTCAAAACCTGTTGTTCCATTAGGTGGGTATCAAAGGAGCTCAATGTGTACTTTCCTAATACATAAACCATATACATTGACTTTTTTAATTTCTTTATTTATTTTATATTCAGCATTCCTCTTTCAAACAACCATAATCTAAGGACAGAGCCAAAACATATAGTGTTCTTATCAAAACTCCTGCTGTTGTTCCACTTTTGCCACATTTGTCGGTCTGACATTCAACCCACTGTGACAGCGAAGCAGAATGGCACTGAGGTTGTTATAAAAACATCTTGTAACAACCCCAGTTGTGGAAAAGACAACACCTGGAACAGCCAGCCTCTTGTGCCAGGCACCAAGACTGCTGCTGGGAACTTCCTGTTATGTATGGCCACACTCTTTGCTGGTGGTTCCTTCACTAAAGTAAAGCAGATCTTCCAGCATATGGGCTTATCATGCATCTCATTAAATACATTCTTCACCCATCAAAGGGTGAGTTAAACTTGATGCAGTAGTATTCGTAGTACAGGCAGCGACGGATTCACCGTCGAATTTTACTTACATTTCTGGTCTATGCTAGGAGAAGAAATGGCTCAAAGCTTTAATCACGCTTTAACCCATGGACATCTTAACATCACGCAACGGCAAGGAATAATCAAAGTTGTGCCAAAAAAACGTAAAAACAAGCTGTATTTAGAAAACTGGAGACCAATATCTCTTTTGAACATCGACTACAAAATACTATCCAAGACTATTGCAAGTAGAATGAGCAGTGTTCTTCCCCAACTTATACACGGAGACCAAACTGGTTATGTGAAGGGCAGATATATCGGCCAAAATATCAGATTAATACAAGATATAATGAAAATAACACAACAAGAAAACCTACCTGGCATGGCAATTTTTGTCGATTTCAAAAAAGCCTTTGATTCGGTTAATTGGGATTTTTTAACTAAGGTGTTAGAGACTTTTAACTTTGGCCCGCAAATTCGAAAATGGATAAACGTGCTCTACACGGATATTACTAGCTGCGTTATCAACAACGGATACGCATCGGAATTCTTTTCACTGCAAAGGGGAGTCAGACAAGGCTGCCCGTTATCCGGTATACTGTTCGTCCTCTGCGCAGAAATTCTAGCACATGCAGTCAGAAATGATGAAAATATTAAAGGAATACAAATTTATAAAAAGGAATACAAAGTATCTCAGTATGCCGATGATACTACAGCTTTCGTCGCCGATGTAGAGTCAGCAAAAAAGTTGTTTGAAATGCTTCGAGCTTTCCAAGAAACATCAGGCCTGGAAATTAATACGACCAAAACTGAAGGAATGTGGTTAGGATCCTGCAGACATAACACGACAACTCCTTTTGATATAACTTGGCCTTCAGAACCGATATATGCTCTAGGAATCTATTTCTCCTATGATGAAGTTACCGCTTTCAATAAAAATTTTGAACAAAAACTAATTTCAATGAAAAACATCCTCAATCTCTGGAAAACAAGAAATCTTACACTACATGGCCGTATTACTATTCTCAAGAGCCTCGCTCTTTCTAAGCTTGTCTACAATACATCTGTACTCTCCTTCCCACCGGAATTTATATCAGCAGTTAAGTCGACCATATCGCAATTTGTTTGGAATAACATCCCTAAAATAAAACACAATACAATGATCGGCCCAAAAACAAAAGGAGGCTTGGACATGCCGGATTTTGAAATTATCAATAACGCCTTAAAAGTCACCTGGATAAGAAGGTTGCATGAGAGCAACAACGACGCTAGCTGGAGCCACATCCCACTTACTCTCTTAAAATGCGTTGGTGGAATTTTTCTTCTCAAGTGCAATTACGACCTAAAATCCCTTAAATTACAACTGCCTTTACAATTTTACAAAGATGCTTTAAGTATCTGGCAGAAGATAAACCAGCATACTCCTGAAAATAAAGAGCAGGTGTTAAACGAAATCCTGTGGAATAACAGGTTTATTAAAATCAACGGTTTTTCTGTCTATTATAAAAACTGGCACAACGCAGGGGTGATCAGGATTAAAGATATCTTTCAGGATAGCGATTTTTTGACTTTCAATGATTTTTGCCGCATGTTTCCAGTCAAAACCAATTTCTTGATATATTACGGCCTATGTAATGCTATTCCCCAAAATTGGATTCGCCTATTGAAGGAAGCCAGCTTAAATGGCTCTCACAACAATAATGTAGAGTACGTAGATAAAATTCCTATAAATGAGATTTCATGTAAGTCGGCTACTAAATTTCTAATTGATCAAAAATTCATACCCCCTACAGCAGAGCAAAGAATGGTACAGGCAAATCTTAATAAACAAGCTATTGAAACCATTTATACTATTCCTTTCAGAGTGACAAAGGATATTAGACTTGCTATTTTCCAATTTAAGGTTGTGCATCACATCCTCCCAACTAATGCAACACTTTTCAGAGATAAGATAATTCAACAGGACAAGTGTCATCTTTGTGACCAAAAACAAACTTTAAAGCATCTATTTGTACTATGTCCAGACGTGCAAACTTTTTGGGAAACTTTTTGCAATTGGTGGAATGTTATAAATGACGACTCTATCACCCTAAATGAACAAGTCGTCATTTACGGCTTTACAAACAATCTCAGTGAACGTCTTGGTTTAAACCTCTGCTTAATAATCGCTAAGTATTACATCTACTGTGCTTCGCGAGAGAAAGACCCATATTACTTCGAAGTTTTCCTTGTTTTTCTGAAGAGTAAATTATTCATCGAGAAAAGCAAAGCCAAATCGCAAATAAATTTTTAAACGAGTAAAAAAAAAAAAAAAAAAAAAAAAAAAAAAAAAAAAAAAAAAAAGTATTCGTTTATGATAGTTAAGCGCGAAAAGTGCTTAACCTGTAAGCTGTACATGTGACCTAGTTACACCCAAGCTCCTCTCTGGATAAGGGGGGGGGGGCAGGCCTTCCAATATTGGAGCCATGTAAAATCCTGTGCGAAAGATTTTTGCAAGTTTCTATAGCTACATACGTTAGTTATTTAATAGAACCTTTTTTCATGAATCCATGTTGCAGAATAAACTGTTCCCTACAATCCACCTATTCTGGAAGCAGTACCAGGGAAATTTGCTGTCACAGCTCAAAGATCTGGGAGGGATAACCATAGCAGGTGATGGGCGCCATGACAGCATGGGGCACTGTGCCAAATACTGTGCTTACACTATATTCTGCTGCACATTACCTCGCATCATCCACTTTGCACTTGTACAGGTATATATATATTTAACAAATTAATTATAATTTTTCAGGAGATTCCATATTATATATGGCTTTTTTAATGGCAAGGTGAGCTTTCTAACATTTTAGAAAGAAAACAAGGCACTTCTATTTTTATGCAAGGTGGCCTCCATGTATCCTTGTTTTTTAATTACATGTATGTGAGCCGACTTAATCAATATTATTTAAAAAATTTATTTACACCTTAGAGCAAATTAATTTGCAGAGAAATCAGGCAGGAAGCAGTCCGGCAATGGAATTTCTGGGGTTCAAGACCTGCATGACTTTTCTTATTGGATGTGGTGTAGTCATCACCACATTTATATCGGACAGACATGTGCAAATTGCAAGTCACATGAAGAATGTCTTGGAGAACATCACTCACTACTTTGATCTCTGGCATCTGAAAAAAAGTATGAAAATTTTCTGTGTATTACTTTACTGGTTACAGCATTGTCAAACTCGATGTTCTTTACTTTTCACTAACTTGTTTGCTTGACTAAATAATCTTGGGCAGTTGTCATGGTGCGGCCTAGGCCACAAATGCTCCAGGGGTAAAAGTAACTAAGATAATTTAAGAAAACTGACCACATATTAATAAATACTACAATGGCTCTTTTTATTAAATGCTCTATATAAATTGTTCAGAGATCAGAAAAGTCCTGTCCAAGATTGCTAAAGAAAAGGGAAATGAAGATATCCAAGAATGGGTGAAGCCGTGTGAAAAACACCTCTACTGGAGTGCGACTACCACCTTTGATGGTAAAGGATCAGTCATCTGGGCCAAGTTTAAGTCATTTTTAAGTCACATTATAAACAAACATGATGGTCTTGATGAGCCAGACTTCAGAAAGTGTGCTCATGGAGAGATTCCTGATAGGAAATGGCTGGATCCAGGTAAGGTATTTTTTTTGTAAATTATGTAGGTTAGCATTACAAGCCTAGAATACCACCCTTATTAACACTGTATTGGCTTCTTTCTATTATTTTTATCCTATTTATTATTATTATTATTATTATTATTATTATTATTATTATTATTATTAGTATTATTAGTATTATTAGTATCATTATTATTACAAAAGTGAGTCAAATTCATTCAGAACTCAATTCTTAGCTTTTCATTACTAGACCATGCTGGTTATGATAAAATGAAGAAGGCTCTGAAAGCAGAAAGTCTAAAAAAGGGTATAATGAAAGCTTCTCCACTGGCGCAGACAGACTGCCTTGAAGGTTTCCACTCAGTGCTAAACTTGTTCGCCCCAAAGTTGATTGCTTATTCATACATTGGAATGTACTGCAGGTATTTCCATTTTTTGTGTTCCTGTTTGTTTGTTCCAAAATGTACTAGACAAGTTATAATTGTTCAATATTTATGACAAATGTTCTTTTCTTTGTTTGTTTCATTCTTTACAGGCATATTCTAGCAGCACTGCACTTTAATTACAATCTACACAGGGATGACAAAGTTAATGAAGATGACAGTGTCCCCTTAAAAGTGAGCTACCCAAAGTTTAAAAATGGTGAAGCAACTGTTAGAAGTCGAAAAGTCGAACAAAACTTTGGTAAATAAATTAGTTTTATATCAATAAAACTAACAATATGGTTTTTGATATTGAATGCATTCAGTTGCAAAGTCTTGCTAAAAATGCCTTTTTTAATTCTGCAGGTTGAAAAGTCTATTTTTGATAAAAAAATATATATTTCTTTCAATAATACCCATTTCAACAAATAATTCAAGCTACAGGTTTTGAATCTGAACACACTCCAACTGTAGGAAGTGTTTGTTGAAATCATTTTATTTGTGCATGCTCTTCCTTATAATTCCCAACTGTGATACACTGTAAACAGTTGGCACAACCTTCAATAGAATATATAAGCATTGGCAAAGACCAAGTGGGTAAAATTTCCAAAGCAACATTTGTTACTAAGCTCTGCCCACTTACGTGTAGACTTTCTTGTAGACTATGTTGAAGAACTTTTCCAGTTCTTTCTGGGACTGAGCAAAGAACAGCTTCAGGGTGCAGTACAAGACTTGAAAGAGATGACACCAGAGCCAATGAATTCCATGCTGGTGGACAAGCAGCCCAGAGAGGAGGCAATTAAAAAGAGGGCAGACAGGCTGAGCATGGTAACAAGAGATGTACCTCCCACAACAGATACTGGAGAAGGACCTTCCACAGCACCAGGTAGGCCAATTGTCATGTTTCATTAACTACTAAAGGCAATCTCATAACAACGCTTCAAGAGTTAGTTAAAAATAAGCCATACACACAAATGATAACAATAATGATTTGGTTGTTTATTTGCAGTGCCACATCAGCCAGAAG
>OX393568.1:15087849-15097849 GCA_947652115.1 Blastomussa wellsi | reverse complement strand
TCTTAAAGAAGCGCCGTTGATATCATCCTCAGAAAGAGTGATTTTAGGCGAATTTCTTACAGCCATGTCCGATGTGTCCTATATGTTTCTTTAATATTCCCGCGAAACCATCACCACCAAGCCTCGCTTTGAAGTTACCAAAGAAACCGCGACGTCATCACGCATAAGAGCTATTGTCTTAATTTGTTCATCAGATAACTCTAAATCAACTTTGTAGCACTCCTGGAGTAGTTCAGGGTACGATAAATCAAGATATTTCTTTTCATATAAATCTGGGATTGATTTAAATCTCTAGTTTTAGAAATAAATGACTCAGAATATGGATGGATCAAACTGAGGCAAACTGGTTTGATACTGCACTCACTCAGCGATTTGTAAAATTGCTGCAATTCCTCTGTGGATGGTCGCTTTAATGCTGGCTTGTTTTCTGCAGGAGTGTGTTCAGGGATCTGAGCTGCAGCACTGGATTCAATGTTTAAGGAATTGACAGATTCAATTGACTTGTCAAGGTCACTTTTAAGTTTCTTGGCCGAGGAAAAATTAATATCCTTTCCTCTCGCATACTCTACTTGTTTTACTGCAGAAGGTAAAAGCCATGCACATTTCACCTGAGTACATGCAAGTTTTCCATTCAATCTTGTCCACACCTCCAGATATTTGGAGATCAAGAAATCTTAGTTTATTTGGTAGGGTTTTGATAACTAAAAGTCTTGGCATTCCTCATCTAGTATATTCCACGTCAATGTTAGTCACCCCTTCAGAAACTGTCTCTTCTGAAAAGACTTCTCTTTTCAACTTTATCTGGTGTAGCAAACCGGACAAAATTAAAAGGCAAGTTATGTATCAAGACTTCGTTGATGGAGGATTACGTGTGCCAAACATGGAGGTAATGGCTGAATCATTAAAAGTTGCTTGGATTTCGAGGTTTTTATCTACCGATGTGCTGTCAAGGAAGGAAAATTGGAAAGCAATACACCGTATTCATAAATGGCGGCTGCGCGGAACGACCTGGTTTCGAATGCATGAAAATGAGGCTTGGTAGGCCATGGATCACTGATCACAACAAGAATGGCGTCCTCTAGCTCTAGTACAGCTTGTGCTGATACTGTGATTCTTACAGAAGACGATATTCCTGGAGCTTCTTTGGCTGGTAGAAATCCATCTTCACTTAAGAATGAAGAGCTCAAATTTTGGTTACGTTGTCCAGGCGATTCACTTAAGGGGCTGAAGACCAAAGCACAGCTCGTAAAACGGTAAGCACGCCGGCGTTTACAGCTTCCCGAGATCACATCAAATTCCGAGAGTATGCGTGAAATTGAGAAATATTTTTTGATTATATTGCAGAGTCCAAGAGTATATTAAAAACGGAAGAGATGCTATGGTGGTCGATCCTGATCCGGATGAAATATACACGAAAAGAAAGGCGAGGGTTTCGAATCTACCAAATGGCGCCGCACTCTGTCATTTCAAGCGTAAGTGTGAAATATCCGAGCGATGGCTGGGGAAAGTCGCTCGAAAGGATGCCGTCTTTTACGAGAGCAGAAATGAATCAGCATGTGGCAAATTCAGGAAAACGAGTCGCAAATGCTGAGTACCACTCAATTCCAACGAATTTAAGGAAAGCAAAAACATTTCTGCAGGACGAGTACCTAAAAGAAATCGAAGCCAACAGCGATCAGAGGTATTGTTATTTGAGTGCAAAGTGCTTTCATAGTTTCAAGAAGAGTGAAGCTCCCCATGATCTTCGTTTTGCTATGTGCATTGTCTCAGGCCAAGTCATACATGCCAACTGTTCATGCAAAGCTGGCAAAGTGGGATATTGTAATCATGTCCTTGCATTGATGTTCAAAGCATGCAAGTTTAGTTTATTTGACAGCAAAAGCACGGATGATTTGTGATAGGATGATGATGAATTACCTGATCTTGCCTGTACCTCACAGCTCCAGAAATGGCACAAAAAGGGTCGAGGGGACAAAATATCTGCCCAACCAGTAATGGAAGTCACTGTTACTAAGACTAAAATAGATGAGGCAAGGAACAGAGAAGGAGTGAAATGCTTGATATATGATGCAAGATGCAACCCCGAGCATGACTTTCAAGCTGAAATGAACTTGAAAAAGACCCTTGAGAAAATGAATCCTCAAATGGGTTCATCAATTATGGCAAGAGAGCATTCTTCTCTCATCAAAAGCGTGGAGACGAAGTTTGGCAAAAGTCAAATTGGTTCATTTTGTAGCTACCAGTTGACTCATACTGAGGCAAACTTTGTAGCTATCGTTGACATTTCATCTGTTGCAAGAAATGACATTGGTGAAACTGAACTGACTTATCCCAGGTTCCCGCTAAACTCGGGTAGTGATTTTGTCTGCCCTGACAACTTGTCTGAGTCTGAAAAGGCACTTATTAGTTCTCTTGTGGTTGATGAAATTAAGATCAGCAGTATTGAGGAAACCACAAGAGATCAATCATCCTCCGAGCAGTGGAAAAAGGAACGAAAATACCAATTCACTGCTTCAAAATTTGACCTCATCTCGAAAAGGCAAAGGAACCATGAGAAGTTTGCAGTGGATCTCATTAATCCAAAACCATTCACCTCGAGGTATGTGGAGCATGGTATAAAATATGAACCAATTGCTATCCAAGAGTATGAGAAAGTAATGCTCACATGGAAGACACCTGTTAAGGTTCTCAAGAGTGGGTTTGTTGTTTGTCTGGACATGCCATTTTGGGGGGGCTCACCAGATGGCAGAGTTGTCGATTTTGGATGCCGGTATCACTTTGGACTTGCTGAAGTAAAATGTCCGGAAACAAAATTTCAAGTAACCCCACTAGATGCCTGTCAAGACCCCAATTTCTTTTGTGAGGATATCAATGGACAATGTAAACTGAAAAGGAGTCATGCCTACTTTACGCAAGTACAAGGCCAGATGGGTGTAAGTGGATCATCATGGTGTGACTTCATTGTTTACACAAAGAAGGGCATTTCAGTAGAGAGAATTCCATTTCATCCTGCCTACTGGGAAACTCTGAAGCTAAGGCTTCGCACATATTACTTTGACCATTTTATTAAAACTGCAGCAACTGAGTTTGCAAAGTAATATCTACCACTTGTACTTCCTTTTTCCCTTGTTCTTGTTTTATGATAATGACTATAAAACAAAGGGAATACAAATCAAACTAGTTTGAAAGCATTTTAATCAGAAATGCATTTTAATCTACAACAATGATGTAAACAGGTGCTTGAGATTACATTTTATGTACTTTTTTGTACTTGCATCTAGTTTACAGAATACTTCTTGTCTATTTATTTAACATTATTTATCAGTTGACCTATAAACTCAAATTTAGTGATCAGCGGTGAAATTCTCCCGGTAAAAATACAAATACTTAAAAGAAACCAAGTCTTGATACTAGAGATCAGCAAAGTTAGACTCAGGTTTTGCAAAGAATCTCTCTCAACTACACCACCACAACTACAAGAGGTGTAGGTAACCTCAGAAGGAGAATTTATATTATGATCATGGTAATCATTGGAGCTTAACAGGTTGAAAAGAGTTGCAGTTCACACTGAAGCTTATCAGAATTATGATACAGGGTTATCGTAAGGTTTTGAAGTAGTATGTCTGAGTATTTTAAACTTAAGATTCATTATATAACAGTCCTCCTGAGTACCCAGTATTTTTCAACATGTCCTCCTCCCCTAAATTATCCCATATCAATAATTGCTAATATCAACTAAATTATCAGATATAAATAATCTACGTGACGTGTGTAGCACTGGTACCTAGTAAATGATCGGTTACCTTTCTCCCAAAATGGCGGCTTCCAATATGGAAATCAGGATGGAAACTGATGAATATTCAGAAGGTATTTGCATTTTCATGCGAACAAGTTTTGCTTTAATTTGTTTTGGCTTTCTTTTCCAGTCTTCTTCTATGTGTCTTAAGTGTCTTATGCATGTACAGGCGTAAATGTGGACGGAGAGAGAGAGGAGTCTCGGAGTGTTAGCCACGAAAAAAGGAAGATAGGCAAGGTTAGTATTTTCGAACAGTCCGAGTGTAGATGCTTGACTGATCCTATTATTTTTATTTCCATTTTCGAAAGCTTGTATTTTTTCTTATATGGCCTATATTTTGCCGCTTCATCACCGATTCTTGTATGCCTTGATCTTGTTGTTTGTTAAGAAGACAGTTGAGCATAGATGCCAACCTGACGAACCTAAAATCATTAAAACCCGGGTGACCTCTGTCTTCTCGACTCCAAATATAAGTTATTGGATTAAGAAAAGTAGAGGTCCGATGATTCAACAACAAAAAAGCCCAAAAAAGCGTTAAATATCGTCCAAAGATGTTCACAAAGCGGCGAAAATAAGTGTAGAAATTCGTAGGTCAATGGTGGGTAAAACATGTAATTCTTACTTCATACACAGGCACAGCCTGCTTCATACATGTCCAGGAGATTTGGTCACCCGTAGGTGAGATCGGGAAAGTTTACATAGATGTATAAGCTGAAATCAAACCTCAATTACAATACATTGTAAGTTATTTTAACTTATACTACAGATTAAACAGATTAATGCACCAGTCATTTGAAGCCCCCTGTCCCCCCTTCTTGGGTATGAGCGTGGTAAAGGGAGACCTTCCCTTCAGATTGCATTCACTCCATTTTGGTCCCCCGTTAGGCAGGGAATGCCAATTATATTGACTCACTCGATTGATCAGATCATTAATTAATGCGATTATTGAAGCGAAATACACCAAATTATAAAAAAATTCTTTTTGAAATGTGTCAATGAAGGCTATTATAACAAGAGAAATTTTCAAAGTCTGTTCATGAACAGTAGGCAGATTTTATTGACATTGCATTGAACTCCGCCTGGGGATGGCTTAGGCCAGTCCCCTGCCGGTCCCAAGCCCGGATAAAGGAGGAGGGTTGGGCGTGAGGTCAGCTACCTCACCCGGTAAAAAGGACCCAGCTACAGAAACGAATACTAGAGAACCCCGAAACTCAGTCCTGCGCAGACAGGAAGGCGGCCCTACCGGGTCGCGGATGACACGGAGTGGTGAAAGCCCACGGGAAGCCACTACGCCGAAACTTCTCGACACCAGGACGACTATCAACATCGCAACTTGGAATGTAAGTACCCCCCAAGGGAAGCGCAAACGTGGACGGCCGAAGACCACCTGGCGGCGCTCAACTGAAGCTGAAGTTAAGGCCGCTGGCCTGACGTGGGGACAGCTCGAGCGGAAGGCCCAGGACAGGAGGGGATGGCGAACTCTGGTGGACGACCTATGTTCCGTACGGAACGACAGGAACTAGAGAGAGATTCATAATTATGATTGACTCATTGCAGCTCTGATCTCAGAAGACTTGATCGTCTATGACCTATTTGATAATATTATTAAGCTGAAAGTTAATATGCAATTTTTTGGGGGCGGTCTGGATTCATGTCTTAGCTTTTTCAAATAGTGGTCTTCTTCCTTGTCTATTGTGGGGCCTTTGCAAGTATATTGCTAGCTGCACTGAAATCAGCGTGTTCATTTGTCAAGGGAGTGCCATTTGTGTGGAACATGTGGGCGGCAGAGTTCTCCATTCAATTATTGTCCCATGGACCAGGGACTTCACGGTCGTTACTCTGGCTTCACTTGCTTTCACTTGCATTGAAAGTGAATGCCTTGCTCATGCCTGAGGGGGGTGGGGGGTTGCAGGGGTTTCAAATGACTGGAGCACAACATACTTCATTCGAACTAAAGCCTGAAGAGTTTAAGCCGGTACAAAATTTGTGTGTTATTTTGGGGTACTCAAAAAAAGTTATGTATTATACCAATATTAATCCATTGACACCTGAAACGCCCTAAACCGCCCGTCAAGGATCTGGGCATTTGTCCTGCTTGTGACGTCATCACCTTTTATCGAGAAAGGCATCATCTATGCTCAATTTTTGGAGCAGGACGAGACCTTTCCACCAATACCTTAACCAGCTCAATTGGCTTGATGGCGCTTGAAATATGCACCAAAACGTTTTAAAATTAAGGTAAAAAACTCAGGGGAAAATTTCCCCTTTCCACCCTTTGCATGTCCATGGAGAGTATTTCTTGCCTGGCTAACGCTTTCTCGGAAATTCTTGAACTCAAAAGAAGCCTAGTAGAAGGCCAACAACTGCAGCAAAAAGATAGGAAGAAGAGAAAAAGGGAAAGCGAAAAAAAAATGATAAAAAACGAAAAGCCTAAAGTGGTGGGAGGGTTTATCGCCCAAAAACTATCTTGAAATTTTGACTTTTGCGCATGCTCGAGCAAAAAAGTTGTCAAACCTGCTACTAGTGAAATGCAAGGCCCCATTCTACGTTTCGAAGGTCATTTTCATTGATTTGAAGCTATTTCAGCAATTCTATACCTCAAAATGTCAAAAACGTCTTAAAAATGAGCTTTTTTGGAAAAACTCCAGGTGTCAATGGGTTAACTGGGAGGGGTCACATGGTTTACATGAAGTTCTCAAATTTCAGGGGTTTTAGTCATCGTTTGTGTTTGGATGGTACGTACAAGTTTATGCTGTTACATTGTATTTGTACCCACCATTCCCCACCCTTTGGTCGGTAGGGAGGTTGTCGTTTATCTTTTTCCTTCATATCCATATTTTAAATAGTTTTAAATAATGAATTGATGTAATTGCTGATGAATGTTTCGTGCTTAAATAAAGATTACATATACATCCCTTGGGAAGGCGATTGTTATAGTTTGATTGTGACTGTTATTCATGCACTCAACTTTTTTTTGGAATAAAGCATTTTTAAATTGATTCAAACATGGTCAAAAATAATGCACACCAGTCTACGCAAAGACAAAGAAAAACTCACGAAGACCATATCTTTGCAGTGTAAACTCAAAGCTCATACATTTACAAACAAAACTACGATATCATAGGTATTTGTAATATGAATTTAAAATAACTTACCTTCGACGATTTTGATGAAACCTTCTAGGCTCTTTTCTTGGGGCCACCAAACCACAATATCTAACTTATTTCGGCCCCTAAAAATCATTGATGTTGTACCATACTGCGCCATGGCTTTTTTGTTTTTATTTTCGTTCATGTGGAATGTGAATTTATGTGGGTGGTGGTGGGCCACATCTATTTTCCAACGGGTTAAAAAGTTATCTACATTGTTTATTTAGGGCTAATCTTTTTGATGATTAATACAGCAGGTTTGTGTTTTAAAAAAGTAACGATGTGTAATTCTTTGTTTTTCAGTGAATTGTCAAATGCCCCACCCCCAGACAGCCCGTTATGAGCAAATGCCTAATGGTGGGGACCTACAACTTGTCTAAAACCCAAATTCCTGGGGGGTGCTCATTGAAATTGACAGAGCCATAAGTCTCAAGCAATTTTCTTTTTTTACCAATAGAAAAGGGTCATGTCTTGAATTTGCATTAATAATTTGAGAAAGAATGAAGCAGCTACTATGTTTCCAATCTGTTTTTACTCTTCAGTTACCTTTAAGCTTAGTTATGCTATTATTTTGTTTTATAATATACAAAAACCATAAATATACTTTGAGTTTGATTTTCCTGCTTTCAGAAGTACTTGGTAGTATATTTATACATTAAAAATTATTTCATTAGCATAACTTTAAAGTTTAATCGGAAGAAAGTGTTATAAAGCAAGCAAAATGAAATATTAATAACTTCATCAGTCATTATCAGTGGCTAATTACCTCTGAGAGTGCAGATAATCATGATAGAAATTGTTTTCATCAAAGAATTTGGTGCAATGAAGATAACTACCTTGATTCCCCACGGGCAGTTCTCACAGGGGTAATTGCCCATTTGCATTATTGAGCCTTCATTTAACACCTATATTAAGTCCTAAAAACTTAATTTGGAGAACACCTGTCATTCAGACCGGTTTCCAGAAATAGTATTTACTCCCCCTCTATACTTCATCCCCATCTCACAAAGTGTTCTTGTAAGGCCAACCTGCCCTAATAGCCTAACTGGCCCATAGCTCCAGCACTTACATGTAACTCCGGTTTCTGTAGCATTAAGCGGCTGAGAGTTTTGCTACTCCCCTGGGTGGGATTCTAGTCCATCTCAGGTTACTCCCAAGCAGTAAATTCATCAGTACCCATTTATATACCTGGGTGGAGAGAGGCATTATGAAAGTAATTTGTCTTGTCTAAGAATGCAACGCAGTGCCCCAGTCGAGGCTTGAACCCGGATCGCTCGATCTGGAGTCCAGTGCACTAACCATTAGGCCACCGCACCTCCCATAAATCAACTTGCCATTTCCCTAAACATTCCCTGCAACAATCATTAATACAATGTATATCATCTATAGTGGGTGGCGCAGTGGCCTAATGGTTAGTGCGCTGGACTCTGGGCTGAACGGTCCGGGTTCGAGCCTTTGCCGGGGCACTGCGTTGTATTCTTAGGCAAGACACTTTACACTCACAGTGCCTCTCTTCACCCAGGTGTATAAATGGGTACCGGCGAATCTACTGCTGGGGGGTAACCCTGCGATGGACTAGCATCCCATCCAGGGGGGAGTAGAAATACTCTTAGTCGCTTCATGCTACAGAAACCAGGATAAGCTCCGGCCTGATGGGCCACTTGGCTCGCACCACAGACTTTACCTTTTACCTTATATCATCTATAGTAAAAATTGATATAGCATACATAAATTGTTTGTTAAATTTGACACTGACATATTGCATAAATTTTATTTTTTTAAAAGTTAACAGTCTGATAACATTTTTATAACAGTGTTAACTTCAGGTAGTTAGAATTGTAGCCTGCAGGTTGTGGATTACTAAACATGGATTATTTGTTTATTACTATTTTTTTATATTTTACATGGATTATTTATACTATGTCACTGTTATTTGTGCATATCTTTACAGACCTGTCGCGCCTGTGGTCAAGAAGCTCCCATAGCTTTAAGGAAATGTAGAACTTGTGGAGATGAGTTTCCCAAAAAGGAAAAAGATTGGGCATCCATAAGAAAGCTTAAAAAACCTAATCCCACTGTGCAGCGAGACCTCTTGGAACGTAGGGTAATTAATTTAATTCAGAAAATTGTAGAATTGAAAATTGAACTTGTGACATGATGCTCAATATTTCTCTGGGCTACTTGGCGTGAAGTCAGTTAACAAGACACTTGAAGAATTTGAGTTAAAGTGTTTGAAATTAATCCATTCCTCGAGAAGACCTGTTAAGCACCACCGAGTGCTGGAACAAAAAGGTGGGAGTGGCATATAAAGAGGTGGAGGAGGCCCCAGTAGGGGAAGGGGGTGATCTGTCAAGCCTGCAGTCCAGACAGGTGTTTTACCCATGTGAGAATCAGAGAGTATAGGGTACTAAGCACAGTAGTGGGGGTCAGTAAATATGGAAAGCTTCTACAGTAAGGCACTTGGCTTTCAGTTATACTATTAGTAACTTGAAAGGAAGAAAGCAGTTTAATTTGAAGGCCTACCCAAAGTGGAAGGCAAAAGGCCTGATGGTTAGTAACTGCACTTGACAGTAAGAAAACACACACCACTGGGCCAGAGGGGGCAGATTTAAACGGGGGTGTCCGAGCCAAAGGATCATAAAAGTATGAATTGAACCAGGCATAGCCCCTGCCCCAAAGGGGCACTTTGCTTATGTGCAAACCTCACCTTTATCATTCCCTTCAGTACCCATAATGATTTGCACTCCTCAAGAGGCCAGTCAACATGCAATGAGGAATTTAATTTGTTGGGTCATTCTGGCCTTTGACTTTCTTAGAGGTGTAGTGAAGACCAAAGTTCCTTCTTGCGCCACCCTCCCCTAAAAACATTCAATGTAAGTATATAATTGTGCGAGACTACTTCCACAATACTAAAAATACTTACATATGTAATTTTTTTTTACCCCCCCCCCCAAAAAAAAAAAAAAAAAAAAACCAAAACAAAGAAACCTTCTTGCTGACAGCTTTCATAATAATGGGTTTGAAGTCATCATGAATTAAAATTTTTTATAATGTA
>OX393568.1:15080349-15082849 GCA_947652115.1 Blastomussa wellsi | reverse complement strand
ACCCATTTATATACCTGGGTGGAGAGAGGCATTATGAAAGTAATTTGTCTTGCCTAAGAATGCAACGCAGTGCCCCAGTCGAGGCTTGAACCCGGATCGCTCGATCTGGAGTCCAGTGCACTAACCATTAGGCCACCGCACCTCCCATAAATCAACTTGCCATTTCCCTAAACATTCCCTGCAACAATCATTAATACAATGTATATCATCTATAGTGGGTGGCGCAGTGGCCTAATGGTTAGTGCGCTGGACTCTGGGCTGAACGGTCCGGGTTCGAGCCTTTGCCGGGGCACTGCGTTGTATTCTTAGGCAAGACACTTTACACTCACAGTGCCTCTCTTCACCCAGGTGTATAAATGGGTACCGGCGAATCTACTGCTGGGGGGTAACCCTGCGATGGACTAGCATCCCATCCAGGGGGGAGTAGAAATACTCTTAGTCGCTTCATGCTACAGAAACCAGGATAAGCTCCGGCCTGATGGGCCACTTGGCTCGCACCACAGACTTTACCTTTTACCTTATATCATCTATAGTAAAAATTGATATAGCATACATAAATTGTTTGTTAAATTTGACACTGACATATTGCATAAATTTTATTTTTTTAAAAGTTAACAGTCTGATAACATTTTTATAACAGTGTTAACTTCAGGTAGTTAGAATTGTAGCCTGCAGGTTGTGGATTACTAAACATGGATTATTTGTTTATTACTATTTTTTTATATTTTACATGGATTATTTATACTATGTCACTGTTATTTGTGCATATCTTTACAGACCTGTCGCGCCTGTGGTCAAGAAGCTCCCATAGCTTTAAGGAAATGTAGAACTTGTGGGGATGAGTTTCCCAAAAAGGAAAAAGATTGGGCATCCATAAGAAAGCTTAAAAAACCTAATCCCACTGTGCAGCGAGACCTCTTGGAACGTAGGGTAATTAATTTAATTCAGAAAATTGTAGAATTGAAAATTGAACTTGTGACATGATGCTCAATATTTCTCTGGGCTACTTGGCGTGAAGTCAGTTAACAAGACACTTGAAGAATTTGAGTTAAAGTGTTTGAAATTAATCCATTCCTCGAGAAGACCTGTTAAGCACCACCGAGTGCTGGAACAAAAGGTGGGGAGTGGCATATAAAGAGGTGGAGGAGGCCCCAGTAGGGGAAGGGGGTGATCTGTCAAGCCTGCAGTCCAGACAGGTGTTTTACCCATGTGAGAATCAGAGAGTATAGGATACTAAGCACAGTAGTGGGGGTCAGTAAATATGGAAAGCTTCTACAGTAAGGCACTTGGCTTTCAGTTATACTATTAGTAACTTGAAAGGAAGAAAGCAGTTTAATTTGAAGGCCTACCCAAAGTGGAAGGCAAAAGGCCTGATGGTTAGTAACTGCACTTGACAGTAAGAAAACACACACCACTGGGCCAGAGGGGGCAGATTTAAACGGGGGTGTCCGAGCCAAAGGATCATAAAAGTATGAATTGAACCAGGCATAGCCCCTGCCCCAAAGGGGCACTTTGCTTATGTGCAAACCTCACCTTTATCATTCCCTTCAGTACCCATAATGATTTGCACTCCTCAAGAGGCCAGTCAACATGCAATGAGGAATTTAATTTGTTGGGTCATTCTGGCCTTTGACTTTCTTAGAGGTGTAGTGAAGACCAAAGTTCCTTCTTGCGCCACCCTCCCCTAAAAACATTCAATGTAAGTATATAATTGTGCGAGACTACTTCCACAATACTAAAAATACTTACATATGTAATTTTTTTTTACCCCCCCCCCCAAAAAAAAAAAAAAAAAAAAAAACCAAAACAAAGAAACCTTCTTGCTGACAGCTTTCATAATAATGGGTTTGAAGTCATCATGAATTAAAATTTTTTATAATGTATAAAATTGCCTTGAAACCGAAGGGAACCTTAATTACTAGGTTCCAACACCACAGAGGTAAATATTCAACTGAGAAGAAAGAGGAATAGCTAACAATGGGAAAGATTGAGATGAACTTGACAGGGCCTGAATTTGTCAAGATCTGGCATGAAGAAAGATATAAGCTTCTTAGGAGGGTTCTTGTTATTTTCATTCTATTATGCATCTTGAAATGGGATGTTATTATTTTTGGCAGGCAGATATACTGAATCACCATTGCGACTATGACATAGTGATTATGTTTAAAAGAAAGCACCTTAATGGTGTCTCGATCTCAACATATGGCACTCTTGGGCTTGGGGAAGCCTTTGTCTCAGGAGAAGGAGTAATGGGGACCACATTTAAGGATATGTTTGAGGCCTTCTGTGAGGAATATGGTGATTACCTTAAGATTTATTCCTTGTCATGATTTATCACTAAGAAACTAAGAATGATTAAATATCTAAATTGCAAAATAGAGGTCTCATTTTTGTAAAGAAATTAATATAAAGTAGACCCTATTATGAAATACACTGTAAAAATCAATATGCACAGAAAAGTTGCTCTGCCCTTTTTATTCAGAATTAGCATGATGTAATT
>OX393568.1:15072849-15075349 GCA_947652115.1 Blastomussa wellsi | reverse complement strand
TCTGATAACATTTTTATAACAGTGTTAACTTCAGGTAGTTAGAATTGTAGCCTGCAGGTTGTGGATTACTAAACATGGATTATTTGTTTATTACTATTTTTTTATATTTTACATGGATTATTTATACTATGTCACTGTTATTTGTGCATATCTTTACAGACCTGTCGCGCCTGTGGTCAAGAAGCTCCCATAGCTTTAAGGAAATGTAGAACTTGTGGAGATGAGTTTCCCAAAAAGGAAAAAGATTGGGCATCCATAAGAAAGCTTAAAAAACCTAATCCCACTGTGCAGCGAGACCTCTTGGAACGTAGGGTAATTAATTTAATTCAGAAAATTGTAGAATTGAAAATTGAACTTGTGACATGATGCTCAATATTTCTCTGGGCTACTTGGCGTGAAGTCAGTTAACAAGACACTTGAAGAATTTGAGTTAAAGTGTTTGAAATTAATCCATTCCTCGAGAAGACCTGTTAAGCACCACCGAGTGCTGGAACAAAAAGGTGGGAGTGGCATATAAAGAGGTGGAGGAGGCCCCAGTAGGGGAAGGGGGTGATCTGTCAAGCCTGCAGTCCAAACAGGTGTTTTACCCATGTGAGAATCAGAGAGTATAGGGTACTAAGCACAGTAGTGGGGGTCAGTAAATATGGAAAGCTTCTACAGTAAGGCACTTGGCTTTCAGTTATACTATTAGTAACTTGAAAGGAAGAAAGCAGTTTAATTTGAAGGCCTACCCAAAGTGGAAGGCAAAAGGCCTGATGGTTAGTAACTGCACTTGACAGTAAGAAAACACACACCACTGGGCCAGAGGGGGCAGATTTAAACGGGGGTGTCCGAGCCAAAGGATCATAAAAGTATGAATTGAACCAGGCATAGCCCCTGCCCCAAAGGGGCACTTTGCTTATGTGCAAACCTCACCTTTATCATTCCCTTCAGTACCCATAATGATTTGCACTCCTCAAGAGGCCAGTCAACATGCAATGAGGAATTTAATTTGTTGGGTCATTCTGGCCTTTGACTTTCTTAGAGGTGTAGTGAAGACCAAAGTTCCTTCTTGCGCCACCCTCCCCTAAAAACATTCAATGTAAGTATATAATTGTGCGAGACTACTTCCACAATACTAAAAATACTTACATATGTAATTTTTTTTTACCCCCCCCCCCCTCCAAAAAAAAAAAAAAAAAAAACCAAAACAAAGAAACCTTCTTGCTGACAGCTTTCATAATAATGGGTTTGAAGTCATCATGAATTAAAATTTTTTATAATGTATAAAATTGCCTTGAAACCGAAGGGAACCTTAATTACTAGGTTCCAACACCACAGAGGTAAATATTCAACTGAGAAGAAAGAGGAATAGCTAACAATGGGAAAGATTGAGATGAACTTGACAGGGCCTGAATTTGTCAAGATCTGGCATGAAGAAAGATATAAGCTTCTTAGGAGGGTTCTTGTTATTTTCATTCTATTATGCATCTTGAAATGGGATGTTATTATTTTTGGCAGGCAGATATACTGAATCACCATTGCGACTATGACATAGTGATTATGTTTAAAAGAAAGCACCTTAATGGTGTCTCGATCTCAACATATGGCACTCTTGGGCTTGGGGAAGCCTTTGTCTCAGGAGAAGGAGTAATGGGGACCACATTTAAGGATATGTTTGAGGCCTTCTGTGAGGAATATGGTGATTACCTTAAGATTTATTCCTTGTCATGATTTATCACTAAGAAACTAAGAATGATTAAATATCTAAATTGCAAAATAGAGGTCTCATTTTTGTAAAGAAATTAATATAAAGTAGACCCTATTATGAAATACACTGTAAAAATCAATATGCACAGAAAAGTTGCTCTGCCCTTTTAATACAGAATTAGCATGATGTAATTTTCTTGCAGAATGGTACCAATTAATTGACCAGTTTTCTTTATTGTTTCATATTGTTAAAGGAAATTGAAATTACATATTCATTTCACAAGTGCAATAAAATATTTTCAATATTTTTATCAGATCGATCTGCAAGGTTTACCTTCAGTTTGTTAGAGTTTGAAAATTGCCCATGCATGCCAATTTGCTTCTCATATTGTACATTTATTTATCATTTGTATCATAGTAAGCTCTATTTCGAGTGCCATTATAGTATAAGCTAATTTTTTTGTGATTGCCATTGTTTATTAATCACAGGGCTATCAAAGTGTGCTAGTAGATGGGATTTGAAAGTCACAAAAAAGTTTTTGCAGGGGAGGGGGGGGGGGGGAGAGTGGTGAAACCTTTGGATCCTTCTGCTGTGAGTACATTGTTTGTGTAAACCTTTTATTCTGCCTATATATATATGTATAGTTTCACCCTGAGGAAGACCGGTCTATCCGGCCGAAATATAGGTGATTAACAAAACAATACTCTTGTTCTCATTTATGTTACGTATATATACATATATATACATGATTTCTACCCTTCAATCACTGAGAAATTGCTCTCAAAGGCTCTCGACTTTGCCAGCACATAC
>OX393568.1:15065349-15067849 GCA_947652115.1 Blastomussa wellsi | reverse complement strand
CTAAGCACAGTAGTGGGGGTCAGTAAATATGGAAAGCTTCTACAGTAAGGCACTTGGCTTTCAGTTATACTATTAGTAACTTGAAAGGAAGAAAGCAGTTTAATTTGAAGGCCTACCCAAAGTGGAAGGCAAAAGGCCTGATGGTTAGTAACTGCACTTGACAGTAAGAAAACACACACCACTGGGCCAGAGGGGGCAGATTTAAACGGGGGTGTCCGAGCCAAAGGATCATAAAAGTATGAATTGAACCAGGCATAGCCCCTGCCCCAAAGGGGCACTTTGCTTATGTGCAAACCTCACCTTTATCATTCCCTTCAGTACCCATAATGATTTGCACTCCTCAAGAGGCCAGTCAACATGCAATGAGGAATTTAATTTGTTGGGTCATTCTGGCCTTTGACTTTCTTAGAGGTGTAGTGAAGACCAAAGTTCCTTCTTGCGCCACCCTCCCCTAAAAACATTCAATGTAAGTATATAATTGTGCGAGACTACTTCCACAATACTAAAAATACTTACATATGTAATTTTTTTTTACCCCCCCCCCCAAAAAAAAAAAAAAAAAAAAAACCAAAACAAAGAAACCTTCTTGCTGACAGCTTTCATAATAATGGGTTTGAAGTCATCATGAATTAAAATTTTTTATAATGTATAAAATTGCCTTGAAACCGAAGGGAACCTTAATTACTAGGTTCCAACACCACAGAGGTAAATATTCAACTGAGAAGAAAGAGGAATAGCTAACAATGGGAAAGATTGAGATGAACTTGACAGGGCCTGAATTTGTCAAGATCTGGCATGAAGAAAGATATAAGCTTCTTAGGAGGGTTCTTGTTATTTTCATTCTATTATGCATCTTGAAATGGGATGTTATTATTTTTGGCAGGCAGATATACTGAATCACCATTGCGACTATGACATAGTGATTATGTTTAAAAGAAAGCACCTTAATGGTGTCTCGATCTCAACATATGGCACTCTTGGGCTTGGGGAAGCCTTTGTCTCAGGAGAAGGAGTAATGGGGACCACATTTAAGGATATGTTTGAGGCCTTCTGTGAGGAATATGGTGATTACCTTAAGATTTATTCCTTGTCATGATTTATCACTAAGAAACTAAGAATGATTAAATATCTAAATTGCAAAATAGAGGTCTCATTTTTGTAAAGAAATTAATATAAAGTAGACCCTATTATGAAATACACTGTAAAAATCAATATGCACAGAAAAGTTGCTCTGCCCTTTTAATACAGAATTAGCATGATGTAATTTTCTTGCAGAATGGTACCAATTAATTGACCAGTTTTCTTTATTGTTTCATATTGTTAAAGGAAATTGAAATTACATATTCATTTCACAAGTGCAATAAAATATTTTCAATATTTTTATCAGATCGATCTGCAAGGTTTACCTTCAGTTTGTTAGAGTTTGAAAATTGCCCATGCATGCCAATTTGCTTCTCATATTGTACATTTATTTATCATTTGTATCATAGTAAGCTCTATTTCGAGTGCCATTATAGTATAAGCTAATTTTTTTGTGATTGCCATTGTTTATTAATCACAGGGCTATCAAAGTGTGCTAGTAGATGGGATTTGAAAGTCACAAAAAAGTTTTTGCAGGGGAGGGGGGGGGGGGGGAGAGTGGTGAAACCTTTGGATCCTTCTGCTGTGAGTACATTGTTTGTGTAAACCTTTTATTCTGCCTATATATATATGTATAGTTTCACCCTGAGGAAGACCGGTCTATCCGGCCGAAATATAGGTGATTAACAAAACAATACTCTTGTTCTCATTTATGTTACGTATATATACATATATATACATGATTTCTACCCTTCAATCACTGAGAAATTGCTCTCAAAGGCTCTCGACTTTGCCAGCACATACCGACCCATCAGTAGGCATGAGCGTGACATCATATTACACGCAAAACGCTCGCTGTTGTTCAGCAACAACTCCACGTGGGAGAAAAAATCTTCAAATGATCTTTTCGATGTGACCATGGGTTCTTTTGACGGTGCTGAAACGTGCGAACTGGTCGGCTGCTACCTGTTATTCCTTCTCACTGAAAAGTATGGCCAAAACATCGGTCTCTATCGTGACGACGGTTTAGCGGCCTTTAACAAAACGCCACAAGAAATTGAAAAGATCAAAAAGGAACTGTGCAAAATTTTCCGCGAAAATGACTTAAAGATAACAATAGAAGCAAACAAGAACATCGTGAATTTTTTAGACGTCACGCTTAACCTGCAGAGTGGCAAACACTATCCATACACAAAGGAAGGCAACATCCCCCTGTACGTGCATAAGAAATCCAATCATCCACCATCTATTCTAAATAACATACCAGATTCCATCAATAAGCGGCTTTCTGAAATATCTTCAGACCAAAATTGCTTTGATAACGCCAAAACAGTGTACCAAGAAGCACTCAATAAAAGTGGTTACAATTACAACTTGTCTTTCAAAGAGTCACACAACGAGACGCAGCGATCACGTAAGA
>OX393568.1:15052849-15055349 GCA_947652115.1 Blastomussa wellsi | reverse complement strand
ATCTCAGGTTACTCCCAAGCAGTAAATTCATCAGTACCCATTTATATACCTGGGTGGAGAGAGGCATTATGAAAGTAATTTGTCTTGCCTAAGAATGCAACGCAGTGCCCCAGTCGAGGCTTGAACCCGGATCGCTCGATCTGGAGTCCAGTGCACTAACCATTAGGCCACCGCACCTCCCATAAATCAACTTGCCATTTCCCTAAACATTCCCTGCAACAATCATTAATACAATGTATATCATCTATAGTGGGTGGCGCAGTGGCCTAATGGTTAGTGCGCTGGACTCTGGGCTGAACGGTCCGGGTTCGAGCCTTTGCCGGGGCACTGCGTTGTATTCTTAGGCAAGACACTTTACACTCACAGTGCCTCTCTTCACCCAGGTGTATAAATGGGTACCGGCGAATCTACTGCTGGGGGGTAACCCTGCGATGGACTAGCATCCCATCCAGGGGGGAGTAGAAATACTCTTAGTCGCTTCATGCTACAGAAACCAGGATAAGCTCCGGCCTGATGGGCCACTTGGCTCGCACCACAGACTTTACCTTTTACCTTATATCATCTATAGTAAAAATTGATATAGCATACATAAATTGTTTGTTAAATTTGACACTGACATATTGCATAAATTTTATTTTTTTAAAAGTTAACAGTCTGATAACATTTTTATAACAGTGTTAACTTCAGGTAGTTAGAATTGTAGCCTGCAGGTTGTGGATTACTAAACATGGATTATTTGTTTATTACTATTTTTTTATATTTTACATGGATTATTTATACTATGTCACTGTTATTTGTGCATATCTTTACAGACCTGTCGCGCCTGTGGTCAAGAAGCTCCCATAGCTTTAAGGAAATGTAGAACTTGTGGAGATGAGTTTCCCAAAAAGGAAAAAGATTGGGCATCCATAAGAAAGCTTAAAAAACCTAATCCCACTGTGCAGCGAGACCTCTTGGAACGTAGGGTAATTAATTTAATTCAGAAAATTGTAGAATTGAAAATTGAACTTGTGACATGATGCTCAATATTTCTCTGGGCTACTTGGCGTGAAGTCAGTTAACAAGACACTTGAAGAATTTGAGTTAAAGTGTTTGAAATTAATCCATTCCTCGAGAAGACCTGTTAAGCACCACCGAGTGCTGGAACAAAAAGGTGGGAGTGGCATATAAAGAGGTGGAGGAGGCCCCAGTAGGGGAAGGGGGTGATCTGTCAAGCCTGCAGTCCAAACAGGTGTTTTACCCATGTGAGAATCAGAGAGTATAGGGTACTAAGCACAGTAGTGGGGGTCAGTAAATATGGAAAGCTTCTACAGTAAGGCACTTGGCTTTCAGTTATACTATTAGTAACTTGAAAGGAAGAAAGCAGTTTAATTTGAAGGCCTACCCAAAGTGGAAGGCAAAAGGCCTGATGGTTAGTAACTGCACTTGACAGTAAGAAAACACACACCACTGGGCCAGAGGGGGCAGATTTAAACGGGGGTGTCCGAGCCAAAGGATCATAAAAGTATGAATTGAACCAGGCATAGCCCCTGCCCCAAAGGGGCACTTTGCTTATGTGCAAACCTCACCTTTATCATTCCCTTCAGTAATGATTTGCACTCCTCAAGAGGCCAGTCAACATGCAATGAGGAATTTAATTTGTTGGGTCATTCTGGCCTTTGACTTTCTTAGAGGTGTAGTGAAGACCAAAGTTCCTTCTTGCGCCACCCTCCCCTAAAAACATTCAATGTAAGTATATAATTGTGCGAGACTACTTCCACAATACTAAAAATACTTACATATGTAATTTTTTTTTACCCCCCCCCCCAAAAAAAAAAAAAAAAAAAAAAACCAAAACAAAGAAACCTTCTTGCTGACAGCTTTCATAATAATGGGTTTGAAGTCATCATGAATTAAAATTTTTTATAATGTATAAAATTGCCTTGAAACCGAAGGGAACCTTAATTACTAGGTTCCAACACCACAGAGGTAAATATTCAACTGAGAAGAAAGAGGAATAGCTAACAATGGGAAAGATTGAGATGAACTTGACAGGGCCTGAATTTGTCAAGATCTGGCATGAAGAAAGATATAAGCTTCTTAGGAGGGTTCTTGTTATTTTCATTCTATTATGCATCTTGAAATGGGATGTTATTATTTTTGGCAGGCAGATATACTGAATCACCATTGCGACTATGACATAGTGATTATGTTTAAAAGAAAGCACCTTAATGGTGTCTCGATCTCAACATATGGCACTCTTGGGCTTGGGGAAGCCTTTGTCTCAGGAGAAGGAGTAATGGGGACCACATTTAAGGATATGTTTGAGGCCTTCTGTGAGGAATATGGTGATTACCTTAAGATTTATTCCTTGTCATGATTTATCACTAAGAAACTAAGAATGATTAAATATCTAAATTGCAAAATAGAGGTCTCATTTTTGTAAAGAAATTAATATAAAGTAGACCCTATTATGAAATACACTGTAAAAATCAATATGCACAGAAAAGTTGCTCTGCCC
>OX393568.1:14956224-15051224 GCA_947652115.1 Blastomussa wellsi | reverse complement strand
GTGGATTAAGATGGAGTTTTTAGCGTGTATTATAATGTTTCTCTCGTTGGCGGTAATGTAGTCATAGTCGGAGGCGAAGTCGAGTGCTTTGTTTAGGAGATCTTGGCTGATGGACGGATAGAACTCTTCGATGTCGAAACAGATGAAGCTGAAGTGTTGTTTGCTTTCTATGGATTTGAACCAGTCGATTACGGCTGCTGTGTTTTTCCATTGGTTGAAGTTGCGTTTTTTTGCGATTGTACTGTTGATGCGGTCGAGGATCTTTTTACTGATTTTGCCTATCTCTGACTTCGTGGGGTTAATGAGTCTGCAGGTCGGTTTGTTAGCGAAGTTTGGCTTGTGGTCCTTAAGTGTTATGAACGCGTCTTTGTCGGCCGTAGTGTCCACTCTATCGTCGATTCCTAGTTTCGTCGCGATGTCTTTGTTTTCTTTATGGATTGATTGCGTCGTCTCAGGTGGTGCTTTCTTGTAGGATTTCGTAATGTTTTACTCTAGGAGATCGTTGTATGTAGATGGCTCTAGTTTGTAGAAGTTAGTTGTTTTGTCCGAGGCGATTAGTAGTTTGGGTTCATTTCTGATTTGGTCGGTGTCTTCTTTTAGCTTATTGAGAAAGGGGTTGTTTACTTACTTGAACTTTACGGACTGGATCATCTTCAGCATGTCGTCTTCGAAATCTTTTAATTCTTCAATGGGAGGCGGGTTCTTGGTTGATTTGAAGTCGTAAGTTTCCTTGGAGGACGAGGTCGTGTCGGGGTTGAGAAAGAAATAGGCTTTCCAGCGCATTCTGCGTAAAAACTGCTCGGTCTTTTCGATGAGTCGTTGAAGGTAGCCGTTGTGTGATGGTAAAGGAATATTCTTGGTCGAGTAGCTGATGTTGAACTTTTCCATTACGAAAATATCGTAGAGTGCTCGACAAGTCTAAACTTGGAGCGGGTATAAAGTGTAAAATTTGATCTTCGTAAAACAGTGCTCAATACATAGAAGCAGAGCGAAGTATATGTTGTGGGAGAAAAATCAAATAAACTACTAGGCCATCCCTACAAGCCTGTTTCGTGGTTGCCCACTCATCAGGGGATTAAATGAGAATATTCTTTACCATCGCTTATATACAATTTCATTTACATAATATATGCAGCGCGAGATTTTACAGTTTAATTGTTGCGTAGAAGGGCTTTGTTTCTGTGGAGGCAAGAAGACACGAGTTCATTACGTTTGTTTAGTGATGATAGTTCGGGTCGGCAGATAATTAGGATGAGCTCCTGAAAATTCAACCTTGTGGTCGCAGTGATGGCTGTTCTCTTGAAAGCAACAAAATGTCTAACGTACAAACTAACAATAACGAGGCGAAGAGAGGGAGGAAAAGAACACGAGAAGGAATAGAACCCAAGAGCGAATGGAGAAAGATGTTAATAAATTACAACGCCGGCACATCAAACTTGAATGCCATAGTCACAGGGGCAACTTAAAATTCTTTGGTGTAGAAGAACAAGTAAAGAAATCAAACAGCGATACCGAGACGGTTTTGAGAGAATTTATGCACACAAAGCCTAAAATCCCACCTAGAGACGGACAGGAGATACACTTCGACAGAGTTCATAGACTTGTGTTTTGGTTTTGTTCCATTTTCAAGTTGTTCCAAAGAAGTGATTTTGGTGAATTTATACCTTAACGTGGTGGGCCTGGGAGTGAGAGAAAAGTGAAGACATAGAGATTACATCACAGGTAGGGACAGAGTGAATAAATAGAAATGACATGACTGAGTTGTTTAGACATTACTAAACGCTCATGAAATTCCAAACTGCTCATGAAATCCTAAACCGCTCATGAAATTCCGAAACGCCTGAGATAAAAGATCAAACAGAAATCGTGGACGTTTTGGAATCCATGGTCGTTTCGGAACGTAAAACATAAAGCATAAAAACAAATTATCGGGTGACTTCACAGTCAAGTGAAGTTGTAACCAATATGCATGCTCTTGTTTAAACAAGATTTGTGCCAGAATTATGCCAAAAATGTGCCGACCGACTTTCCAAAAACATCTCTTGATCAATGTGACGTGGTTGAAAGACATCTCAACAAGGGGAAAGTTTTCTCAGATTGGCTTGGGATCTGGGTATATGAGCCAGAGCGCCTCAAAGACGGGACGGTGGTGTAGCATTTGTGCCGCCTCTCGCCAGCCAAGACAACAAACATCATGACGATCAGAGTATACGAGGGGCACGCGTTTCTGATAAAAGACATCACAAACCTAGCGAAAGTGTATAAATGCGCCAATTGCACCGCGAGATTCACAAAATCTTGTGATCTTCAACACCATGCCCAAAGGTGTGCACAAGGGAAGACAATAATCGATTGCTCGGGCGAAAAAGTCGAAGCCCCGCAGACAGCTGGAGGAGGAGTACGACGACTGCCAGAATCAGCAGTGGGTGGAGCAGTGGAAAGAAACACAAATAGAGAGAGAGGGATCTGCTGCACTGACAAGATCAACAGAAGATGCTGGTGACATTGAACACTCTGTTCATCTGGCTGAACTTGCAGACAAAGGAAGTGTTGTTGCTATCACTGCTGATGATGACAGGCATTATGACTACTATCTCTTGAAAGTCGTTAGTGATGGTGTGGTCACACTGGAATGTGGTTACGAGCATGACTATGGGTCAGTTTTCTCCTGTGGACAAAGTGTGCTATTTGGACACTTTTCCCCGAGGGAAAACTTGATTGATTTCACATTTAAGCTAGAAGCAAGGAAACGAGCAGCTGTGCTAACTGGAACTGTGTGCCACATTTGCAGAGATCTTGTGTTGAAGTCAAAAGAAACTCAAGGACGGAAAGCTATTTGTGACCCTCCACAGGAAAACAGGGACAAAGGTGATAGCACGCTCACAACATGCTTCCACCTTAACCCTTAATTATTCCGCGCATATGATGTCATGGACAAAAATCGTTGTTTACATGAAGTAGAGTTCACCCAGGTCGGCTATTAGCCTCATTTTCTAAGGTTGTTTACGAACGCGCTGAAATTTTTTCACGGACTGTACTGTATTATTTCTCTTGAATTTGGTGTTTTTTTTTTTGAGCCTTCGATTTAAATGCCCTGAAGGGTATTTAAAGATGGCGTAGGTAAAATTAGCTTTGCATTTGAAGCCATAATTCAGTCATTTTTCGCTCAAATTTGTTAAAACTTTCAAAGAGCGATTTCAACATGGCGGCAAGACAAGCAAGAACGTATACAGCAGAGGAAGTTGCTAGGATTGTCATGGATGTTCCCGAGGATAGCGATGTCTCTGACTTCGAGGGGGAAGAAGGAGATCACGAAAGTGATATGGGCGAGTCTGATACAGACTCTGACGAATCATACAATTCTGCGAGTGAAATAGAACATGAAGCTATTCCACCTTTGGAATCGGATGATAGTGAGAGCGATTTTCAGCGAAATGAAACAACAAATTCCACTAGAAGACGATCGAGTAGGGGAAGATCACGTGGAAGAGGAACGCGCAGAACTGCTGCACAAGGGGCAAGATCACGATCCCCTGCAAACCGACGTGGTGAAGACAATTCAGCTATAAGGTGGGGAAATCGTGATGAGAATGTTGTTGTTTCATTTCCTGAATACACAGGGCAGCACGGCCCTATTACTCTTCTGGAAGCTGACTCTGAGCCAGTGAATTTTTTAGTCTCGTATTCCCTGAAGAACTCTGGGATATTTTAGTAGAACAAACAAATCTGTATGTTGCCCAGAAACAAAGAAAAACTTGGCTCTGTGACACAAATAAAGATGAGAGGAAAGCATTTGTTGGTGCCCTTTATTTCATGGCTTTACACAGACTGCCAAATTTTGATCATTACTTTTCTCGGGATTGGGTATTTGCTGTTTCTGCAATGCAAAGTGTTTTTACCAAAAACCGATTCTGGCAACTGTGGCAGAATTTTCATTTGGTTGACAACACAAGGCAGTCTGCTCCTACTGATGATGCCTATGATAAGCTTTACAAATTAAGGCCCATGATCAATGGAATGAAAGAAAAATTTGAGCATTCATACAATATTGGCCAGAAAGTTTGTGTTGATGAGCACATGGTAAAGGGGAAAGGGAGAAATCCTTTCAAACAGTACCTTCCCATGAAACCAATCAAAAGAGGTACAAAAATCTGGGAATTGGCTTGTTCGTGTTGTGGATACCTTTATGATTTCCAGGTGTACACAGGGAAATCTGGTGGAAATGCTGAAAAAGGTCTAGCACATCGCGTTGTTACTGACCTAGTTGCGCAACTTCAGGAAAGAGGAACTGTATTGTACATTGACAATTTCTTTACCAGCATTCCTCTTTTGCAAGAGTTGAGTGAGCTATCAATCAGTGTTGTGGGAACAATAAGAAATAATCGAAAAGATTACCCAAAGGCTTTGCAGGATAAAAACTTGCTAAAACAAATGAAGCGTGGTGAATTTCATACTGTGGCATCTGAAACAACAGTTTGCACAGTGTGGAAGGATACCAAACATGTTTCTTTTTTATCAAATGTGCACTCTTCTCATGGCAATTGCACAATCACCAGAAAACTGAGAAAAGGTGAACAGGTAGATTTGCCTTGCCCGCCATGTGCAGTTGACTACAATAAGAACATGGGTGCTGTCGATCGACATGATCAAATGGTGCGCAATTATGCAATTGATCGCAAGTCCAGGAGATGGTGGGTGAGAATGTTTGTTAACTCTTTGGATGCAATTATGGTCAATGCATACATTGTGTACAAGGAAAATTTCCGAATTATGAACATGCCATCTCCACAAAAACCCCCAAAGCCAATGTCCCATGACAAATTTATGGCTGGTGTCATCCACAAGCTGATTGGAAATTTTTCTTGCCGACGTCAGCCTGGCCCAGCACCAGCCATGCCTCCCCCTCCATTTCATGGAAGGGACCATGATTCTGTCAACGTTGCTGACCTGGGGCTCCTGAAGTTTGGAAGATGTCAGCACTGTTGTATTGGAGTGAAAGGAGCAAAACGAAAGGAAACTGGTTTTGGCTGCAGATCTTGCATGAAACGTTTATGCCGTTCTGGTTGTCATGAAGAATACCACAGGCAGAACAATATCTTCTAAATATTGTCTAGAAGTACATTTTTGAAGAAACTTGCAAGATTTGTATTTTCCTTGTAAATTTTAGGTGTTTTCTGGTAATTTGTTTTGAAAAAGTAAGAAAAGTTTCATAATTTATGCAAATTTATGGAATTAATAAGCATAATTTATGTAGGAAACGAGCATACCCTAGTCCATTCGATAGCACATTTTATTAGCTTTATTATGATATGTAATAAGTCATGATTAGTTAAAATCTTGAATTTTAATGATTTTTTTTAAAAACAGTCTTGAAATCTCTATAATTATTCAAAAAATTCTGACAGATTAAGGGTTAATGAGGAGAACAATGGCTTTGCATGTGCGTTATAATTCTTTGTACATTTCTTTGCCGTCCTCTGCAAAACAACAACGTGAAATGACCAGATTCTGTGTTGTGTGGAGAACGTGAGCCACGACGGCTAATTTTTTAAATTTTTATTTCGAATTCATCGTTGTGTCCTAGATTCAATTTTGTGATAGCTTTGACAGTGATAAACAAAGTAAATGACTTTAGGGTACCGCAAGATTTGTAGGTAAAATATAACTCATTTTTTTATCGACATTGCCCACGACGTCGCCATCGTGGTATCTCAAGGTCCCTATTATGTGTATTAAGCTCCCTATTACGCTCGAGCGAGCGCTCGCAGTTGTTTATATCAGAGTTAATTTTCTTTAGCATGTGGAGGCACAGGAGAGGAAAAATAGACCAAAATCGTATGCACGAGCGAGCGGTCGAAAGCATGTGTCACATAATTGTCGGTATTGTCTGGACAAAGTTATCTCAGAATAACAACGATATATGTTCGAACGAGCAAGCGGTCGCAGTTGAGTCAATTTTCTTTAGCATGCCGCGGCACGAGAGGAAAATATATGAATAACGAATGAAAGACTAAAATCGTAGTAGATTGTTGCAGTAGACGATGCCAGGCTCGTTCTCAGAAAAGCAGAAGTTGTGATATTTGTTTGGGATTTTTCTAAAAAACTGTCCCAGAAACGAAGACCAGTCATACACAGGTACGATGACTTGGCTATTCACAATACTCAAAATCGGAGCGCGAAGCCAAAACATCAAAATAACATGTTTTATGCACAAGGGTATGCAAGTGCACGGAGCCCTGAACCCCAAGGGGCTATAATAAATATGAATGAACACTCCCTCTCCGCTCATTCTCTGATCAGCGCCAAGGAGGAACGGTGGAACTCTTTTCAATTTATTCACGAATTTTCAGCAAAGAGCAGAAAGAAGACTAGATTGAGAATGCCCCGAGAGGAAGAAGGAGCTCGAGGAGAAGTTCAGATACCACAGGAAATTCCAGGACCAGCTGTTCCTTTGCCGGGAAATAACGCACCTGGACAACCGGCGGCACAGCAAGCACGTCAACTGACGGCCGAAGAGAAACTTGAGGTAAATGTGAGTCCTTGTCTACTCGTTTCTATTTGCATGCGGTTTTGTATAATGTTTTCGGGGATAGCTCTACATAGACGTTTTCTTGTCCCGATTTGGTTCGCAGTGTGCTCAGAATTCGCGACGGATTTTGTGTTTCTCGTCGCACGTGGTCGGGTCTGTATTACATAAAGACGTCTATCCCAGGGGCTCCCAGGGTTTGCTTTTGCTGGTTTTGTCCAACGTCCATGGCTGGTTCCTTCGTTCTCGTCGTTTTGGGGCTATTGGGTTCACGTTTTATAGCTATTTTGTACTGTTTGTGTTTTACCCTGTTATTGTAAAGTAAATTACATAGTATACATAGCTTTGTTAGTTTGTGTGGCCAGTCATGGTGTGATTCCTCAGCGAGTCGTCTGTTGATGATCATGACTGTGTCGAATTGTGAAATGTATGCAATCTGTGATTTGCATTTTGTCATGGCGTGATTCTTCAGCGAGTCGTCTGTTGATGATCATGACTGTGGAAATGTATGGCCAGTGAGGCAATCTGTGATTTGCCTTTTGTCATGGCGTGATTCTTCAGCGAGTCGTCTGTTGATGATCATGACTATGGAAATGTATGGCCAGTGAGGCAATCTGTGATTTGCCTTGTCATGGCGTGATTCTTCAGCGAGTCGTCTGTTGATGATCATGACTGTGGAAATGTATGGCCAGTGAGGCAATCTGTGATTTGCCTTTTGCCATGGCGTGATTCTTTAGCGAGTCGTCTGTTGATGATCATGACTGTGGAAATGTTTGGCCAGTGAGGTAATCTGTGATTTGCCTTTGTCATGGCGTGATTCTTCAGCGAGTCGTCTGTTGATGATCATGACTGTGAAAATGTATGGCTAGTGAGGCAATCTGTGATTTGCTTTTTGTCATGGCGTGATTCTTCAGCGAGTCGTCTGTTGATGATCATGACTGTGAAATGTATTTGCCTTTTGGTCATGGCGTGATTCTTCAGCGAGTCGTCTGTTGATGATCATGACTGTGAAATGTATTTGCCTTTTCGTCATGGCGGGATTCTTCAGCGAGTTGCCTGTTGATGATCATGACTATGAAATGTATTGGTTTTTTGTCATGGCGTGACTCTTCATAATTGATCAGTTTTTTGAATAGAATTTTGACTCAGCCTATTGTTCTCTATAGGCGTTGCAGTCTAAGTATGAAGATTTAAAGAAGAACTTAGACGCCCTTACAACGTCTTCTGTTGACAACCTTCTGGACAAAATACGTCGCTTGGCCTCCCGTCCTACTCCTGAATTTAATCGATTTGAGGCACTGGACCTTCTCGAAGCTCTGAAGAACGCGGCCCAAGATACGAAACATGAGAAAGCGGGATATTATCGCTACACATTTGAGACTTTACGCGGAAAGGCAGAAGAGCCTAACGACCAGTTCCGTAATTTCCTCCTTCCTTTGCTTGGCGATAAGGACATGGAGAAAGTGCTAGAAGTGGTGGCGAAAGTTGAAAAGACCAATCGCGCGAAGAAGGAGAGACAGAATACTGGGAATGGAAGAAGAGTGATGTCAGCTCCTTATACGGGGGCCCGCTGCTTCTACTGTGATCGTCCTGGTCACTTACAGGCAAACTGTTTTAAGAAGAGGCGAGATTTGGGCGGGCAATCTGGTCTCCCCCGCAGGGCTTCCCAATCCAGAGCCAGCACAAGCCACAATAAATAGGAGACTGATTTTTGCAAAGTTTAAGTGGACTTTGAGATCACTGTAATGTCATTTAATTGTCTACAGGCTTTGAAGAAAATACTTACCATACGAATATTGGAAATAAATGTTTTCTTTTCCTCCATATTGAGCTGTTTTTCCTTTTTTTTATTTTCGGGAATTTTTTCTCCTGTATAGATTGTAATTTGCCCAGGGTTTGCTTGGAGTGACAGTTTGTGAAAAAGAGTATCTAAACAAACTCCCCCGGTTATGCTGGGTCATGACTGTCATCCCTTGCTAGCTCCCCCGGGGTTCCCCACCTATGCGTCCTTCTAGGTGTTCTGTTTTGTTCACAAGTGTTTGTAATTGGGTTGTCTTTCCCTTCCCTCCTCAGAATTCTTGTCATTTGGCTTGGGACTGGGAGAACGATTTGGAATTCGAGAGAAAGCCTCACGCATATACCCAATATTCTCCAAAGCCAGTCAATTGGGTAGACTGGTCGGGGAACTCTGTTGGGGATAGCACTGGGGTGACAGTCTCAGAGATCACGAGGGAGGAAATTGACCAGATTTTCCATGGAGATAAACTTGGAGACCCAGCAAGACTACGGTTCAGAGACCCCGCTAGTTTTCGCGCTGGGGAAGTTCACAATCACTACCATCAATGGCATAATATAGTTGATGACCCTCCATCCCCCCAACAAGTACAGGTTCTGAAATGGATCAACGATAAAGTCTCCATTTTTCGAATATTTTCAACCCTTTTCTGGTAGTTTTAAAGGGAAACAGTATTGTTCGGATCGTCCACCCTCTGAACAATTCAGGAACAATATGTCATGTAAACCGTTTGTGAATTTTGTGGGAAGTACATTGCTTGATCGTTTGACGACGGGGGCAATTTCTCTCAAAGGTAAAGTTGGGGAAGTTGAACCTCCTCATCTGGTCCTACCCTTAACTGTGGCACCTACAAAGCCGAGACTTTGCCATGATGCTCGTTTTTTAAACTTATGGATGAGGGACATGCCCTTCAAGTTAGATACCCTTCTGAATCTACCAAGATACGTGAGCCGTGATACCTATCAGACCATACTCGACGATAAGTCGGGCTACGATCATCTCCTTTTGACTGAGGAAAGTAGAACTTTCTTTGGAATACAATGGGGTGGCTGGTACTTTGTCTACAACACCTTGCCCTTCGGATGGAAAATATCCCCCTTTGTATATCATTCTACTGGTTTAGTGGTATCTAATTTCTTCCGTTCAATGGGAATACCGTGCTCACTGTATATTGATGATCGGCACAATGGCCAACTTCAGATCCAGCCAAACCAAGGGGCCTATGCTAATTTACAAATCTTGATGAGCACAATTTCGCGGCTGCAAAATCGGCTGTTTTTCTGGTAGCCTATTTTTTGATCAGCCTTGGATATTTTCTTGGTTTGTCAAAGTCCATTCTGATGCCTCGTAAGATTGTCCCATATTTGGGTTTTCTATCCGACTCCACTCGAGAGGTTTTTCTCCTTATCCCGGCAAAAAAGGAAAAGTTTCTTAGTCTGATTGAACGAACCCTGGCATGCTCGATGGTATCAGTCAAAAGCCTGCAGCGTTTGGTGGGTAAATGTGTCTCCTTTTCATTGGTGGTGCCAGGAGCTCTTCTCTATACCAGGGAGATGAATAGTGCAATTTCCAGGGGTCTGTGCACATCTAAACCCATTAAGTTGCATGGAGCGCTGAAAGAGGAAATCTCACAATGGCTTTTTCTTCGCTCATGGGATGACCCACTCCCCTGGAGAGATGAACGCCATATCCGCATCTCCTTAGCAACAGATGCCTCAGCTTCAGGTTGGGGAGGTTCAGTTACCCTGAGTGATCGTACGGTGCAGGTCTCTGATTACTGGTTGGAGGAAGAACAAGGGTTCGATATTTCTGTAAAGGAGGCACTGGCACTCGATAAGGTCCTTCTTTCTTTCTCTGACTCCTTAAAGAACGCATGGGTAGATGGCTTCGTTGATAATCTGGCTGTAGTTCACTCCTGGCAAAGACAAGGGGGTAGGAGTATGTCTTTGAATAGGGCAATAAAGAAGCTATTTCTCACGACTACAAAGTATAATATTGCCCTCCATTTGATGTACGTCCCATCGAATGAAAATGAGGCAGATGCACCCTCTCGCCGTCTGACAACCCTTGATAGCAAACTTCACCCGGAGTTATGGGAAAAGATACAACAAGAGTTTGGTGGTCCAAGGGGACACACATGTGACTTGATGGCACTTGACTCGAATGCGATGACAGACCAAGATGGTTCGCCCTTACCGCACTTCACGCCCCGCCCGTCACCACAATCGTCCGGTGTTAATCTTTTTGCGCAAGACCTATCTAGTGGAGCCCCGTTTTTGGACCATCCTTATGTTTTCCCGCCTCTTTCCCTGATGGGATCTGTTCTGCGTTTTCTGAAATTTCATAGGCGATCGTCCACGATTATAACCTTGGATGTTTACCCAAAAAAGTATTGGTGGCCTCTTGTCCGAAATAATGCCAGAAAATCGCGTAAATTAGCAGTTAAAGGGAAAGTTGGAGCATTGCTGTCACCTTCCAAACAAGGATGGATTCCTCATCCGGGGATCCCAGGAGACCTCTGGGCCTTTAGTGTACATTTTTAAAGTGTATCTTATGACTGGCGGTTAACATGCACGAACTATTAATGATTTTTGTACCTAACTTGTAGAGTTAATCTTGCCCCGCTAATTTATATTTGGTTAACATTGTCCGGGCATTGTATACGTTGGGGAAATAAAACTTAACATTTTGAGTACACATTTTCTGTTTCTGCTTTTTGTTAGGATTTACCCGTTGTTGCGAAGCTGTTTACTCCTTCTGTGAGATGTCCAAATTGTAGCCATGCCAATGACTCTGATTTTCGCTTTTGCCAACTATGCGGATTTAAAAGGAAAATCTTAAACAACAAAAGTGGTACGCCTTTGGCTGTGGATTTAAACGCTATTGATGATCGTCTACGACAATTAACCGTGTTTGATCAAGCAACTAGCTACTCTAAACAAAAAGACTCGCTTCAAAGGGAACTAGAAAATTTCCTTTCTTCCCTACCAGGCTCCATTACAGTTTCAACTGTAACACCACGCGATATTTGCCGTTTCTTGGTTTTCAAAGACAAGAACGGGAAAACCCAGGTTCATCGTAACGGGTGCCCTCATCTGGGAAAGAGAGGCACATTTGAGTGTGTTTGTCCATTACGACTTTCCTACAAAACCGTAGACTCGTACATTGGAAAGCTGCGGGCGATCTTTCATGCTATTGGACGTGATGGGGAATGGGATAGACGCCTTGGTCTCGGAAACCCGGCTGCGGATAAGTCCGTTAAAGACTATCTTCGCTTAATTACGGCTGAGCAACTACAAGCAAGAGTAACACCAAAACAAGCTTTACCATTTTTTGTGGACAAACTTGCACAGTTAGCTGACCATATTGGTAGAGCCCTGCAGTCTCCCGACCTTATTCCAACGCAGCGTTTTATTCTTGCAAGGGATCAGGCATATTTTAAGGCGGTGTTTTTTAGTGGCGATAGGCCGGGGGATATGGGCCAAGTGAAGGTACCAGAAATTCTGAGATTCCCAAACGATGATGGGTTTCTTTTCAACCACGTGTGGGGTAAAACCTTGAGGGACGGGGATAGTAACGTCTTTGGAATCAAACGAAACCCACAAACAAAGATCTGCCCAGTTCAGGGAATCGAATATTATATGGCGATGGCACAGCAACTAAGGATCGATTTAACAAAGGGTTATCTTTTCACCCAACTACACCACAAGGGGGCATACTCGATGCACCGTTCAACTCGTCTGCAGCGGAAGCTCGTTTAAAGGGATACCTTAAGGAGATGGGGTCAGACGATGGAGAAACCCTTCATGGCTTTAGAGCGGGATGCGCTATAACTCTGGCATTATCAGGAGCTGAGTTATCGGAAATCATGGATCACGTTGGGTGGACACGACGACATACTGCCTTACACTACTTGCAATTGGCCAAGGTTCTTAATCCAGCGGGTGCCTCTGCTCGCTTATCGACCGTAGACTTTCCATTTGTAACGTCCGGGTGGAATGATGTCAATGATTTAAAACGTTTTGTCTGCGCTTTCCCTTCACCCACAACTGAGAAAGGGTCGTTTACGGGGAAGTGAAATATTATCTTAAATAAATCACATTGGTTACCGACCCTCTTATTTGAGTTTGGGTTTGAGTTTGGGTGAGAGTTGGGGAATAAGAATGGGTGTTTTCTAGGTTGTTTGGGGTCTTTTTGTATTAAAATAACCTTGTTGTGGGTTTGCAAACGGAGCTGGTTAGCGCGTAGATCAATTTTCCCATAACTTAATAACAATGAGCGCGAGGTATTGGGTGATGTGAAATAGGATACTATTCACAATACTCAAAATCGGAGCGCGAAGCCAAAACATCAAAATAACATGTTTTATGCACAAGGGTATGCAAGTGCACGGAGCCCTGAACCCCAAGGGGCTATAATAAATATGAATGAACACTCCCTCTCCGCTCATTCTCTGATCAGCGCCAAGGAGGAACGGTGGAACGGCCCCCCCTTCCCGACCCTCTCTTTGCTGAAAATTCGTGTTGGGATCTGCTATACACTCCACCTCCTTAAAGGCGCTAGATCAATTTTCCCATAACTTAATAACAATGAGCGCGAGGTGTTGGGTGATGTGAAATAGGATACTATCGTGAGTTCCAGTCAACTGCGCTTTGTTGACTCCTCAACTGCTCGATAAATCCACCATTCATGCCAACTTGTAAATCAAAGATTTAGATTTAATCCTCTGCACTGGAAGGAATGAAGCTGGCCCTAGTTGCTCAAACTGATCTTTGCAACACACCTTCAATGGCTGACCAAAATAACACTGCTCCGGGCGAAGTTCGTACCACATAACATAAGCGAAAAGAAAACGGTATTTGTCACCAATGCAGACATTCTGTTGCATGTAGAACTTCACGCAACCTGCTCTTGGTTCCGATGTGCTAATTTCAATTCGACCACCTGTGGAAACCCAAGATGCCAAAATGTAAGATGAACGAACTGACCTGGACTCCGAAGAGCCATATCGCTCGCCACCAATACAGAGGAAAACCTTTCAAAATTTCCCAAGACACTTTCTTCCTGGACATCTGGGTACAAATGCTTGTACATCTGCCAGAAGTATGGAACTTTGTGCTCCTCTAGACAATCCAGGCATGATGGTGGCAGACATCCACAGGAAAAAAATTCTAAAAAACATTAATGGTTAAATAAAATACCATAATGGTAAATATAGTAATTCCCATTTACCATTAATAACCATTAAAGTGTTTAAAAAGAAGTGCAAGAAAACCCAATAATGGTTTTTCACCTTCAAGTGGTATTTATACTTAAACCCATCCAATTTTTCTATTACTATTAATGGGAAAATGTAACCAGTTTTCTGCTTATGTTTTCCATTGTTGGTTTCTAAGTAATATCCATTATTAAAAATGAAACTTATAATTAACATTAATGGGAATTATAGAACAACTGTATGTTGCCATAAATACCATTCATGGAATATGCAAAAAACCCACCAGGTAGTCATAACTCATTAATGGGAATAGTAAAGCATATATATCTTGCAATGTTCAATCTCTGTGCTTTCTGTATTTGTTTGTTACCAAACGAACACTATGGAAATAATACCTCACAACAATGGGAATCAATAAAATGATTGGTTCCTTGCTCCCAACTTTACCCAATACCACTGTCATCACCCAGTCATATGAAACTATTTTATCGTCACTGTTTACAACTAATAGAAATCCAAATGTCTCTAAAGCAATAGAATATGCAAACCAACACATTCAATTTTTATTATTCAAAATGAGACACATTAAGTATGGCACTCTCTAGCTGTTATCTCCGTACACTCAGATTACTGTTCAAAACAGATTGCACAGTACAACATTTTGGCAAATTAAATAAAGCTTGTTCTACACAAAACATGAATTGTTATGCCTGTTCTATTAATATGAAAATCTGGTGTGTTCACTTTGTCTGTTTCTTGCTGTCTTCCTAACCTGTGCGGCAGGTATATTTTGCAGGTCGCAGGTTAGAAATGTAATTAAAATTGGGAAACCGCTGGCATGAATAACCTACATACTGATAATGACACGTACATGACGAGGTGCCGATAGTCGTGCTGATACGATACGAAACGATACGCTGACACCACTGAAATTTGTTCAAAGCCAATTCGACGGCCACTCTACAGATGTTTCCATAGATTCCAGGTTTGGCTCAAGTATTCCCTCCACATCATTTCATTTTCCAAAAATATAGAGAAATGAACAATGTTAGTTTCAGATTTAATACGATAATTACTAACTACACTGACAAGCTCGAAATGTGCACAAGACAAGACAGTACATTTTCATTTTAGTTATCACGGTGAAGAAACCAAATTCAGCAGACATTAGATCCCATACCTTGTTATTTTCCTCGTCAAAAGAGTTTTTTAAAAAATAATTCACTGCTGAGTTTGTATCCTGCGAATACAGTCGCCTCTCATCGCTGTCCGAGAAGGATTCTGTAAGCCATTTTGAGATTGTAAAAAACGTCATGTAACAGTCACGGCGAGTCTGTGACCTCTGGTTTCCATTAGTGTCAGCGGTTTTCCAATTTTAATAACATTTTGAACCTGCAACCTGCAAAATATACCTGCCGTAACCTGTGTTTTTAAAGAATTTTCAGTTTACAAATCACACAAGAAATAAAGGGAAGATAATGTGATACTGTTTTTAGAGCAATATCTGTGGATAAGATTGCGCACATGAGGTCACATGTCTGTTTACATATAATCTTAAACTTGCCAACATATCTTGTGATCAGAAATTATTTGACACTGTTGATATATTTATATTGGGGTTTACATCGAACTTTTGCACACAACAATACAAGTATCTTAATTCCTATAAAAGGAAAAAGTAATCAAAGTTTAAAGCACAGAAAATTTGCAAATACGTATACATTGTACAATAGACTCAGAACCTCCAACAAGATTACTACACGCTGAGTCAAGAGGAAGTCTCTTCAATATTTCAATTTGTTTGGTAATATTTGCCTTCAAGGATACCTGTCCTATAGTACTGTTAACCACTCACTGAAAGTAAATTACTGCTTCCACACATTTCCCTCCCAGTGACCATCAGCAAGGCCCTTGATGCAATTCAAAGCAATTGAATGCAAGGAACCATGTCCATAGCTTTCTCGTACATACCGTCCAGCCCCAGGATTTTGTTGATCATCTACATAGAAGAACACTTTTGCTGTTTTGAGTCCTTCCTGGACACTGGCAACCTTTGCTATGTAATCATTGTCATCTGCACAGGAAACAATGATCATATCATCACACTGGGGATAAAATGGAACAATCACATCGGCATGTGAGACAGGCAACCTTTTCCGCATTGGGTTAATAGTAATAAAGTGACCTGGGCTCTCCAAGTTTTCAGGATCTGGATATAGCATGATTTTGCAGAGTATTCTCTCAGTGTGGAAAACAACCTGCCTGTTTGAGGGAACAACCAGCATTCCAGCATTATAGCAGTAAATTTCTGGCAATCCGTCATCATCTTCAATGGCAGAATAGAGTTCACCCCTTAACAAGGAGTAAAACTCATCATCCACAGTAGCGCAAATAAAGTCTCCAATATTAACTACAATCTCATGATCACTGTCATCTTTTACAAGGACACTTTCTCCAGTTTTAAACATGGCACCTTTGAAGCCAGAAGGTTTCCATAAACGAGAGTATGTGAAATATTCATTTTCAATCTTAGCTCTTGGAAAAAGGGGAATTAGCAATGACATTTCATTAACTGATAGCCTGAACTGATTGTTTTGCTGTTTCCCAACAAGGACTCCTCCACTGACATCTTGTGTTGCTGAAAGTTCTGATGAAAGTTCCTTAGCTTCAGCTAAACTACTTGCACACACTTTAGCACGATCAGATCTTCCTGATCTGGTTTGCACTGGTAGGCTTACTTTGCTTTTCAAACTTTTCAGTAATTCTCTTCTGGCTTCTGCTTTAGCAAAAGTAAGCTCTATGTTTTTCTTATTTGAAGATGTGGCAATGTAATGAGATACAGCCCTCTCGTAAACTTCACACCAGTAGTTATCAGGTGACGAGAATCTTAATATGTCTTCAGTGGTATGCTCCAGGTTGTGGGAAGTAACAACGCATTGATCTAGACCTAACTCTTCCTCAACAAGAATCATATGGCGTTTTGAAAGGTTCTCAAACAGTAACAAATCATCTTCCTCCCAACCAGCTCTTCCATAAAAGTACACCATTTCTGCCATTCTAGCAACCAGGCACCAAATTTCAAACTCTTTGTCTTCGATCAGACCTCCCAACACACATTCAGAAGCCGGAAATGAAAATTTCCTGTATTCCTCTGCTTTCCAGTGGCCAATCTTAGAGACAGACTTTGGTATCCGCCCATCCTTTAGTTCACTTGTCCACGGAACTGATTGCAATCTTTTGTCCAAGACTGATTTGTCAACCAATTCTTCCCTGAGGTAACGGTTGAGATGCTTACTCACAACATTGAGGGGAATGTTGTGCATCATGTCAAATACCATGTCTGTAAGCACATTAAAGTCATACAACTTATGCAACCGATGGAGTATAGATAAACCAGTATAACCACTTTGCCTGGCTAAAGCTGCTCGAACAGTGGGTCGATCTTCACTTTCAATTTCAGACATTTTTGCTACATCCTCATCCAAATTGTGAGCTTGAACAGGAAATCTAGCACGATATCTGTTCCCTCCAACATAATAGGTGCTACCACCTGCAATGTTTGTGCCTCTCAGATAGTGTCTCCGGCAAGGAAGTATTCCACAGTTGATAACTTTTCCTACTTCACATTGTGCTGGAAGGTCCCCAGTCCATAGTAAAAGCATGCAACGTACAATAGCTTCTCCAGAGATACAGCCCCCAATGTTTCTTGCATAATGTACTTTTGTTCCCTTCATAAAACCGTCCTCAAGATCGCGAACAAGGGGTTCCAGAAAAGGGTCTAGAGCACAGGCTCGTTTATTTGGTACTTTGTAGCATGGAACAAATCCAACGACGTACACTTCGCTGGTGGCGCAGCGATCGGCTTTCGACATATTTACTATAGAAACATCTATAGCGCCACAGCTATGGGTGGATTTGCTGTGGAATGGGTACCACCCATCCCAATGACCCATTAGTGCGATGTTTCTGGGGTCACCTTTAGCTTTTTCACCTGTGCAAGAATTCACTGTGCCACATTCACAGCAAATTACAGTGTAACTATTGCCATCATAAGGGGATCTCTCAATTTCTTCTGCACTTAATACAGATGAACAGAAGTGACATCTGGTGGGTAGAAACCACTCACAATCTGGGTCCCAAAACCAGGATACTTCGCTAAACCTTGAACCGTCCCAAACTTCTTTAAGAGGATACCACGGGCCTTCGTGATGAAGCCAGTGTTCTCTCTCTTCCCAGAATTTGGCCATCTTTTCGCAGAGAGTAGCATCTGAGCACCACAATTTGATTTTCTGAGGGAAACCAAGAAAGTAGTACTTTAAAGCACCTGGCTTACCACAGAATCTACAACAAGAACCTTTATTTTCCATGATATCATAATTCGCAGGGTGGCTATCATCAAGACATATGAAATATTCTCGTGGGTTTTCATAGCCCACATCTTTGAGTAGCTTCTCGGTTTCTCTCCAGTTTGAAGGCCAATACTTCTCAAGGTTGCAATCGCCCTTGCAATAAAGGTCCTTGGCATATTTCAGCAACTTTTCTATGTCAGTCACAGAGGATGTCATCTCTTCTGCTAAAATAAGACCCCTGAGTATGCATGACACTATTTCCTCTTTGATATTGTGATCATCACCATTGTCATCAGTGCAACCGCCATCACTACTGCCACCACCACCACCGTCAACATCACCATCACCACTACTTTCGTCACCACTGCCACCTGCATCACCACCACCATCATCATCATCACCACTACTTTCATCACCACTGCCACCATCACCACCTTCACCACCACCACCGCTACTAGTACTTTCATCAGCACTGCCACCTGCACCATTACTATCATCATGATCATCATCAATATTGACATTGGCATCATCATAGCCATTCTCATTGTCATTGTCATCATCACCATCATCCAGGTCAGTAGAATTGCCACTAATGATAAAAAAGAGAAAATAAACAGTTAACAGAGGAGAAAAGCTCAAGGCTAGGGCAGGCAACTGCAAAATTTTGAGTACAACCATCTAAGAGCATTTTTGTCCAAATGATTTACCACTGATATTTTATTTATTTCATAACCTTTGTTAAAGTACTGGGAGCAATTTGAGAATATGTCAATTTTGACATATAACTGAATGAATTAAAATAACTTAAAGCAATCAAAAGAATCCAGTCTTGTTGAATAAAATGCAAATAAGTGGCTGGGTACAGGCATGCATTCTATGTGTGTAATGAACATTAAACAAAAGGAAAACACGCCGCTTACTACAGTAAACCACAGTACTTCCTTTCAAAAAAGAACAGCATGCACGTGAAGCCCTCACTAGCTAGCTAGGCGACCCTGATACGGTGACTACTAGAAAGCGCCGCTGGGCAGCATTGGTTTGAATTTCATTTAGCCACATTCACACTGATCGACTTTACCTTGCTAAAATATTTCTCTCCCAGTGACTGTACTCTGTAGAGGATGAGACTGCTTTCCCATGGCAGGATTCACAAGGGCAATGTGAATGCCTGTAACTGAGTTGGGGACAAATGCACGTGGACACATCACTTCGCGTCCATGTTATTAATTTCTCTGTTCTTGGTCTTTTTGTTTCACGATGTTCCCCATCCATATGAATATGATTTCTTTAAAAAGAAAACACATAGGTCAACTCTGGTGAAAAAATGTTACTTGAATTTCAAGTCACTGGTAAAATTAAATGGAGAAGATTTTAGCGGAGTGCGGTTTTTTTGCGGAATGATGCAATCCGCTTTTTTCGCGGGTAGTCAGTTTACGTTTTACAGAAAACCTCGGAAAACCAAATTTAGCAAAACTGATTCCCGAATTCAAGTGTCATAAATAAGTCAACTATCAATTCCTGTAAGAGATGTCAATTATAGTCTGCTATTTCATTCACAATCCCCTTACCCTGGGCGCCTCACCTGTTATCAAAATGCTCGTGACTTCCTCGTGAGATAGAAGAATCTATCTCCTTGCATCCGAAAACAGAGAGCGTTTTTGCCGAATCGTTCTGAGTCTCAAAAAGCAAAGAAACTACATTTGGACGGATTAAAATAACCACCAATGAACAAAACAGAATTATTAAAGCTTCAAGTCTCATTTCTGACATTTCTTGCCATGTTCAACTCCGGCGCCGTGTGAGACGTAAATGATATTTGTTCCCCTTTCAGCCCTTTCCTTGGAGCCCGCGAACTTTTTGGTCGCTAGGAGCTACACTATAATAAAAAAATACATGAAGTACCTACCTTCATAACTTCCCATGTTGCATTGCAATCCCGATTGCACACGTTCGACTTTCGCGCCAATTTCCTGAGGAAGTCTACGCCACTACGCTAAGGATTTTACTCTTTAGCGAAGGAAAACGATGGTTGACTCCACAGAAGCTAAGCAGATGGAGAGCTGGGATGTAGATGAAGTGTCCGAGTTTATGAAAAGCCACTTCTCAGAGGAAGTTGGAATAAAATTCAAAGGTGAGCTTATTTACATGTAAAACGTTTATATGTCGAAAGATGACAGTCGCAATTCAAAATGGCGCGCAATTATTTTGTCGCTTTTCTAATAATTCAAAGTTGTTTTAGGCTAACTGAATGGTGTTTGCAAGTATTTTTTTTTTCGTTTATTTTTTAGAGCAGAAAATGAAGGGATCGTTGCTGAAATTTTTCGCCATGAATGCATCAATTCAGCAGTTTGTATCATGCGGACTTGAAGATATTGGCTCCCAGATGGAGTTTCAACGTTTGGTTAAGGAACACAATGCACATTTTGATGCCCATGGAAGCACAGTTATATTAACATCGAATTCATCTTCGAGTTCAGGCAGTGTCAAGTCAATGTCTTGTGATAGTAGTGTCAAGCCATCGAGAAAGGCTATAAAAAATATGCCGCCATTGGATTCCAAGATTTACAAGGCTAAGTAAGCTAAGTAATTTGTATGATTTAATTTCTGGTTTCTCTGGTACGACTACGAGTTTGGAATTATTGCTTTCGCCGTTTTTTCCCTCTCACTGCAGTGCTCTTTGTGTTTGGCGTGTATTCTTGTACCCGTTTTGAATTATTTTGTTGGCTTTATCATGTAGCTAGGGTTTTTTGTTCAGCAACCAAAAAGTGGACAGATATGCACATTAATTAGATACTTGTGCAAAATGTATACTTACAGGAAAGTAAAATTCAGTAAACAAAAAGAGTCACCCAGTGATGTTTGATTTGTCTGTAACGGGGGAAGTGTGTATTGTCTATCAGTCACAAGCGTTTGCAGAATACAAGTTTAATAGTATAAAGTTAAAATATCACTGTAACTTTTGGCATACCATACTGACGGCTTGTTTTCATGTTTTACAGAAGACGTACTGTACAGGAAAGAGCTGTAATGAGGTGGCCAGGAAACGACATTCCTGTTTTCCGAAAAAATGTGGAAGCCTTAAAAGAGCTGGATGAGTTAGTTGAAGAGCTGGCAGGAACCTGCACATATCAGCCTTGTGGTTTTACAAAAGAGGGAATACGAAAACACATACTCGACACTCTGAACGAAAGACGTAGACAAATAAAAAAAGGTCATGACTACACAAAGGTACACCATAATGACTTGGCACTTTTACCACTTTTCCCCCTTTTCTCTGCAGCTCAACAAGCAAGGCAGTTTGGTATCATATTTCTTGACCATTGTACATGTACTTTAATTTTAATTACAGTATGTCAATACATCTTATCATTGTTTGTTTTTCTTTTCTTGAAGGGAGATGCACGACAGAAAAAACATGATAATGTTAATGACTCCAAACAACAAGGTAATTGACAGTTTGTTTGAATTTGAAGAAGCAATGATCTATTGTTTTTAATTTCATTATAATAAGTCAGCTTCCATGTCTATGATGGGATCATGTTAATTATCAGGGATTCTTGTTGAAGTGCTTTTGACAAGGAGAAGATCCAAGGAGTTTTATTTTTCTTAGTTCTATAAAAAAAAATTATGAAATTAGAAAGTGCTGTCCACTCTTGGAAACATCTTGGTGTTATAATTTTTTTGGTCACTTCAAAAACTTATAGCTAGGGTACACATTGAGGTAAAGTCTGTAGCTTTATGCATAATTGCTTCTAAAATAATGAAATGTAGAACTTTGACTTTACAGCTGGCAAATCAGAAGATAATGATCACACAATGAGCAACATGGAGTCAATGACAGAATCTGAAAGTAGTGAAGATCAACGCAACTGTGAACAACAAGGTAAATGATGGATATCGGTATTCGTAATAATATGGCCCAGATTTGAGCATTTCCCTATTTCCTTGTAAATTATGTTAAAGACGTCTCAATGTTTCTTTGTTGCAGTTTGCCCATCCAAAAAAAAGGATCCAAAGAGAAAGTCTAATGCTGTTAATCATCCAACAAGCAAGAAGTTACTTGTAGTTACAGAATCAGGAGCTCCCAAATGCAAAGGTAAGTGAAGGGTATTGCTATTTTTGATTCTGCAGCCACTGCAGTGCAAACCACCGTGAATAAACAGAAATCAGTAGCGATGATATTATCTACAGTTGTTTAGGCTACCTCGCTCCCCATCAATTTTGTTTGATTTATTTACCCACGTAACACGAATTGAAAGAGCTTAGAACTCATAAAGTGTATGTGCATGGCTTTGAATTAGAATTTCATTGCAAATAAACGTTTTTACACCAAAGCGTGTTTTTTTTAAACATCAGTTTGTTTCAGCCTTGACAGAGGGCTAGTGCTCAAAATGTCAGTTTTTAAATCACTTTACAGTGGGCAGTTTGCTTTATCAACTTACATGACAAACCCAAATTTTCATGTGTACAACTTAGTTTGCATTTCCTATAAAATAAGTGTGGTATTCCTTCTTTTTTAGTTCGTACGTCAAATGCTGTTGACTCCATGAGCAGACAGGCTGCAGAAATCATTATTTGCGTGGCCTTCAATGCAATTAATGTCAAAGAAATATCGTGATCTCAGCTGGCATCAGCATTAAAGCCTTTAAAACTGAAACTGAAACATTCCCTTTCTAAAGAGGAGTATCTAAGGCCAGTTGCTGATGGCCTTATTAAGGCTGGTTATGTAAAGTTGACTAAGGAGTTAAATCATGACGTTTCAATTGTACGTGATGATATAATTTTGCTAAAGCCATTTTAGATGAAGAAACTCTGCCTAGGATGTTTGCTTTGGCAGTGAAGTAATAAGTTCCCTGCAAAGGGGTATTGTTAGCAGCCCCCAAAGGTTTTTGTTCTTGTTATTGCAATTTGAGACTTTGTTCTCAGATCTGAGTGTTGTTGTTGTTTGTAAATCCCTTTCATTCAGTCAGTTTCATCCAAAACTGAAGTTTACAAATAAATATTTTTACTCGAACAATAGCTCTTGACTCTTAGCACAAACTCCTCTAACCACTGAAGCAATCCAATTCCATTAATTTTGTGCCCATATATATGCGTTATTGACCAAGGTTGTTCGGTCAAGATGGCTGGATATTGGCCAAGTTCTTTTTTTGCGTTTTTATGGACCTCGACTTTGTCAAAAGGCAAAAAAAGAACGAGGCCAATATCCAGCCATATTGACCGAACAACCTTGGTCAATAAACTAAAAGGATTTATTATATGGCCAAAGAATGTAATAATTAGTCCGCTCCATGCAATCTTTTTTGCGGGAACAAAACGGGCAAGATGGGCCTATCTTGCCCGCTTGCGGAGCCTACCATATAATAACAACTGATACTGAATTCAGTGAGTATATTGTACTTCAGAATAGGGTAGGTTAGCTTACACTAACAAAAAGTTCAAAATTTGTATTAGTTATTGCATCCGTAACAACTGCGGGTCTTGGTTAGTAAACAATGAAGTTGATATTTATTGCTCAATTGTATGCAACTCAAACTTGTATCTTAGCTTTAACAGTATGCTAATTTGATTCCCAGAATAAAGAACACATTTTTGTAGGCTTCTTATGAGTAAGTGTTCTTGAAGTGGCATCCTCTTGGTCACATGTACATAGATTCAATAACAACATAAACAGTGTTAGCATACGTACTGCACATTATTGTTCAATGGGAAATAGCTAATTTTTCACCTTTTCCCATGGATGATTATTGAGGTCAGAAAACATAATGGCAATAAACTCCTTTCCCATGAATGGTTTTTAATAGTGGTTAAATATACTATTTTCCATTTTAAACATATTTGGGTTTAAAAAGAATACCATTAATGGTTATAATGACAGAAAACATCATTGGTAATTTATCATTATTTCCCATGAATGATTTTTGAGAGCCATGTTTAAACTATATTTCCCATTTTGAACATGTTTGGGTTTCTAAAAAAAACATTAATGGGTTTTAAGACAGAAACATTGGTAATTCTTCAACTTTTCCCATGAATGGTTTTTGAGAGTGGTTAAACAGCTTTTCCCATTCAAAAACCTGTTGGGATTTAAAAAAATTCCATTGATGGTTTATGGACGGAAAACATTAATAGTTATTCACAATTTCCCTTGGATGGTTTTTAAAAATGGTTAAATTACCATTTCCCATCTTAAACACCATTTCTGGGTTTTTGGAATACCATTAATGGGTTTGAAAAAAAGAACCCATTAATGGTAATTATTCACCTTTCCCATGCATGGTTTTTAACAATGGTTAAATTACTATTTCCCACTTAAAAAACCATTGCTGGGTTTTTGAATTTTTTTTCCTGTGATCGATAGAGTGAAAACTTCATTCCACACATGGGTCCTTTGCACAGCGAAGCAAGTGCACGGAATGACTGTATGGGTTCAACTTCAATTTCACCAAGTTTTCCTGTCTGACCAGCGGTTTGAAAAAGGGACTCGAACAGATTGATTCAGTTGCAGTTCAATCAAGCGATTATTTGTTTGAAAACCTCCCATAATGCCATTTTACCTTTCGAAAGAGAACAGTCAGAATGTGTGTAGTGTTTAGAGCAATTGAGACATTTCGTGCCGCATACATGATGTAATGTAGGTTCGAGTTGAATCTCAGGTAGCGGAAAGCATGGCGTGTTGTAAAGTCGTTGTGCAGTGAATTAAAACAGTTCGAAAGGTTTAATCCGTGTTAATCTCCTTATTTATTGGCAATCACCACATTTGGCGACGAGGATAAAGGTTCTTGTGGATACTTAAGTTGAATTTCGCGACATGCCTAACACCGAGAGAAGTGAAACCAGCGACACGCCGCCACAACCAGCGCCGAGCTCGACCGTCGAACCAAAGACTCTTGAAGTTCGTGGTTTACCTTGCTTCGACCCCAAGGGAGAACCGACTACTCTTTCCGTTCGATGGAAGCGCTGGAAACGTGCTTTTCATTTGTATGTGGCATCGAAAGGTATTACGAATCAAGCGCAAAAAGTTGCTCTATTTCTACACTCAGGTGGGATGGAACTACAAGAAATTTTCTACACGCTTGCACCAGAAGACGAAGCTCAGAACAACTTCGACAATTGTGTAGCCATCCTTGACAACTATTTTACGCCAAAAGTGAACGTACCTTTCGAGAGACACGGATTCCGACAAATGGCGCAACTCCAGAGCAAAACTATCGATCAATTTGTGTGCCGCCTTCGACAAAAAGCTGTTTCGTGTGAGTTTGACAAAGTGGACGAGGCTATCCGGAACTCCGAAAGAAGTTTTTGGAGAAAGCCCAGGACGGAACCCTTGCTGTCCTTCAAGATGTTGCACGAGTTCATGAATCTGTCATCCTTCAAATGCAGTCATTGGAGATTTCAAGTAAAGATGATCAAGTGAATGCAGTGCGACCTGTCAACCCCAAGTGGCGAAAAAACAGGATGAAAAAGAAGAAGAAACCAGATAAGAAAGATGTAAGGCCAGGAGAGCATCAGAAGTGCTACAGATGCAATGAAACCGGTCATTTTGCCCACAGTTGCCCTGCCCTGAACAAAACATGTAAAAAGTGTGGATTCACTGGTCATCTGGCTGTTTGTTGCAAGACAAAGAATCCTAAACGCCCTCCAAGTGGCCGACCTAATCCAAATGTGAATGGTGCATATCAAGTGGAAGAAGGCTCAGATCAAAGAGATGCTTATGCCTTTGCCGTGAATGACGGAAACAAGACAAGTGGCATCATACATTTGAAAGTGGGAGGTGTAGAGTTAAAGGATGTACTTATTGACTCTGGAGCATCATGCAACCTTGTGGACAAAGCTATGTGGGAAAGTTTGAAGCAACACGGAGTGAAGTGTACATCCCAGAAATGCAGCAAGAAGCTATTTGCCTATGGTCAAACTGAACCAATTGAAGTACTGGGAACATTTGAAGCTGAAATTTACTGTGAAGATTCTGCAAAAAGTTGTTTGGACGAATTCACTGTTGTTAAAAGTCCTGGAAAAACTTTGCTTGGAAAATACACCGCAGAGAAGCTGAATGTATTGAGAGTTGGACCTCCGAGTACCCCACTGGCATGTACCATCACCAGCGAAGGTGATGCTGGTGATGTGTTAAAGGACTTTGCTGACATATTTCAAGGCGTTGGAAAGCTTAAAGACTTCCAACTCAAGTTGCACATTAACAAGAATGTCAAGCCTGTGGCCCAGCCAAGTGAGACGACTACCCTTTGGTCTTAGAGACAAAGTAGACAAGAAATTGGATGAGTTGTTGCAAGAAGACATCATAGAGGAAGTACCATGTGGTCCTACAGAGTGGACATCACCTCTTGTCGTCGTGCCAAAACCAGATGGTGATATCCGTATTTGTGTTGACATGAGAAGAGCAAATGGGGCCATCGAAAGAGAGAGGCATCCTATTCCTACCATAGAAGAAGTTCTCCATGACCTTAATGGTTCAACTGTATTCAGCAAACTAGACCTGCGCTGGGGATTCCACCAAATTGAGCTTGATGAAGAGTCCCGTCAAATTACTACATTCGTGACACACAGAGGCCTTCACAGATACAAGAGACTAATGTTCGGCATTACGTCAGCCCCAGAAAAATATCAGAAGATTGTGAGTGATGTTCTGCAAGGTTGTGAAGGTGTCGCAAATATTGCAGATGATGTGATTGTACATGGATGTGGAATTGAGCAGCATGACAAGAATTTGCTGGCTGTTCTGGATCGCCTCAGACAGTGTGGACTAACCCTGAATCCGAACAAGTGCCAGTTCAGACTTCCCAAGTTGACCTTTTTTGGACATGGCCTGAGCAAGAATGGAGTTGCACCCAGTGAAGAAAAGGTAGCAGCAGTTCAGAATGCGAAACCTCCAAAGAATGTGTCTGAAGTCAGGTCTTTCCTAGGCCTTGTACAGTACTGTGCTAAATTCCTGCCAAATTTTGCACAGGAAGCTGAGCCTATCAGACAGCTGACTAGAAAAGACGAGCCATTCGTATGGGAAGAAGCTCAACAACAGTCTTTTGAGAAGCTCAAGTATCTCTTGACACGAGCAGAAACACTGGCATACTTCAAGAATGATTGCAAAACCCGTATTGTCGCAGATGCAGGTCCTACTGGCATCGGAGCAGTCCTAACACAATTCCAAGATGGAGTCTGGAGAGTGATTTCTTATGCGTCTAGGAACCTAACCGACGTCGAAAGGCGATATTCTCAAACCAAGAAGGAGGCACTTGCCTTAGTGTGGGCCTGCGAAAGATTTAATCTGTATGTTTACGGTCGTGACTTTGAACTTGAGACTGACCATAAACCTCTGGAATGTATTTACAAGAATACATCCAAGCCATCAGCGAGAATCGAACGATGGGTGCTCCGCCTGCAAAGCTACAACTTCCAAGTTGTGTATCGCCCTGGAAAAACCAACATTGCAGACGCCCTGTCAAGACTTAACTCCCTGGACCAAAAGGACAGAAGTGGAGAGGAAACAGATGCAGTGAAAATGATTGCAGAAGAGAGCACGCCTGTGGTGTTAACAGCGAAAGAAGTAGAACGTGCATCAGAAGAAGACCCTGAACTGACCAGCGTAAGACATTACATTCAGAGTGGAGACTGGTCTCAGTGCAAAATGCCCCATTTCCTGTGTGTGAAGAATGAACTGTGTGTGCTTGGAAAACTGGTGTTGCGTGGTACAAGAATTGTCATACCCCAGAGCCTGAGAAAACAAGTCTTACATTTAGCCCATGAAGGTCATCAAGGTATAGTCAAGATGAAGAGCCGACTCAGAACAAAAGTGTGGTGGCCTAAAATGGACACTGATGCTGAGCGAATCTGTAAAAGCTGTCATGGATGTCAAGTAGTGAGTGGATTCTGTGCACCTGAACCAATGCAGAGAGTAGAACCACCAACAGGACCCTGGCAAGATGTAGCTATTGATGTGTTGGGTCCACTTCCTTCTGGAGAGAGTTTACTGGTAGTAGTAGACTACTACAGCCGCTTCTTTGAAGTGGTAATTATGCGGTCAACCACATCACAGAAGATGATAGAAGCACTAACACCGATCTTTGTACGTTACGGCTGTCCATTTACCCTCAAGTCTGACAATGCAGCCCAGTTTGTATCAGAAGAATTCGAAGAGTTCCTATCTAAGAATGGCATTGAGCATCGAAAATCTCCTCCGCTTTGGCCCCAAGCCAATGGTGAGGTTGAACGACAAAACCGAACCTTGCTTAAAGTGCTCAAGATAGCCCAAGTAGAAGGAAAGAGGTGGAAAGAGGAGCTGAACAAGTTCCTGTTGGCGTACCGAACAACTCCTCACTCTACCACTGGGATGACCCCAGCATCTCTAATGTTCGGAAGAGAGTTGAAAACAAAACTGCCTGAATTACGCCCCAACAAGAGCCTGCTGGATGAAAGCATCAGAGACCGAGACTGGAACCACAAATTGTCTAGTAAGCTCTATGTTGACAAGCAAAGGAATGCAACTTTCAACCCAGTAGTCCCTGGTGACAAGGTTCTGCTTAAAAACACCAAATCACTTGGTAAGCTGGCTCCAAAGTTTGAACCTCAGCCATACACAGTCCAGACCAAGGAAGGACAAGAACTTACCTTGAAAGCTGACAATGGCACCATGTATAGGAGAAACAGCTCTTTTGTCAAACCGTACAACACCCCTGGAGAGCCAGAGTCTTCTCCTCCTGTACAGAGTTCCAGAGAAGCAAACCTCCCAAGCCCAGTTCCAGCAATGCCTGAGTCTAGCACAACCTCAAGTACAGCAGAGACAAGAACCAGACCAACCCGTGCTACGAAATTGCCTGGAAGATTTAAAGACTTTGTTCTGAACAAATGAACTGAATTGTTTGAACTTTTTAGAGTTTTCACTGAACATGATTTTGTTCAGAACTGTTTGCAGTTTGAACCCTCATATTGTTTATGAGTATTTGATATTGTTGTTGTTCGTTATAAAGACATTTTTCTTGAACTCAATTAACTGCAATTAATTGCGACAAAGGAAGGGAATGTAGTGTTTAGAGCTATTGAGACATTTCGTGCCGCATACATGATGTAATGTAGGTTCGAGTTTAATCTCAGGTAGCGGAAAGCATGGCGTGTTGTAAAGTCGTTGTGCAGTGAATTAAAACAGTTCGAAAGGTTTAATCCGTGTTAATCTCCTTATTTATTGGCAATCACCACAATGTGTACACGGAACCAAAGTCCAGCACACACTCACAAAGGTGAGTGTGCATGTGCATGTTGGGTGTTACTCGTTTTGTTCCGTACCAGGTCTTCCACTGATCGGCCATGAAACCTCCGAAACTAAATGCAATTTTGTTTGGCAACCGGCCAAGACTTGATGGAAAATGCATTTTGTCGCCTTCTGTTGAATCTTTTTTAATTGTGCCTCTGAAAGTAACGGCTTAGCCCCGTAAAGCCAGACATTTTGCATGATGTGCTTTGCACTACCCATAAAAAGATTGTGCATAGGGTCGACAACTGTGAAAGTAGAGTAGGCGCATTAGCTCGGTAAATCATGTTCTGTATTTACTTTCAATAGACTGTTTATCTTTCATAGTTTCTTGATCAAGTGCTTCTTGTGCCTCTTTTCGGTGTTCTGCATTTGTTCTCTTTTCACACCTATCAAATCCACCCTAATTCTGTTTTCACCAAAGCCACCTGAATGCTTTTTTACATTTGCTACGTCCTTTCCTGGCTGTGAAGCTGAGGAAACCGCTGACCAGTTTTAGAGACATAATCACATTTAGTAAATTATATTATCACTAATTTGATCAAGTAAGAAGCAGCTATTATTGATCGAGTTTGTATTAGACACGAAACAGTGCATCTTTTGTCCTTAAGTCCAAATGTCAACAAACAAGTTGTGGAAATTAGCGTGATGTCGCACTGTGTACATGGTATGATAATTTCACGTGAAAAGTTGGGCTGTGCATTAGAATGAAAGTAAATGCATTTTAGGCAAATGTTTGGATAGGTCTTTTGTTTACAAGTCACTTTGCTGGGAGGGTTAGCATTTTCCTGTGTTTTGCTTTTAGAGGAATGCATGAATTTATACCATGCCATTGAAAATTAAATAGGTTGATGACAGTGCTGGCTGGTGACTGAAAACGAAAATGAAGGGAAAAGAAACAAGGCACATACATACCATGTAAATTTTCTTCAATTCAAAGTCAGAATTCAGTTAAAGTGCTGACAGGAGTACACTGATCCTTTTTTAATGTAATGTAAGTATGATGAGTTGGAAGTAGCACAAGCTATCTAATTACGTTGTATTGTGTAAGTATTAGTGCTGTTAGTAGTGTAAGTATGCCTATTTTATTGTAAGAAATATGAGTAGTGTAAGTGTTAGTATTGTAAGTGGTGTAGATGATTAATATTGTAAGTAGTGCAAGTTGCAATTAAATTGAAGTAATGTTAGTATTGGAAGTAATGGAAGTTACTACTGTAAATGTGTGTATTCCAATAAAAAATTTGTTCTTTGGAAAAAACATTTTAGGGGACAAAACAATTTTGCATGCTATAGTCTAAGTGACTGCCTGACTTCATTTTAACTTCAAAATTACCTGAAAAGCACCTCAGTCCCTATCACTGTACAGTTTACAATTGTTCAATGTCCATTTGCAGACACCTGATCATTATGTCAACTCATCAAATAGTGTGAAATGGCCGAAAACTTCATCTCAATACTTTTGAAAATGCATACCACCAAAAATACTTCATACAGCTGCAGCAACCTTCTTCCTATTCAAACAAACGTTGGCCTGGAAAGCTAGAGCTATGACATGACATTTATCTTCCAAAAGCTTGCTGAATTCCTAGTATGAATCACTCCATGTGGCTGATGTTGAATTTCCTTTAGATCATTACCTAGTCCAGGATGGTAATGGTTCATGCACTAGTTGCATGAGCTGTATGACTGACGAAAAAACACGGTGCAGGTCAGCCCGTCAGGAAACTCTGCATCGATGAAAACGCAGAATGAACAACTCATCATTGCAGTGCGATGGTAGTATTTCAGTTGATGGTGTTGTTTCCTGGAAGTTGCGCCGCTTGTGAACTCTGCGCTAACTAAAACCTCTCATTGTCAAAGTAGGACTCAAGAGGGATTGTAAGTCAAACTTTTAGCGTTTGAGACGAGTTTGATTGTTGCCTCCAGCTGAATGCATACTTTTGCTCAACTGGGATATTTTAGCCGCCCTCCAAATCGAAGAGCCAAGCTGCTATGGGAACTAATTAATCGTAAGCACACCGCCGGCCCTGGTAGAATTTACAATCTTTCTTTTTCTTTTTCACTCCTTGATTGGGTGCACATAATTGTCACAGGGTACCTTTTTCCCATTGAGTCTGAGAAGCGATGGCTTTCGACTCCAAGCCGCTTTTCGCACTTTCAACAAACAAAATTGTCAAATTCGAATCTAAAGCAAGCTTGAACTGCTGAAGTGAAAAATTTCATGTGTGTGTACATTAAGGTTGCAGTCTCCACCCAGCTCGATCCTCTTTATTGACGAATATGTAGGAGATTGTCAAAACCCTTACTTCATTTATTTTGGCCCAGGACTTGCTAATGATCTGAGAAGGGGAGGGACGAATACGAATGGCAGTTATGAGATTCTACTGACAGGGGTGAGACTCCTTGATAACACAGGTGAAACTAGCTTTCACTGTAAATAATGAATAATAAGCTAGCAAAAATGCAACTTCTCTGACAATATAAAAAGAGGAGTTGAGACTCCACAGCCACTAGATGCGCACACTTCTGGTAACTCTATTCGGGGTTAAATAGGGCACCGCGGAAATACGTTTTTGGGCACACGATACAGTATTTTGCTGGTCAGCGGTACACTTTAACAAAATACAAAATGCCTGCAAATTTTAAATTGTTTTCGCCAGAGTCCAGCTGACAGCGGAAAAAGCTAAAACTTAGAGTTAACACTGTAAACTTAGCTCTAAAACTCGGCTAAACTTTTGAACAGTTCTCAGTTGATATTATATATTATGCCAAAGAAAAACTGAACTTGCCACAATGTGAAATTAGTGCTGTTTCGTGAAAGTTTCCCGCAAGTGACGAGCCAGTGGCCATAAAGTTTTGATTTTTAAAAGATGTTGTGCGCCAAGGCTAAAACGAGGCGGCTTTTGGACGACTGCAGTGGTGCTATGAGGACGCCCACTCCTCAGGTATGCAGAGCTGGTTGCCTTCAGTGTCATGAATCGGTATGTCAGCGCCATTTCGACCACATTCGACGAGAGGACGACAGAAGATGCTCTTGCCCGTCCAGTTGGGGGGCATTCACGCAATTTTCACAAACATCCAATCCCAACTCGGTATTACGGAATTCTGGACAAAGTTGGCCAAGAAGGCAGCTTATACAAACCAGGAACTCGTTGGTGCAATAAATGCAGAACTGAAGCACCCAAAACATTTCAAGACTGGCCCCAGCTCCAGGGATTCACAGAGGTATGTTTCACAAAATTTTAACCACGTGAACTTCCGCTTTTTACGTTTTCAAAGCTACTTAAATTTTCCCGTGTAATTTCGAATTGTTACTGTTATATAATTTTTTTAATACCTCCAAAATGCGAATGTTTAAAACGATTTCTATGAAATAGAGAAAATTCTCTGTAATAAGTGTGCTAATAAATATACAGGTTTGAGAAGAGTTGGAAGTTCATGCTTGTGAAAACCAAAGGAGAAAACTATCAATAAGATTTGGTGAAGTTACCTTCTGATTAATCAGACTATGTCAAAAGTTTGTGGGTTTTCAGAAATATGTTAAAATTGTTGTCCACTCACAGGTACAGACGTGTGATGCACAGCTAGAGCCTACCCAGGAAAATCTCGATAGTGAGGTTTATCAATAAAGGGCAAAATTACTGAGCGCTGATTGGTTGAGAGAGAGGGCATTTTTTCTTAATCGAGGGCATGATTACCTGTTAATGATTGGCTAATCCGTTAATTGCCGTAGCGCTAAACAGGCTTCCCAGATAAAAATAGACTGCGCGCGTGATTTTCCTTCGTATAAATTTTGCCCTTTATTGATAAACAAGTAATCCCATGAGACCTCGTACTATTAAGGATTAACTGCACTTGAGTTTTCAAAATTTTCCAAATTGCCCTCGTCGCTTTGCGACTCAGGCAATTTTGGAAAATTTTGAAAACTCTCATGCAATTAATCCTTAATAGTACTTGGCCTCATGTGATTACCTATACGAACAGTGTTTACCAAGAGGTATAATTGTATTGATGGCATTTTGATAACTGTCGCATACCCACACCAAATTTATTGTATCATTTTGTAAATTACCCCATTCTCAGTACCCCTAATTGCCACTAGTTTACAACAGGAGTGTCACAAGACAAAAGAAATGCAGACTGAAACTTGTGAACTGGGTCAAGTGTTTGATGTAATAAGGTGAAATAACATTTCACTTGCATGTGGCTTAATTTACATTGTTTAGTGCAGTCAATACCAAACCAGAAACCAAGTACAGCTTCTATAGCTGTAGTAGACTTCTGATTGGATAAAGTGTGCATAAAAGAATGCTATTTTTATGTCACAACTGCAGAATGCAGATTACTGGAAGATTACCCAAGGGCGGTTTGGTGAAATGTTAGTTGGGCAGGATGGGGACATCATGCTTGAAGGATCAACTTGGAAACATATTAAGGAGAAGTTAAATGGTAACCAACAACCTTAAGACTTACTTGAACAGAATAAGCATGCAGGTGTCAAATACTAAATAGCACACATGGGGGTGGGGGGAGGGGAGAGGTGAGGAGATTAGGGTCATTGGTTACTAAAGTGTAGACCCGGCTCTGACGGCTGCACATTGTCAAACCCAAGCTTAACTCAGTTAACACCATTCTGCTTCTTATCATGTCCTGGCCTAGCATCAACTTTGAATCAACAGTTTGTGCATCCCTGATTTATAATGTGTGTGCATTATATTTGGTGTGATATCAGAAATCAGAGACATGGCGAATTCTTGGATGAAAGTTCCATCTTCTTGGAATTACATGGACTGTCCTCTAGTGGAATGGCACTTGGAAAGGTGTTGGGGTTTGCAAGAGATGAAAAAACAAAAACCAACAAGAGGCACAATATTGCATCTGAGCATCTGAAGAGGGCAGAAGACATGGTCAACAAAGCTATAAAAAGGGTAACTAAATATAAAAACATATTCATGTTAATGCAGGGAAAAAACAAAATAACACACCCTAAAATCTTGGTTATAGCACCTCCTAGTTAAAACCTCACGCATTTAGACTATGGGCCCACCCCTTTGTTTACATAACAATCCTTTCATTATAAACTAACAAGGCTATAAATCTATCCCTTACAACAAGATACTTTGTAGGATGATGTAAATACATGAATTTATCATAGTACCTGATTTCTTCACAAAACATTCTAATTTTTACTTTGGCTTAACAGAAATCTTTTCAGATAATGGCCATGGATGATTTCCACAACATCAATGCAATAAAAACACCAACTGGGCGAATATTAACTAATGCTGTCCACATGGCAACTCTTCTCCTGGACATTCAACCATTTGTTGATGCAGTACCTCGTCCAGTTGACCCAGCCAACATTCACAGACATGTGATGGTTCCAATTCCTGAAAGTGTTCCCCAGTTGTGTAGAGGAGGAATATCAGCCAGCGCAGTCATACGTGAAATCACAACATTTTGGCCACACTTTAGCACAAATTTCTTCCTGGAAAGTTTGCCACAGCCTTACAAGGAAATAAATTTCTGCACAATGCAGCAGTCTTTAAAAGAGCTAAGGCAAGACAAAAAAGTGTTATCATCACCAAATGACTTAATGTATATTGAAGTGTTGATCATAGCAGTCAATTTCCATTTTCCTGCAACTGGAAATTAGAAAGCTGACAAAATTTGTGGTTTCAACAGGATACAAACCTGTGACCTCCACAGTACTGGCCAGTTTAAGAAAATCAGGCTTTTTAATTCAACTTCTTGTAGGGAACCTCTACTCTTTCAACACATTGACATTCAATTGTTGACTTAAAATTTAAACACACACATTTTCTCTGCATATGTTTTTCAATTTATAAATTCACCCTCTCCTAAACAAGCATATTTTTCGAGTTTAAGTTGTACAGCACTAATTAAAATTGCCTTCACAATTTGGTTACTGTAGGGTTTATTCAAGAGAAGATCCAGAGGGGTGCCACACCTTGAAATCCACTATTCTTATTGATGAAATTGAACAGAATCTCCACAGTAAAGATGACTACCAGGTCTGCCATCAGTACATTTTTGATGTCATCCCGGAGTTCAAAGAATTCCTCAAATTGCATGTGGTCCCCACAGTGGGAGACTGGCCAACATGGTATCAACAAAAAATAAAGAAAAAGCAGTATCAACATGGCACAAAGACTTGAAACAATGTGTAAACAAAAAGAATTAATCCAAGGAAAAATTGTTAATGAACCAAAGATATTTTCAATTTACAAGTCCCTTTACAAATATTACCATACTGCATAAGTAACAAGCGGTCTTCAATCTCTACACTGTGAGGATACATGTAACTCGTCGAGTTAACCGTATCGAGATTAAAACTGCTAGTGAATGAAATGAACAAATGTTTTGTTTTTACTGGCACAGGAGGCACAAAAATGGTTTAATTAATCACAAAAAGGTGGGTAAAGGGTACTGCAACGGCAAACAAGTCAGTCTCAGAGTTGAAATTGTTATCAAAGTTTGTTTTATTCCACGATATCGATAAAGCCTTGTGAGGGAATTATTTGTCAAATGAACAAGCACCAATCAATGAATCGGCGCGAAGCAAGAGTGAAATGGTTTTGACTTACCTCCATTGCTTGGCTTAAAATCCGCAGCCCTCATGCAAAAGTTTTATACCAAGCCAATCTTCTACTTTGACCGAAGTCATCTTACCCAATGTTGCTTTTGGCATTTTCTTAAGGCAAGATCGATGGACGCACGGTTGAATCGTCAGTTCCAATCGAGTTTACTAATGCACACAAAATAACTTACTTTCTCGTACCGCTATTCGTTACGAACATGGTTTGAGTATGAAAAACCCATTTTCAGGGATCACAATCACAAAAAACAAGAACACTAAAGAATATTTTCCACTTTAGACCACTTTTAACCCGCGCAAAACATCGACCCTTCGTCGAACTCGAAGCAGTTACTGTGATGTCACAAAAACGTATTTCCGAAGTGCCGTTAAATAGTGTATTAAACATATGGAGTATCTGACCTCTAATTTAATCATCACAGGCGACTTTTGTTACAAAAACTGAACGAGTACATTTGCAAGTTGGAGAAAATCAATTATAAGTAACACTACTAGAAGCAACCCTGTGAAATGCATGTGAAATCCATGTGAAGTGAAATACCCTGTGAATATTATTAACAGAAAGATGAAAAAAAATCTAAGTCTTTATATATACCATGTGTAAAAAGCTGTGAAAATTTGAGGTCAATATTAATTTAGCATGCTTAGCTTGGCAGTACTGTGAAATACCCTGTGAATTTTTTTAAAGCAAAATAAAAAAATGTAAGTCTTTATACCATGTGAAAAAGCTGTGAAATTAATTTCATCAAGTTATTGTTTTGTGAAATACCCAGCTCCCTGTGAATTTTTCATTTGCAAGTACTTATATTTACCATAAGAAAAACCCTGTGAAGTTGCTCTTACTTTTCGAGCAAATTTAAAATCTAGTTAGACCTATATGTAATTAATTTTGAGGTAACTTACTGGTACTAAGAAACCTAAGAATTTTAAACAAAACCATGTGGAATACAAATTAAATCATCATGATGTGAACTAGAAAACCATGTAATTGGTTGAAGTTTTAATTGGACAACAGATTGCTTTGCATCCTTTGTGACTGGCCAGAGTAATAACTTTGGCTTTGCTTTTATGGCACTCAATTGAAACCCAAATGTGAATCATGGAAAAATAAACATGAATTAATAGTGCACACTGTATTATAGAGAAATATCATACTATTTGACAAAAATGTTCCAGTTTTCCAACTCATCTAGAAGCTATATCAAGGCTGTGCTCTAAGAAAAATCACAAGGAGCCCACAGGTTCCAAACTATGAGATCCAAGTTAAGGCGCCCAGTATAAAGCTTATATGAAAAAAGTGAGTTTTTCTGGTCGCCCAAAGGCAAAAGTTAGTCGCCTGAGGCACCCGGGCACCCTTAGAGCACAGCCCTGTATATGTCACAACCAAGGATGTATTTTGAAATATCACAATAACCCAAAAATACATAATTATATACATGTATCTTTGTAAAGAACAAATAGATGTAGGTCCAATACCTAAAGTAATATTTAATGTCATGACAATTTTAACCAAAAGTGATAACTAATACCAAATAAACCAGCAAATTCTCAGCAGAAGTAATGACGATTTACAATTATGATAACTTACGCACATGGCCACAAACTTTCAATACATAATTATATTAAATAAGATGCGTTTGGTACAAAATGGTAAGCTACAGATACACAAAATTAAGAAATTGGAAGACACACATAAGGCAAAAAAAAATATATTTTAAATGGCCAACATTATGTCGAGGATAGCTTTGTCTTGGAATCTTTCACCTTTGTCTGAGATTTCAGCTGTAAAATTGATGGCCAGATCTAGATAATTTAAGATTTCCAACTGTATGTAAAATGAGTAACACAAAACTATTTTATTATTATAAGGACTTCTTAAAAAGATTATTGTATCCATACATGGCTACTAATGATAGTTGTTATGATCACTTAAATCAGAACAGTCAAGCTGGTTTTTCCTGAAGTTGAGAATCCACAACTTATTGCTCTCTTCCTCATCCCATGCTGTTACCAGTGGTTTGGAAATAACTCTGACTGGTACTGTCTTTTGGACAAACCTGCTTACATCTACATGCCACAAGCCACTCTCCTGATCTTCAACTGGGGCAGAAAACAATTGCACACAAGCAGATTCAACACGTACGGTCTGATGTTGAAGATATGCTTGCATGAAATACAGAACCTTTCCAAATTCAACACGAGCACACTTTTTCATGGCAACAATTGAGGACATTGTTCCTGATTTCTCTTTGCCAGTGGAGAGCCATGTGATACACTTGCCAGTAATTGAATCATGTTTTTTTCTGTGAAAGGACTTGGTCAACACTGATTCACCATCCAGGGAAAATGGAAATGGCATACCAAGATCAACATGGCTCTGCTTCAGTTCCAGAAACTCTGCCTTTTCGAGTTTTGACTTCTCACCATCGCCTTTCAACTCGGCATCACAGGGTTTGTCGTGCTCCTCTTCATGCAGGGCCAACCTGCCTGTTACTTTAATAAACTGGCACCAGTCAAAGATCTGATATAATCAATTAAATGTTTCATGAATTAGTTCACACACCAATCAGACATAATGACATCAGTTTTAGCAATATATATGAATATACATGTAAATAAACATGTTATTCAAATTATATAACAATTTATTGCATAGAAATGATTTTCAACAAGTAACTTGTGAGCCCTTTAGTTATGTTTTTACACTTCTTTTTATTCTCATTAGTTTTGTTAATAATCTGTGGTCTGGTCATTATCTACTGCATTCAATATGCACTGCACTTTTTGTTAACATCACACAGAACTGGAGGAAAAAATATTGTTTAGTTTTTTAGTTCAGCTAACTATGTTTTAGGTGACGAAACGTGCTGGAACTTACTCGATAGGTTTCCATGACAGTGGCTTCTGGGTGACATCTGTTAGTCACTCTCCTGCAAATCCAGCTGTTCATTCGCTCGTAAACATACATCCACCAAGCATGCACAGGCCCATGGGAAATGATGCCTCTGGCAATGTGGTGAACCATATGCATACTAATAGTCTAAAGAAAGGTGAAAAAAATGAAAGTTGACCATATTTTCAAACAAGTACTTAAATGAACATAGTGTAGTGTACAGTGTGTAATTAAAGGACTTCATAAATAAAGAGGATGGCTAGTTCTGCCTCTAAAAATGTGTATGAACAAGGTGAAACTTCTAATTTTATGATCTGGATTAAAGAGTGAAGGGAATCTAACCGCTAACCGCCGACCGGTTAGCTCAGTTGGCAGAGCGCCGGACTACCGTGTGGTTACTAACTGAAAAGTAAGTAAAACTACATCACTTATACGAATACAAGTAATCTAATTAGTAAATGGAGTGTTAATGATCAAGATATAATTTGTGTTTCAACCACACCTGTTTCCAATCATGTGACTTCATGTAGGAGTATTTAGTGAAAATGGGTTTGGGGGTCCATCCATACCCAACAGGGACCTGGACATTCTTGGCTCTTTTGTCAGCAATTTTAAGTGCATCACTGTTTAATCGGAATGGTGCATCAGGCAGATTGTCTTTTTTCTTTCCTTTCTTCCCTTTCTTCCCTAAAATTTAGACATAATAATTATTGTAGAAACCAATAATGTTCACTGAGTGCAAGGGCAAGGCTATGCTCTAAGGATGCCCGTGAGCCTCCGGCACTGGCGCAATATTGCCTAACTACAGACAGTTGATATTAAGGACAAAATTCAGATCACCGGCAATGTTTGACTGGACATGACTCATGGTTTCATGACTCTCGCTTTTACTGTCACTACAAAACTTCCTGACAGTGTTTGCTATAATAATTATTGGAGTTGACTGTATTAGTTATTGCAATCCATTACATTGCCTTACATACAATGCACAATACTACAAACATTGCTTACATTACTTGTTGACTGTATCTAGACATTTACCCACTTACCCACTGTTACAGCCGACTCACTGGACTTTTCTTGGCTTTCCTGTGCCCAGCTTGAAGAAAATCTACCCAGTTGTTGCTCTGCCTTTCTAACCTTTATACTGTCTTTGTAACCAGTGAGCAATTGTACAATCTCACAGGTCACATTCTTCATTAGGTGCATCATGTCTGGAAAAACCTGCTGTGTGCGGTCATGGTCAGGGAGAAGCATCAAACAGTAGCATCCTTTACTGCCAGTTGCTGTAGCAAAGCCTGCAGCCTGGGTAGCATTTTTTGCATTTTCATAGGCTAGGCTATTGACCATCACTTCTTCCTGAGTCAGACTGTCAGGTGCGGGACGAAGCTCTGTTTTCCCTGATGGGAAATTTTTCTTTGCCTTTCTCAGCGGGTGTGTAGCAGGAAGAAAACGCCTGTTTTGTAGGTACACCACTTTATCCAGTGCTGCAACATGTGTACCTGATAGTTAAAAAATAGTCCAAGAGAATTCTCATCATTTAAGTTAATAACCACAGTCTGCTTTTCATGACTATTTTGCATATACTGGACAGAGGGTTCCAACAGAGATTCTTATTAGGTGGGTTCATACTACCTTAGTAAGTAGACCTTAAGTATACTTGAATCTTACTTCAGATGTGAACGGGTCTAATTTCAACTTAAGTAGCCTACTTTGTAGCCGTGGCAACGTATCATGTTCAAAAGAGCCGAAGTATACTTCCAAGTCGAGTTCAACCCATCCTTACGGGCGCACTTACGCACTATCAAAACAATCTCAGGAAATTGATTGTCAATCAAACGCGTTTTTCGATGAGATATCAGAACACGCAAGACTTGTACGGCACGCAAATCATTTTCGAACTTCTCGCTTGCCTTTAGGACACGAATCGACTTAGAAATGGAAAATAACTCCAACTTCAGTCAGTTTCGACCCAACTTTGGTGTGTTGGACCGCGAGGATGACTATTTAGACAACACAGTCATGTAAGTATCTTTGTATATCGTCACCAGTTCTTTTTTTTTTTTGTAACAAGAAATGAATTATTCAAAAGAAAATTCCCACTCACTAATCACGAATTTTGCTCCTTTAGCGATAACTTAAATCGACGGTTTGCAAGAGTGGCAAATCAAGAGCAGCCAATGAATGGCTTTCAATATTGGCCATTTCCATCGACAAGCACCACATTTTATCGTCCAGCTGAGCTGCAAAGACTGCCAGCGGGTACAGCAGGTCCACAGCCTATGCATGCAGATCCACTTCGCACGCAATCACCAATTCCACTTGCAAGAAGCACGCCATCGCCTCAGTCTTCAGCTGCGAGTGATGTGGAGGAACATAAAACCAAAAAACCTCGTGTTAAGTCTGCAGATTGGACCGAGGAAGAAACACACCAACTTCTTGAAGCCTGGGCCCCCAAATTCAGCAAATTGCGAGGAGCTTCACAAAGAGAAAAGATCAAAATCTGGAACGAAATTTATTCTTTGTATAAAGAAAAATGTCCGGAGAGCACACGAACCCTTCAGCAGGTAAAGAAACGGCAGCAAAATTTGGATAACGAGTTCAAGCAGCTAAAGCAGCGTACTCGCTCCACCGGAGAAGCTGGAATTAAGAAGATTATGGAAGGCTTCCCCTATTTCGAAATCTTTGACGAAGTGATGGGACACCGTGACAGCATCGATCCGTCCAAAATGGCAGTCGAAGGAAGTTCTACCTTTGCCTCGGAGCCGAGAGAAAACGACGCCTCGCAAAACGAAAGTGTGAATGTTTCTCTCGATGAATCAGATCCACCTGACAAAGCCGTTACAGAAGCCGAGAAGAGCAGCAGGAAAAGAAAGGCAGAAAAAGATAAGCAGGAGAAAAGTGGGCGAAAAGGCAAAAGAAGGCGGCGAGACGCTCAGGAAAGTACGTCTCAAGACTGGCAGAGTTCTTTTATGGAAATGTGGGAAAAGAGTATGGAACAGGACAGCGCAAGGTTTGAACGTTCGGCGGAAATGTTCCGTGACGCCCAGAGCAGGCAAATGGAACAAACAAATGCCATACTTGCTGGCTTCAAAGACATTTTTAAAGATTTAGCATCAAAATAATTGTCTTTATCTAATCGTTGATGTTTTGATATTGAAATATGCTTGGACTGATTACAATTATATCAGAAGAAAGTACATTTTTGCTTCAAGCTAAATAGTTTATTTACAAATTATCACGCACGTAGTCTTTAAGCGCTTCTCTAATGTCATTTCCAGTTTCAACACCAATTCTTCCATCGTTGTCGTCGTCAGAACTGTCATCTGAATCGTTGTTGTCTGTGTCATATAGGTCACCCCTTTCAATACAAATGTTGTGCAAAACGCACGCAGCTATCACAGTCTTTTTTAGGGTGCTTGTTTTTTGTTCAACCTTTTTCAACGCAATTCTCCAACGAGCTTTCAACGTGCCAAATGCTCGTTCCACTACAGATCGTAGCGCACTAAACTTAACGTTAAACTTTCTCTGATCAGGAGTCAGGCGTCCTCTGTCCGGATAGGGTTTTAACAGCCAGTTCGTTAGTGGATATGCACTGTCGCCAGCTAGAAGGGGCCTTATTTCTGTCCCATTTATATTGCATGTTGGACCGCTAAGTATTTGCTCGTTCTCTGCTAGTTCATAAAGACCACTTAGCCTAAGAACTCGCGCATCATGTATACTGCCAGGATAACCTACTGTAGCATGGATAAATTTTAAATTTGAATCGACTATTCCTTGGAGATTCACACTGTAATGCTGCTTTCGATTAAAATAATCTTCATGATTGTCTGGAGGAGCATTTATTTCTATATGACACCCATCGATTGCTCCCATTATTTGAGGTATTCCGTAAGACTCTTCAAACTCGTCCATCATATTCCGAATTTCATGAATTGTGAGAGGGAATTTTATAAAGCGGTCTTTCAAATTAAAAATGGCTTGCTCGAACTCACTACAAATACTCTTCGCTGTTGACTTTCCAAGGCCAAATTGCAATCCACAACTTCTATAGCTGTTACCTGTTGCCAGTCGCCACAGTGCAAGACCAACTCTTTCTTCCACGCTGACCGGAGATCTAAACCTCGTATGCTGCTTTTGTAAGTTCGCCCTCACAAGATCACATAAGTACTCAAAGGTGTCGCGTGTCACTCTAAAATGTTCTTTCCAAAGAAAATTGAGTGCTGGATTTGCCAACAAAGTACGGAACCAGTTTTGTGGACGTGGCCAAAGCCAAGCTCTTCTTCGTCTACATTGCGCGTTTTGCTGATTCATTTGACTGAAAAACATCAACATAGCCCGGCGTTGGTTTATTCGTCGTATTCTAAATTCTTCCTCCACAACAAGAAAATGATAGGCTTGGTGAAGTAGCATAGCCCGTTGTCGATGCCGTAAGAAAAATATTAACCAAACAAGGAAAGCAGTTTTCACCTTTTGAGATTGCATGATGCATGTAAGATAGAAGCTAGAGTGTTTGGCGCACTCACGCACATGGCTGCCTAGTTGGCGCGGAAATTGATTGACGGCTCTGTCACTCCAAGTATACTTAGAATTTGAAATATGAACGCTTATCAAGTAAGTAAGCAAACGTGTTCTGAAGTATACTTGAACTCCCGGCATACTTAAGGTCTACTTACTAAGCTAGTATGAACCTACCTATTGTGAACACAAAAAAAGTAAACCAGACTGGAAATTTGCACCCCCCAAAAATTCCTAGCATGAAAATTTTGTTCCAAAATAAATACTAATTTATGTAATCAAACAGAGAAAAATTTCGCTTGGAGATTTGTAAACCCCAAAAAACTATGTGGCAGGTGTCTTGACCCAAACAAATACAGAGGGTGTAAATTTTCAACCACCAACCCTCCCCACCAAAAAATACAATGGACCTCCCTGTCACGTAGATTGCAAGTACCCCCCCCCCTCCTGGGGGTTCTAGAAGCACAATCCCAGAAAAAGGAAAACATTTCTGGATGATGCCCTACAAATGATATATAGCTACAGCATTATTCAGTTGTTGCATGTACATGTACATGTAATGACTGAAACAAACAGCAATATGATTAAGAGAACCGTCTCAAGACTGTAGGCATGTCAATGTTTTGTGTATGTATTATTATGTCGTTTTTCACAACTTACCAAAGATCTCACACCACATGCATCCTTGCAAGGCACGAGCACCAGTAGCACAGAACACCTTATTCAGGCCTGGATAATCCAAAACATAGTTATGGAGCCGTACACGAAAGATAAATGATTCCTCCTTGTAAGCATCATAAAATACGTTTCCTGATAATGCTTTCAGTTCATCAACAAGAACTTCAATGTAAGGGTCTATGGATTTGGGTTCCTCTTTACCATTTGCTGGTATGACTCCAACCAGCATGATATTTTCAAAATGATTGCGACATGACTTAGGCCAATTTAAAACACTTAACATGATAGGCCACATCGAGTAAGAAACCTTCTGAGCGCTGAATGGATTCACTCCATCTGTACTAAACTGCAAGGAGAGACCGCGTGGATCACCTTGAAAATACCCATTTTCACTATAGGCAGTCTTCCAGCAGGGAGAGTCACAAACGTCTGTCATAAGATGCCCTTGATTTGGCCGCAATGCGTGACTTTGTAGGAGTTCCGATGTCGCTTCACATTCATAGAGACGTTTCAATCTCGGTCCAATAGGATAATACACGAATCGCCTCAAAGGCTGTCCATTAGCTGAAAAGCGGTCCTTTTTACACTTAGGGTTGGGGCAGTTTTTCAACTTAGAATAATCATACCACGAGTCAGACTTCCTAAATAAAACGCAGTCGTTTGGGCAGGCATCATAACAAACAGTTGGCAGTAACTGGGGTTTGATAAAGTTGTAAGCTTGCTCGTATGAAGATGGCAAGTTGTTACCCGGAGGGAGAACATTGAAATGTTCATGACACAGCAAACTTGATAGAGCGCTTTTACTTATCGACGGATGATTGTAAAACCAGTAAAAATAACCAGCCAATACTTCGACGACTGTCTTTGAGCTTCCCTCAAACAGCGGCAAGTTTGAGAAACCATTATTGAGCTCGCCGTATTGCAAATCACGATCATCATCGCTTTCCACATCCACTAAGCTTTCTTCACCACTCGATTCGGAAGATAGAGAAATATGAAAATTACTTCCACAATCACTTAACACAGAGCTCTGGTCTGATAGTCTTGCTGTTGAGTCATCATCTGATGAGAAGTCTGGGCTAGCGCTAGCGCTACTGTGCACACCAGTGTCAAGTTGGATGTCATCGATCGTGAAGAGGCCATCTTCATCGTCGTTTGATTCAATCGAATCTACTTCAGTGGGGGATTGGGGGCCTGAAGACCTTAGGGAAGAATCTGAGCACTCGACAGAAAATTCCGGAACATCGATATCGCACGATAGATTGTGGTCTTCATCAGGGCTGTGTGTGGCGGCGGCTGAAGAGCCAAAACCAGTACTCCTGAAAATTGACTTGTGTTTGCGTGCTTTCTTGGCTGAACAAAAAGCGCCCTTGCATAAATCGCATTCACAACGAACAAGCGCTGCTTTTCTTTCCCTGTCCTTTCGCTTCCGTTTGTTTCTCAATGCCGTTTGCGTAGAGGACATTTGAGTCTCGTACCTCAGCTCGTTCTAGCTCGTTCTAGCTCAATCGCTTCGTTTCGAAAAGCTTGCTAACATGCATTATTTTGCGAAGGCCTGGGCTCGAATATGTTCACCCAATTGCTTGTCGAGAAAATCTGTCACGTGATACTTTTGATTGAATCGTGGCAAAGGTTGGCAAAGGTCCGTTCCCGCTTATTTTCAAAGTCAATCGCTCGTGCGTGAAACTACGGTCCTATAATTATATTGTTTCGCTGAAGTGAGTTTTTTGTTCTTCTGTTCAAAACAATGGCCTCACCGACTGTTGAGATGCTTAGGCGTATTGTCGCTCAGTTAACAGCAGAGCAAAGGCAACAGGTCCTTCAGCAATGCGGGCTTCATGATCAACAAGCTACTGATGATAGCTCGAGTGCGGGCAATCGTGCTGACGTTGAAGAGGTTTTGTTCGAGATTGATCAGACTGCAGAAGGATTTTCAATGGAGCAGCTTACCGATAAAAGAAAAAGAAACGTGAAAGCAACACAGGCACAGCAGACTTTTGCGGTAAGCCTAACTTAAGTAACATATATCACGACTATCGAGTATATCGATCGTTTCAAATTTAGGCGCGAAAACGTAACGCCAACGTCGACGTCGTTCATTTCCAAAACTCGTTTGTTCAGACGTTCTAAAAGTTACATATTTTCATATATTCGACAATTTTACTCGAATATTTGGGATATCAAGCAAGTTGATTGTCTTCTTTTTATCGATTTCATCATAAACATCTGCATCAGCTGCCTTGTGTTTTCTACAAGACTAATATGTGATCTACACTGGATCGTTTTTCTTTCTTTTTTTTGCAGTATGTGTTGAGAGAATCAGCAAAAATAACCGGATTATGGAGTGAGGCACCACTCTTTAGAGATATATCGTCCAAGGCCATGGACAAATTTATTTCTAAGGTAAGCAGACATTAATTAGTCGTATAAAGCTTAAGGTTGCACAAGCTTCTGCTGATGAGTATGGTAGTGAGAATTATAGATTTAACATTCCCTCAAAGGTTTGGCAGCTTTTATTTCATTTTAAAAGAGATCTATTACATAGCTTTTCCATTTAAATGAAAGAAAAACATTGAGATGTTAAATCACATTTATTATTATTTTTTTCACAATTTTTTAATGTCAGGTTATGAATGCACTGCCGCAGCTCAACTGCCATTATGGAAAGAAAAAGATTAGAGAGCGTTTTTCTGAGATGCTGACTTATCGCAGAAATCACCTGAAGAATACCAAGTTTTGGAAAAGATCTGAAAAGGTAAGAAGACTTGTTACATGAAGTTAGCCTTTATTAAATTCTACATTTTTGTAAAAGTGAAGCTGATGAGTGATCTAAACCCAAGATTCATATTTAATATATTTTTGAGACCCTTTTTAATAGCAACTGATCCTGCAAGAACTTTGTCCGAGAAACTCCACTCTATTGAATAATAATCATATCATACAGGCCAGATATATACAGGAAAATGTGAACAACACTACTGCTGTTGTAGCTGTTGGCCATTTCATTTGTCAGCCACAGTAAGGCATTTCTGATATTAGCTGAAGAAGTATGGTATGCAGAAGCTTAACCGTCCAGCTGAACAACCAGCTGCAGATGCTGTTAGCACAAGCAAAATTGTGCAGGAAAGGCTTGACAGCAATGTTAATGTCAACTGTCAATTTAAACAGGGGTAAGTTATCATTATAAATGTAACTGTAATGCTACATGTAGTACTATCTAAAGCACCAATTCAGGCTAATTATGTACCCAAAGGTAAACCTGTATGTAGCCACCCAACAATTTTTTTCACAATTTAGTTAGCTTTGTATCGTGCTGCAAATTAAATACCTCAACTTTGTTTATGAATGTGATCAACAGTTTTATTTGTTGTGATGAAAGGAGGATTTGTTACTGATCAAAGAAATTCTCACTCTAAACAAACATGTTTGGTATCACTTCCTGATCATGATCTGAAAGTCATAACTGCTAAAAGTTATTTGATGCGCACAAAATACAAAATATATATAGATGTCAGGGTACATGGAAGTTCAATTTTCCAGCTTGCACAAATTTCCTCAAAAGAAATATCCCCAAAAGCTTTCACTTGCCTTTTGGGCAAGTTGAGGGTAAAATCCACTAATTAACCCGACAGCAAAATCCACTAGCCTGGGGCTATCGGATGCAAACTTTCATGCACCCAGTTGAAATGGGTTTTCAAGGTGCAGTTTATTATCATTTACTTACATGAATATATTTTTTTCTACATTTAACTTTAGGGAGGATGTCCTTGTCATGTATGGTGACAAAAAAGTTGCCAGGGCTGGTTTTTTGAGAAAGTCCAGCACAAATGGTATGAACCCCCTTTACTCTTAGCATAATATTACACAATGTAATAGACTTATAGACCTTCTAAACTAGGGGCTGTTGTTGTAAATATTATTTCACATTGATTCAAGTTACTCTAAAAACTAAGCAATGTAAATTTGTCATTTTTTTAGATAATTATGCAAAGCTAAAGTTAAGTGCAAACTACTTGACAGTGTCCTTAAACAGCAATGATATCCATGAGAAAGTGAAACTTGATGGCCCAAATGAAGAAGGCTTTCTTAACAATCTTCAGGTAACATAATCTAGATCTGTGAATATGCACAAGTATAAGATAAAATAATAAGTTACAGTTAACGTTATGTACTATCAAGGCCAGTGCTTTCAATAAGTTTTGAACAGCATCCACTGGAGAAATTATTAGTTCCTCTTTTTTGTTTGCTTAAATTCGACTTAAACATGGTAAAATACACCTGCCAACTCTCAACAGAATGCCTGCCAGAGCTCCGGTGGCTGCTGGGTCTTATTGAAAGTACTGCTACAAGCTAAGGCTTTGCCTTTAGAAATTAATGGTTACTTTAACAAATTATTATGTAATTTGCCTGAAATCTGAAAGCATTCAATTTTTCCCAATTTGTTATCAATTTTCATTTCTAGATCAACAAGAAGTTTTACTGGCCCATGAATGCACTACAACGTAAAGGACCATTTCAAAGCCAGAGATCTAAAGGGAAAGGATCTGCAACAGCAGCTCCTTTGCCCCAGCTTCCAAGGACCAATCCTGCTAACCAAACTGCTCCACCATCTGAACAAGGCGATTTAATGCTCCCACTTGCACCAACTGCACTATCTGCAACTACAAACTCCACCATCTGCACCTACAACCCCACCATCTGAACCTACAACTCCACCATCTGCCCAAGACCATTTAACGCCACCACCTACCCCTCTTGCACCAAAAAAGAAAAAAAATCGGAAACAAAAGCATAAAGGCTGGGTATATGAGGAGGTGGCCCCAAATGCGCCTCAAGAAAATGAGGAAGCTTTGCCAGATAAGAGACAAAGAAAGCCCACAAAAGTCCATGATGTCTAATGTATATATATGGTTTATTATAGGAACAGTTGAACTGTTGATAACAAAAAAAATATATATCAATTTATAATTTAATTAGATTTTTGAATGGAATTAATACTATTTTTTTGCAGTAATTATTATTTGCTTTATTAAATACAGTGTATTACTTGATCATTATATAACATTACTGTTATTTTCAATTGGTTTTCATATAAACATGTCTAAAATGAGAACTGACATTAAATATTTTCAATATTAATGGGTATTTACATTTTGCAAAGTTCACCATATGCAGCCCACGCACATGGGCCAGCTGCAGCGCTAGCTGGCAGCTGGCTGGCAGCTGGTTTATTTATTCATATCCTTTTTCACAGGGGGGGGGGGGGGGGCTAGCTTTTCCTTTATAAAATGATTATGATTTCACATGGTGTTTCCCATTATTATTGTTCTTTTCACATCATTTTCACAGGGTAGTCAACTTTCCTTTATAGTATGAGTGAGGTTCACATCCAATTTCACATGGTATTTCACACAGTTTTAATTTTCACATCCATTTTCACAGGGTGGTTTACCTGCCTTGCGACAAAAGTTTCACATGCCATTTCACATGGTGTTTCACATCCTATGCTGTGAAATACCTTGTGAAAGTGCGGAGCCCGTTTCACATGGTTTTTTCACATAAATTTTCACATTTATGTGAAATACCATGTGAAAGACATGGTTTTCACATACATTTCACAGGGTTGCTACTAGTAGTGTAAACGCGTCTTCATAAGCCATGAGCGCTGGTCAATGAATGACTGGGTGTAATAATGATTTTCCTTTCAGATTTGCTTCAATCGTTAACACCGCCCCTAATCTGGCTACTGTACATGTAAATGTGTACTAACAGAATGCCCTTTCTTTCTTCATCCGATTTTTCATTACACTTGTGTTCCTGTGTTTCTCTCAAAATTCGAGTTTTTTGGTTATTGTGTAGTAATAACAAACAATTCTGAAAAAGCGCTAAAAAAACTTAAAATTGGCAGTTCAGATTTCTCTTGTCAACTGCAATTTTAAATGACGTGTTTGCATAATTTGTGATCAGTAAGAGGAGAAGCGATAAAAGAGATCGGATGTGGCCACCTAGCAACTGGCAAATCCGAGGCGACACAAAGAAGAACTCCCTTCACAATTTCACTCCCAACATGCCAACCTTCCCATAACACAAGGAGTTCATCCACCAAGGGTTTGAGATAGGTATTAATATTCCCACATGGTTCATGAGGTCCTGGGATGACGCCGACAAGTACAATGTTTTCAACTTTGAACCGTTCATTTCTGGGCAAGTTCATCACAACAAGATAAATCACACCAACACTGTACCTTGCCAACTTGAAAGGCTGGAACCAGTCTACGTCAAGCATAAAAGCAAGAGACCTCTCTCCGGCGAGTAAAGGCTCCCCATCCACAAACAAAAACTCACGCCATACTCTCCCATCAACAACGTCCGCAAGGATTTTTGACACTGAGTTTAATTCCGGTCCTGTTTTCCATGAATTACACTTACTCCTAAAGTCCTTTCTGGATAGAAAACTCTTTAACGTGTCCAAAATTCTCATGTAACTATACACTTTATGGGGGTAAAGTAGTATCGAACCATCTTTCAGTCGTACTTCTTTCAAAAGATGTCCCCCATTCAACTTCCCAGGTGGTGCGAAACCTTCGATGTCGGTGGTTAGGGAAGAGGCGATGTGAGCACTTCTTTGGAATTCGTCGCCGGCCAATGGTAACAAACAGTCAGAGAAATCATACAGAGAGTGGCAGTTCGGACAAACAACATACTTTATAAATCTGTCTTGATCTAACCCAAGTCTCTTTCTAATAAAATAAACAGAGGTACGCAAAAACATAACAACACCTCCAAACCAATGGGCATGACGTTGGCATATGGTAAATAAAGTGTTCAAGAATCTTAGCATAAGTTCTGACACACTATCTGATATCTGAAATTGGGCAACCCAAAACAATAGAAACAAACAAATCCACTTCACCAGTGCCAGCTGGAAAGAAACTCGGCCTTCATCTTCTGCTTCGAGCAAAAGTGACGCGGCGGGTCGCCCTCCATTTAAGGACCCATTTACATTTACATGCATTCAGTCAAAATCCGAAGGGTTGCATTTGGCCCCAGCACTAGGATCATCCTACTGATAGGATAATCCTATCTGAGAGGTAGGATGATCCTGGCGCCAGGATCATCCTACCCCCATGTAAACGGCCTCCATCTTGAAACCAGAGATGGCCCTGGGACGAGGTTGTGATAAACAACATGGCGGGATCTTCGCACTCGACTAAAAGCTCAAAAGACCGACAATTTCGAATATCTCTGCCCAGCAAAGAAGATGATGATATTGAAGATGTGCAAGGTGCAGGGCCAATATTGTTTTCAAAATACAGGGCCCAAAGTAGAGTCAGCGGGAAGTAATGACTGCGAGTCTTTTCTTCGAGCGGTATGCAAACAGGCAAGACTGTGTTGGATGATTTTCAAGATGAGCTTAATGGTAGCCAACCTCGCCCCAAAAAAAGAGAAAACTGCCTGCTTTGCAACCGTGCCGAACATGTAAGTGCTAGTGCGATCCTACATGTAAACCAAATGAAAAGTTGATCCCAGCAGCTGCGTTTTAGCATGTAAACCAAATGAACCTTCTACGATGATCCTAGCACTAGGATCATCCTCTTTCCATGGAAATGGGGGCCTAAATCCTCATCGTTAAAATCAGTCACGACATCTTCTATAGTATCCTCCCAGACTTCTAGCTTTTTCCGTGTTCACCTCCATGTAATCAACTTCTTCTGCTGCTACTGCTTTCATAGCATCTGCAAACCCAGGCCTCATGATCAGGACTTGCACCTGTGTTTTGGTCGGATTCCTCGTCTGAGGAAGAATACTTCTCCCATGAACCTGTATTCTTGTAAAATGTCTCTCTTTATGCCTTCTGTATGTTCGTGGAGTGACAAATTCTCCACAATGAGGACAGAACCCTGTTCACTTCCATTTTAAGCAGATTATCAACTGATAACGGATGCGGAACTGAAAATCCATGTGCAATTTTTTTAAACAAATCTATTTAAACATAACATTAACGTATACCCAGAGTCTTCCATGAAAGGTCCTCATTCCTAAATATGGGATAAGACATGAATGTTCCCGTACATTCCTTTTATGAAAGACAAATTTCTAAAACGCGGGAAAACTAGTCTTTTTGTCTCGGAAAACCTTCAAAACTTCTCCATCGTGGACAAACAGACCTTTTATCCCCTTTGTGATTATGACTCTGGACCCAAGAAGGCAAATGGCATCTCAGAGAATAAATCCTCTTTGTTCTACATCAGAATCACGTAGTGAGGGTCCAGAAGGGGATAGCGGAGTCGGAGCTTTGTTAGCAATAATAAGATGACAGAATGAATATATCTTAAGTAAGCTAACAGCTGCCAAAGACAGAGAGAAAGAAGTCAACATCCCGAGAAAACTTGGACCCAAAAAACCTGGAGGTAAGTTTTGAGTTATTTTGCTTTGACTGAACCTCTTATATCATCTGAACAAAACACCACAAGCTCAAGTTTACATGTACAGTGAGAACCTGTCCAGCACTGAAACTGGAACGCCAAGCTTGGTTTAATGAATTGAATTGTTCATCTCAATGGTATAAAGTAAAAAGTTATTCCCTTTTTTCAACGGTCTTCACAATACATGTAGACCAATTCAGATGACACAGTCAAACAGAGGTCTAATAGAGCTTTTCAGAAGCCATGTCTCACGCGTGAACTTTGTACCCTTTGAACGCTTTGTTAAGTGTTGTTGCACCCAGCTCCGATATTTCCATTTTATGAGAAATTTTCATCAGATATTAGGCAGCTTTCTCATGCATCAGAGCAACTGCAATATGAGAGCAAAGAAGGCAAACAACAATGCTGCTTTCAACTTCAACATAATTTATTGATAAGATCTAACCTTTTTATTCAACAGAGAGTTCTTCATCAAGTTGTGTCTGGCATTGAAACCCCATGGGATTTAAGGTAAGGTGTACAACATCTGCCTGTCTTGGTTGAAGACCAGGCCAGGGAGTTGAGTCTTGGGCAAGATACGTTACTCTCACAGTACCCCTCTCCAACCAGGTGTACAAATGGGTACCAGCAAAATTAATGCTTGGGGGTAATCCTGCGATGGACTAGCATCCCATCCAACGGATGTACTCCTAGTTGCTTCAGGCTATGGAAACCGGAAATACAGTCTAAATGCCGACCCAATGGACCACTTGGCTCATGTGCAGAGTTTACCTAAGCCTAAGCCTAAGCTGTGTATTACACTGTGATAAAACATGAAGGGCATTTGAAAACATGAGGAAAATGTAAAAAACACGGGGCCGCAGGCGAGTGTTTTCTACATTTCTTGATTGTTCTCAATTGCCCATCTTGTTTTATCACAATGTAATATATGGCTTAGACTTCTTCATTCACTATATGATATAGAGGTAATGTGGCGAAAAACAATAAAACACACTTTTTCTATGTTTTTACTCTGATACAACATGGGTTTTCGACCAATCAGAAGAATGAGTTATGACAACACTTAGCAACTAGCAAACAACATTAAATACTTGACCCACAGTAGGGACATTTAGATTGAACTATAATGTGAAGTTGACTTGTGAAGTTGCGATGTGAAGTTGAATATGACTTGAGAAAGAAAGCTGAAAGGTTAGGTAGATCCACATAACTTATTTTCGGTTGTGGTTTACACGCGAATCAAACAGGATCAATTTTTTTCTACACGTCCAGATATCTCAAACCAAAGGTGGTTTCCCTCCACTGAGAAAAATACTTCATTTTAATCTTGTTTTCTCAAATCAACTTTTGTTTACTTTGCATATTCGAAAAGTCAGAATTTCGTAAACGGTGGCACAATTTTTCATTCCCTCGAAATCTTTGTCTCCCAATCAACAGTGTTTTCATTTACATCAGCCTCTCCTGTTCTGTTCCATTCCTCCTTGCAGTAATAAAATTATAGTTGAACACAGTTGCTGTTGCATGTACAACTGTTTCAAGAACATCGAAATATTTCAGGAAAACAGACCGCGCCTCTGTACATTCCTCAGACCGATGTCAAGCTGTCAGCTAATGAAATTGTTTACAAGCACTGAAGGAAATCTTTTCCAGCAAAAAAGAAGCCGTTGATCTTTTCCCAAATTGCACATGGAGAAATAGATTGATGTTTTTTCACTTCTATGATTGATGATTGATGTTTTTTTCACTTCTATAAAAGAAACTCATAATTATAACACAAGACTTTCCTCTAGAATGACTTATGTTTTGCCTAAAACCAGAACAAACTATGGTATATTTAATATCAGATATCAAGTTGCTAAGACCTGAAATGCTATATCTGACATTAAGCTACTGTCACTTAAACAATTTAAAAATAAATTCAAATCAAGCTTCATTGCAAGCTACTAACCGAACTATCTATACCTCTATATCCTCTCGTCTTAGTTAAGCTGTTTATATACTTTTTTTTCCGGCTTATTTCCACTAAACGTTTAACTTAGTTTACTTAATTTTTGTCCATGTGTGTATGCATGTTGTATGTGTTTATTTAAGTCCTATGTACCTGACCTTTAAAATCACTGATGTAAACACTAAGGATGGCTGCCCAGTTCCTCATTAGCCAATAGTGGTTATTTCGGGCAGCCATGTACTCATTTTATTTTATATTTTCTAGTTTTGTAAACCTAATTAATTTGGGTACAATAAAGTTGTTGTTGTTGTTGTTGTTATAGAAGAGTATTCCCGCTTTCAAAGAAACGGTTAACTGTAAAACCGGTCAAGTCGCAAATAGGCGGAAAGCTGAACACGTTTTTCAAAGATGACCAATTGAATGAAATGTCTCATATTTTGGCAATCACTTCAAAGATCACGTTTCAGTCTTTGTTGTCAGGAAATGGGCTGCGCATCAAATTCAGAGGTACCTGTTCGAAGAATGTGTCTTTGAAATCACGTATTCATGTATCGATGCTAAGAAACCAAGTTAATTTCTGTAGTGCAAATTCACGAAGCTTAAACACTGAGGGGATGTTCGAGGAGCAACTGCAAGAAACAGTAATTGAAATCATTATTAGATATTTATCAATGTCTCCCACCAAGTTTTGGTCTTTTCACTATGTTTTTGAGATAACATTCTTTATATAAAAAGCGCCCACATCTTGTATCGGGCAATAATCCCAACAAACCGAGTGAAAAAAGGACCTTCAGAGGAGAGACCAGTTCGGAGAACTTTGGCTTTTCATGGCAAGAGCAGCCCTTTGTAAAAGGTACCTGTTTTGTTGCTTTTGTTCAAGTATCATTCTCATGTGGATTGTTCAGTTTGTTTACACAGTCGAGAATATGTTTTAAGTTTAAATATATTAACCTGGACCTTTAAGGCCAGTTGAAGAATTTTGCAAGAGGCAAAGCTAGGCCGCTCTCCTAAAACCCAAAACAATTAACTTTGCCCAAGAAGAGAACTGTTGCAGTATCTTGCGGCAGCAGTGAAGAGGCAACCCTGTTTGGCAAGTTAAAGAACAGTGAATGGCCTACTTTTGGTGCTCAGCACAATTGCTGGAAGAAGGTGGCAGATTTCATCCAAGAAACAGCCAGGACAAATTACAAGAGTAATTGTTTTGATTTACAATTCCTTTGTGTTAATACAACTGTAGTTATCTTATTAAATAGTACACGTTATGTTGTAGGAGTCCTATCACTTATTTCATTTCAATATTTAAACTTCTTTCTAATATATTATATAGTGGGAGGCACAGTGGCCTAATGGTTAGTGCGCTGGACTCTGGATCGGCAGTCCAGGTTCGAGCCTCTAGCCGGGGAACTGCGCTGTGTTCTTGGGCAAGACACTTTACTCTCACAGTGCCTCTCTTCACCCAGGTGTATAAATGGGTACCGGTGAATTTACTGCTGGGGGGTAACCCTGCGATGGACTAGCATCCCATCCAGGGGGAGTAGAAATACTCTCTGTCGCTTGATGCTATAGAAATCGGGATAAGCTCCGGCCTGATGGGCCACTAGGCCCGACTGCAGACTTACCTAATATATTATACAGTGGAACTGGAAGTGGTGCAGAGTATTTTTGTCCAGCATAACTAAAAAAAGTAGTATAAATTTCCCTCTTTTTCTTGATGTTAAAAGCTTCTGACTTGTTAAGCATTTTATACAACGCCTATTAACTGACCAATTTTGGGTTACCTTTGTACAAATTACTGAAATTTTAAGAATCATTTTTGTTCTTTGGTTCTTTAGAATCAAGTGTTTGTAAACATGTATTTGTGGATTTGAGGAGAAGATACAAGACAAGATATGAAGCTGAAGTTGGCCTTGGTCTCACTGTAGAATCATATTTTGACAGCTCACCTGCCCAAACTTCGTTACAAGATGATATCGACCCATCCCTTAATCTACCACCATCATTGGTTGGGAAACTAACTTGTCTCACCACATCTCAACTCATGGACTTAGTTATATAAAGTCTGCGGTTAATAGGCCCAAATGAGAATTTTTTTTCTCAGTTATTGTTGAGAGTATTTAATGAGCTCAAAGATCTGGATGTGTTAAATACAACTGGGCAAATCTATTCATGGCTTGTCATTAAAGTTGGTATTACATCCGCTGTATTGGGTTTTGTGAAGCTGTCATTGCAGGCAATGAAAAGGTTGGAAGAAAACAACAAAGTTAACCTTGTCATAAAGTTTTGCCAAGGTCTTGCCACAAACAGACTTCACAAGTCTGGTCTTCTCATTCCCTTGCATTGCATGCCATTTGGTCTGTTGCAGTATTGCATCGAGGTTTTCATTTGTACCAATATTATGCAGGTAATTTTGGTAGGAAATACATAATACCTGGAAGGTGGTCGGATTGTAATTTAGTTTTTACAAGGTCACTAGGAGAACCTATAGCACTGAATAGTGAAAACCCCCACTATATATATTCAATTTAAGTAATTGAACATAGACCCCTCTGACATTTTGGTTGGATAAGATAAATCCTACAACGTTCTATACTACTGGAACCTGTTTTGGTGCCATTCTTGATACTGACACTCGCTGCATGAACATGATAATTTATATTATCTCAGTGGAATTTTAAACTGATACAACATCTCATTCAGAAGCAATTAACTCCATCAAAGCCAACATTACAGTGACCTCAAAACTATGTACATGTACATTTATTGTAACCAGATATCTAAAGGTTTCTTATTTAAGGGCACACCCTGTGGTAGATGAAATATTTTCAATGCAAATCTTAACATGATTTAGTAATTTTAAATTTTTACACCAGACAAGGAGCCTGAAGTTATGGCATGAGTCCATGGCATGAGTCCATGGTTACAAAATTCCCAGAGAGATTTCAGAACCTCCTGGCTGGTCCCATGTGGAGTGGTCTGGACCCGCAAGACATTAGAGATCCCATGAAGGTAAAACAAAGTATGAATTTGGGTTATAACATTAGATGTAGTACCTAATTCTATGAATTATAAGCAAAAGAGAAAGAAAATAAGAATTAAAAACAAATCATTTGTAGCACAGAAGTGGATTTCGTTTACTCTTGAACATACTAATATGACATGTACTGAACACTTGTAATAAATTTATTTCTTGGATTTACATTCCCGTACAAAAATTCTTGGCAAGACACGAACCAGACTCTGGCCATAAAAAATAGCCAGAATCGAGTGTGACTAGTCATAGCGATAATTCAGATGATATGAGCAAGACAAACAAACGATAAATTGAGCGAGACATCAGTACTACCGTAACATTTGGATTGCTTGATTGTGCAAGAATCCGGCCATATTCAAGCCATAAAAAAATCATGCCGACTAGCAACATTGAATGTGATCAGTCGACATGGCATTTGGATGGCATGATTCTCGGCAAAATTTAATATGGTTAGCTATTATTAGAATATCGCAATAAAATGATTGTTTTATCAACAGCACCACAAACACCACATTCCACATGCAAAAATGCTTCATTATTTTCTCTCCATAAGATTACATCATAGAACAAATTAAACAGCTATTATTCTAAACTGTAGTTATAGGTATTTTTACATAGATGTGAGAATTTTCATATGATGAATTGAAACTAAACGAGTGTTTGTGAAATACTCGCAAAAAATAACACAACAATTACAACTTCATTTACATACGGTTTCCATTACTCTCCTTTGCTTTTGGTCTCAATCTGTTCAGCATTATTATCTGCGTCGTCGTCGACATACAATATTCTTCGGATTAACTGCCTAGTTGCTTTCTCTTACGGCAGGTAGATTTTGCAGGTTCAAAATGTAATTAACATTGGGAAACCTCTGGCACTAATGGAAACGAGAGGTTGTTTTCCTAGACTGTGAGCAGTCTCTATTTTGCTCCAAATTCCGTAATGAAAGCGAAAACTTGGGAGTGCTATTTTCGAGGGGCGAGCAGCAAGTCCGAGTTTTGTAGGCACGAGCTGGAGTTAAAATAGAGACTGCAATGGCTTCATACAGCATTTCTGATGCTCTTTGACAGCTCACATCAATGTCACCCTTGACACTGATGCCCACTTTCGAACATGATTGACCGGTCTCAGAAGTGGCAAACAAGCTTGGAATTATAACATTTTCGCAGTCTTAGCTTGGTATATGCGAATGCGATGAGCGGTTCCAAGACAAGGCAATGGGATTAGAAAGGAAATCTTACTGATCGTGTAAATCACCACTACCAAATACACAATGCAGGACTGCTACCACTAAATCTGACCCTCCACAGGATTTCCAACATGATGACACGGGCATGCGTGCAATGACACAGCACGCTGAGCGCGACATCTGACACGCATATGCGCATATTTAAAAAGGAAACAGAGTGTCATGGTAGCTTTTGTTTTGCACGGTTTGACAAGCTAATCTTTTATTTTCAAAAGCGTGTTAAATGACACGCTTCATAACGTGTTAAAGTCGTGTGATATTGCACGGTAATAGGAAGAGAGTTATTAGGCCACCAAAGAGGTTAAGCAAGAAAGTCTTATAAAGGTTACTTGAACATTGAATGGTCGCAAAGAGGGCGCTGATGTAAAAATTTCTTCCTAGCACCTTACGCTGAAAGATTAGAAATGAAATTAGCTTGACAGAGCCGTAAATTACTGGAAAAAAAATCAAGAGCCATTTAGCTTACATTGAAAAAATATAACTAGTTGCCTGCAGTCTTGTGAGCTATTAAACATATCAAGCCAAAACAGCATTGAAGGGTTTCACTTTCCTTCTGTGCATATAATGTTCACATCAAGCGTTAGTACTATAAAAATACTACGCGAGGCTTGTAGTTGGCATGACAAAAGAGGGATAAATGATGCACCTAATTACCAGCCGCTGTGAGGGAAAGTAACGTAGACCAGACACGAGAGAGCGGCAGAAATCGAGCCAATCACATAATACTCGTGCTATTATCAGAGAGTGAGGTGTTTCGATTGCCTCAAATGTGGCTTTTTGTGGGGTATGATTTCCGTCCGTTACGATAGTTACTCGAACCACGCTAAAACACAACACGGTAAACATGGCGTACAACATTCTCACTGTTTAAATTTCATACGGAAGATTTCGATCAATTAGAAAGTGTCGAGGAAATGTACTTCAAAACGAGAGAGATCGAGGAAGAGGATGATTATTCAGACTCTAAGGCCCTGTTTATATGGTCTCGGGTACCCGAGACAACCCTCCCCCCGAGTTACCCTGGGCGAGCTAACTTTTCACTAAAATCTTTGAAAGATTCCATGGACCGTTTATATGATCCCGCCCGAGTTGTCTCGGGGGGCGAGACAACTCGGGTGGGCGAGTTGTCTCGTCTCGGCAGGTAGGGTAACCCTGGCAGGCGGGACAACTTTTTCTCATATAAACACTTTGGCTCGCCCACCCGAGACAGGGAATGCACGCTTTTTTTAATTTCCCGCCGCCAGCCCGTGAGTATATAAATAAACGGTCAGCGGAGATCCAGCGTGAAGTACAAAATGGCGGCCAAAGGGAAATGGTCCTGGACGATCGAGATGGTGAAAAACTTGATTGATTGCGTAAAGGAGTACAAAAGTACCTGCGAATTTAACTCTATAGACTTTAACAGTGACAAAGTGAGGCTCTATGAAGAGGTCAGAAAGGCTATGGCTTTGGTTTACGAAGAAAGTGACTTCGGTCCTCCTGAAGTTGTGGAACCTGCAAAACCTATCAAAGAGATGACCGAGGACGAGTATAAAGTCTACAAGAAGATGCTTGACAAAGACAAGGCTATGATCAAAGTAGGCTATAATAGGGTGAAGGAAAAGCTGAAGAGTGTCAGACAGGATTATTCAAAGGCAGTGATTTCTGGAACCAGAAGTGGGAGTGGGAAAATAGTGATGCAGTTCTTTGACGATTTGACATCCATCTGGGGAGGGTCTCCAGCCACAGAGCCTCTTCCATTTGGCATAGACAGTGCAAGTTTCAGTGTTCCCACAGAAAGTGAACCCGAGCAAGTTGATCAAGTGGGAGAGGGTTCTATTGGCAGCAGCCCCAGTGCATCAAGGTCATCCACACCATGTCCTTTCAGTGAGCTGGGAGGACAAAGTGAAGAAATGGAATGTCATGAAAGTGAATCTTCTGAAGCTGAAACTTCAAAACAAAAAGGAAAGGGGAAAAGGAAGGCAATAGCTGTTTCGGATGTACCAAAACTAATAGACAACAAGCGAAAGCATCTTGAAAAGAGATTAACCTCAGCTCAGCGAGATCAAAAGTTACTGGAAGCAGCCAAAGAAGACACATTCATGAGGAGAGAAATGATGGATTGTTTTAAAGAGTCGTCAAGAAGTACATCCCAGGCCATTGAAAATATGTCAGAAACTATGAAAGGACTAGCCCAAGGTATCACTCAAGGCATAGCTCTACTGGCAAATGCTCTGACCAGTCAACCGCAACATACTTATGCCTATCCATTTCAACACTTCAACCAGCAGCCAAGGTTTGAGGCAACCCACCCACACTCCTACCCCCAGTACATGTCCGTACCATCCGCTACTGCTTCCTATACCAACCATGGACCAGGTGATGAAGAAAATGTTGCACAAAACCAAAGAAGTTCATTCACCAAGCTATAAAAGTACTCAGTAGTTGGAGTTTTATATCACCAGTTTCTTATTACTGTTTCCTTGTTCATTATGTTTTTGGGTTAGTGGAGTAGGGTGAGGAGCCTTAAGATGCCAGAATGGAAGATATACTTGATTATCATGATGATGGAAAATCCCCACCAATCTGCTTCCTTAGCACATACCAACACAGCACTGTTAGGAAATGAAAACAATGTTTATTCTTTACACATTGTGAGTGAAAGTTTTCAAAAAATTCTGATTTGGCAAGTTCCAACCTGATTCTCAGTAAAACCCATTTACTACCAGCCTGAGGTTAAATACATCAATATCACTAGTTTAGAACTGAAGAGGTAGTTACTATGACTACCGTTAAGTGCTGTAAAGTGACTACCCATAACCCATCACTGATGGAGTGGTAATATTTGCCATAACTTGTATTTACATTGTTGTGTTTTAAGTGAGCATAATCTTAAAGTGCCTATGAAGTGAAAAACAAGTTAAGCTCATTTAAAAGGCCTTTCAAATTGAAGAAGGATGGTGTTTTCCTCTTTCTGGTATGGATATTTTCTGGAACCACACATTTCATATTAATTAAATTAAATTGTCCAAGTTAGATGTGGTAAGTAAATAAGCTGTAATCCACAAAATTAAACACCAAACAGAATTATCAGAATCTAGTATTAAACAAATGTTCAATTTCAACACCTTATTGTCTTTATGAGTACACACTGGAGATAATCACTGTGGAACAGAATAATATTTATAAATTACTAAGGGGTAAGTTAGATTAACCAAAACAGATCATGACGATGACAAGTGATCTGGAAGATGTTCATTTATGTAGGCTGTGATTACATTTCTGACCCGCTCTCCATCTGTGCTATTGTATGAGAAGACTCTGTCTGCTGCAGTGTTTGGCTGCATTTGTTTATCTAACTCAATTTGCCTTTGTACATTATCGTCATCTAACCTCATACCATTTAACTCACAAAAGTTATGAAGTACAAAACATGCATATATGATCGGGGGCACATGTTCCAACTTCATGTCAATTGCTCTAGTCAAGATCTGCCACCTCTCTTTCAAACGCCCGTAGGCACACTCGATTGGATTTCTTGAAGATCGAAGTAAGTCATTGAATACAACTTGTTCATTTGTTGTACAAGTTTTGAACTCCTTCATCAGGTGGGGGAGCAAAGTGTAAGCCGGGTCACCAAGTAGCAAAACTGGCACCCTGTCATAACCTGGAAGAAGTGATTTGTACTGTAATGGAAGTGTGCCATCTCTAAACATGCAGTTAATGCGAGAGTTACTGAAGACCCGGGCATCGTGTACACTTCCTGGCCACCTGCAGTCGACATCAATAAATTTTCCCTCAAAATCACAGATTCCCTGGACATTTAAAGTATATTTCATCTTGTATGAAAAATAATCTTCAGGATTTTCTAATGGTTGCTGAATAGGAATATGGGTGCCATCAACACAACCAAATGCTTGGGGAAACCCATGTCTTGACTCAAAATTGACAACTAGCTCCCTCATCTCTTCCTCAGTCTTGGGAAGGGTAATATACTTTGGTCCAAGATAGGAGGTTATCGCTTCGCAGACTTGACACACAATTACTGATACTGTACATCTGGCTACACCAAAGGTGTTTGCTGTCATGTTAAGGGAGCCCATATCTTTCAAATAATATAAAGTCAAAGCGACCTTTTTCTCGACGGAAAGTGCAGTTCTGTTGGGCGACCTTGCGTCCGGCGAAATGTAAGGCCTAAGTTCATCCACAAGCTTCATAAAAACTTGCCTGTTCATTCGCAGATTTTCTTCCCATGCCTCCTCTGGAAGGTGACCTTGCCACAAGTTGATCCACCACTGATCTGTTCTCCCAGGTTTCTGCCAACAAGAGCGAGTCTTTCGTGCACTATGCTTTAGCTTTACTCGGCAGACAAACTCATTTCGTCTTTGCGTGGCTTGAGCCATAAGTACCTCCTGCTGGATCTTCATTTTCAAAACAAGTGTCATTAAAATGTCAACAGCCATCGACAATAATGCAGTCAGACTGAAAAGTAAAGAGACGATGTTCACTGCTAAACCTTTCCTGTGATCCACCATTTTGCCTACTGCGTAACCTGGCCAAGCCGTTCCGAGCAAGTTTGTCAAATCTCATGTAAACACTCGGTAAAGTTGTCTCGGGGGGGAGGGTTGTCCCGGGTACCCGAGACCATATAAATGGGGCCTTACAGCAGTTCTGATGACGAAGGCAACACTGAACAAGATGACCCGGGAGATGATGGTATTAAGCTCATGGAAATTTATTAAACAGAATATGCTAAAGTGCAAGCATTTTACTCCAAAACCTGTTAATGTAAAATGGGCCTAGGAGAGATGGCATGCAGTGCAACGCTGAGTCTAGATGATGTCACAGAGTGTAGAAACAACTGCAATGAACTATCATCCGCTGAACTGGACCTAGTCATACTAGGAATCATTCACTGCTCTTTAAACTGTAACGAAACCAGCATCTCAGGAAGAGTGGGAAAAAAATCGCCAAAGCACAAGAATGTGCTTCTTTTACCATGGAAAAAGAATCTGCAAGAAAACCTTCCTATTTCTGCACTGTCTTCAATCCTACCGGTTTCACAGCCCCGTTAAGCACTACAGAAAGAATGGAATGACCTTGCGGACCCATGGAAACTTGAAAAGGCTTCCGAGTAGTGCAACGTCTTCCGAAACAGTAGAACGAGTCGTCAAATTCATTAAAATGTAGCTGCGGAACAAGCCCTCCTTCCCCCCGGATGTGTTCCAGGTTTCAAAAGGATTGACATGAAGCTGTTACCGTCCAACCTAACAAAAGACAATCTTTGGAAGAAGTATTCTGATATCTCTACGAGTACAGGACACGCATCGGTGGGCTATTCAAAATTTTGCGACCTGTGGAATCAGCTATGTCCGTTAATTTTAATCATGCATCCTGCAACTGACTCATGTTGGACATGCCAGAAAAACAATGCTCATGTTGCCACGAGAGTTATTTTTTAATCCGTTCCGTTTTGTCTTTGTAATAAGTACCGTATTTACCCGTGTATAAGTCGACCTTTCACGACCTAAAAATCAGTCCAAAAAATCGCCCTCGACTTATACATGGGTCAAAAACTAAAACCCAAGCACCAGTAAAATAAATTCGGCACAATTAGCATAACAATTGTGTCTATAATCTTACGTAAAACATCTTACAAACAATGACACAAAACGCGAAGTCCTTCGCTTAGCGGTCTGCATCTAAATTCGCAGTTCAAGACGAAATGCTTTAAAATTTATCTGCTTTATGTAGAGCTGAGGGTTGAAGATACTCCCTGGCACAATTTCGGAATAAAGAACTGACATTTCCTGCAACACAAAGCCGTAAATCTGCTGAGGAAAAACATCTTTCTCGCTTCGAACTCCTTGCTTGGTAACCTGGCATGATGTAAGCACGTGCAGTCATCAGTTACCAATACTCGACCGATTTTGTAGCTTGGTTACCAAGTTTTCTAAACACGCTGTTTATCGAGCATTCTCGAAGATTTAAGACCTTCTTTGGTGTTTTGCCTGCCTGCTAAAGCTGCTTTTTTATCTTCCACAGTTAGAAAGGTTTGTTTGCAATTAGTATGTCTGATTTTGTAAGCCTGTTTCAAACATTATGGACAAAATGCCCACATGTACATGTGTTGTTAAAACGATTGCGGACATGCGAGAATATTAAAACTTCACAATGAAACTTGCTGTGATTGTTTCATATATCAGTAGTACTTACCTGAACAATAATTCTAAGAAATACAATATATTTAAGTTTTCCAATAAAATAAAGAAAACTTAGTTTTTGGCCCCAAAGTTAGGGGGTCGACTTATACACGAGGTCGACTAATACACGGGTAAATACGGTAAATAGTTTCGGCTCGTTAGCTCAGTTCTTGTATTATTAGTTTCGCATTTTTGCGCTGTCAAAATGTAAATTTAGTTTGTCAGCGTTGTTTTATGTAATCGCCTTTTGTATATTACGTAACCTTGTTAGTCTATTGTTCTAGCCTTTAACCGTTATATAGCGTTGTAGTTTGTAATTTTAATTCAGTCGTTGTTTATTCCGGAGTGCCGTACAGATCTTGTAAGTAGTCACGTTTTCATTTGTATTTTTCGTATTCATTTCTTGTATTTCAGTTTCCTTAGTTTAGACTGTTATAAGGAGTATCAGTAACATGCATTCAAAGAAGTGGATGCCATGTTGTCCGGAATGGAAAGTCTGAGAAGACGCCGAGTTCACTCAGAAGAAGCACTCGGCAGCGTACGAAAGAAGAATTCGAGGTCAGGATATTTATCCAGAGTAACGACCTTGTGCCACGCTACGGAAGTTCTGCTGAGTGATCCGAAAAATGTTGATGAAGTTAAACAGAAATTACTGGAGATTGATGAAGCCTTCTCCCGGTTCGAACAGGCGCACTACGAGTATATTTCATCTTTGGATGGAGATTTGGAGCAATGGGAGAGTGAAGCGCGTTATTTTAAGGAACATTTCCACCGGAAAATGAATTTTGTCACTGGAGTTGAGCGATGGATTGAGAATGCGAGACCAACCGCCGAATCACACGAGGCAAATGAGGTACCTGTGGAGGATTCTGTGAGTACTGTTAGTTCTTTTCAAAGTTCACATTTATCTAGACTATCAATTAGACAGCTTAAAGCGAAGCAGGCGTTACCGCAACTGAAGTTGTACCAGCTGAAGAAAAAGCAAGAATTATTACGTCAGGAAGAAGAAACGAAATTAGAGTTAGAGATTTTGGATGCGCAGTATGAAATTAGAAAAACTGATCTTCAAGTAAAGCTACTTCAGGATGAGGAGCCGGCTGATTTAGCTAAGTTACCGAACGTTTTTGAAGATCGAAAGCCGTTTAGTGAAGGAGTTAATGTAGGAGTTGCACATGTGCCTAAGCAGGAACCTTTTAATTCTCGTGTCCAACGCAAAGTAGGTTCTCAAGACGCGAAATCTAATGCACAGGAGTATAAGGGCTGGTCAGCCGGACCTACTGCAGCCTTTTCACATGCAGAGGCGACTGATTCTGTCTTGCGTGGAGGAATTATAGATAGTGTAGCATTAACTATTAAGCAAGGATTTGCGTTGCCTAAAAAAGAATTGGCTGTGTTTGATGGTGATCCTCTCGAGTACTGGAATTTCATTAAATCATTTGAAAACAGCCTAGTGAACAATGCAGCCAGCGAAAGTGAGAAACTCATGTATCTTCTTCAGTACACTTCTGGAGTAGCAAATGACACCATCAAATGTTGCTTAGTTATGGATTCATCCCTGGGATACCAAAGGGCAAGAGAACTGCTTCAAGAACGCTTTGGTCACCCTTTTACAATTGCCTCAAAGTACGTAACCAAGTTAACAGACGGACCCCCTCTTAAACCATGGGATTGCGCGGGATTGCTTGCCTTTGCAGACAAATTGAAGGACTGTGAACATACGTTAGAATCCATTGGATATCTAGATGAAATAAACAGTGCAGATAACCTAAGAAGAATTGTTCAGAGATTACCATTCCATCTCCGTTCCAAGTTCGTTAAAGTTGCAGACCAAATTCAGCAAGCTGGCCAAAGAACGAACATCAGTCACATCGCTGAATTTGTTAAAGTCAAGGCCAGAGCAGCAAATAACCCTGTGTTCGGGTGCGTGGTAGACATCGCGCGCGACGGATCAGAAAATGAAAGACGAAAACCTAAGTCAAAGAGTGCTTCATCAAGTGAAGAACGCGTCAGCACATTTAACACTCAAGAGGCCAAGTCTAGTGGCAGACAGAGTTCACCCCCTTCTAGCAAGCCAGCTTCATTCATGAAGTGCCCATCGTGCGGAGGTGATCATTCGTTGGCAAAGTGCAGGTGTTTCAAAGACAAGAGCTTCGATGAGCGCCTGCAGATAATGAAGAAAGCTCAGCTATGCTTCAATTGCTTTAAATATGGCCACATAGGGGTTGGATGTTTGGCGAAGAGTGCTTGTGAAGTCCCAGGATGCAAGAGGAGACACCATACCTTGCTTCATCCACCGTCTCCACCACAAGCGGTCGAAGGTAGCGACAGAGTGGCTGATAAGGGAACTCAAGCTGAAAGCAGTCCTCCGTTTCAAAGTGGACAAACCAATAGTACCTCAGCTGGAGGAGGAAAGGTGTGCCTGAGAGTAGTTCCTGTAAAGGTGCGAAGTCATGATGACGCAAGCAAGACCGTAGAAACCTACGCTCTTCTAGACAGTGGCTCAGACATCTCCTTGTGTGACAAGAACTTAGCCAAGGAGCTTGGAGTGCATGGTCGCCAGGAAACGTTTTATTTGACAACTCAACAGAGAGAAGATAGCCCAAGAGTTGGTTACGAATTAAGCCTAGTCGTTGAGCCTCTTGATGGAACTGACAGAGTTGACGTTGTTAGACTGTGGACAGTTGACAAATTGAATGCTTCAAGCCGCAGTATCCCATCAGAACAAGACATAAAGCAGTGGCCTCACCTTAGAGACATCAAGCTGCCAAGTATTAGTGAAAAGGAAGTTTGACTGATCATAGGCACTAACGTTCCTGATGCGTTCTGGGTGTTAGAAGAGAGACGCGGTAACAAGGGAGAGCCATACGCCATACGTACGCCACTTGGCTGGACACTCATGGGCCCTATGGATAAGAACGTTGGCGGTGAATGCCATCTTAACGTTAACTTTGTTGGTTTGGCGGAGCCCTTGAGAGAAAATGATGATTGTCTTGCGCACCAGCTTGAAAGGTTCTGGGAAGTGGAGAATTATGGAGCTGTTCCTCAATCCAAGCTTAGCCTGTCAGTGGAAGACAAGAGAGCCCTTGCAATCATGGAACAATCTGTGAAACTTGAACATGGTCATTATCAAATTGCGCTTCCTTGGAGAAATTACCCACCAGTCTTGCCTTACAATCGCTGCATGGCAAAAGGGAGATTACAAGCACTTAAAAGCAGATTCTTGCAAGATGGTGAAAAAGGTAAGTCTGCTGTCGGGCCTAGTGGCCCATCAGGCCGGAGCTTATCCCCGGTTTCTGAAGCATGAAGCGACAGAGAGTATTTCTACTCCCCCCTGGATGGGATGCTAGTCCATCGCAGGGTTACCCCCCAGCAGTAAATTCACCGGTACCCATGGGCCTTAATCACACGGCGGCCATATTGGCCATAGACAATAGATTTCGTACCCCGAGCCTCGAGTTGAAATGTTTGGGATCGAGTTCCCGCGTGGCAAAACAAAAGTTTTCAATCCCACGTGACTCAACATGGCCGCCGTGTGATTAAAGCCCATTTGTACACCTGGGTGAAGAGAGGCACTGTGAGAGTAAAGTGTCTTGCCCAAGAACACAACGCAGTGCCCCGGCCAGGACTCGAACCCGGACCGTCCGATCCAGAGTCCAGCGCACTAACCATTAGGCCACTGCGCCTCCCCTTGCGCCTCGCAAGATGGTGAACTTCTCGAAAATTACAAGACCACCATGGAACAATATCTTACCAAAGGTCACGCCACAAGAGTGCCACTCAATGAAATTCACGTAAAGAACAAGCCACTTTGGTATCTACCCCACCACCCGGTGCTGAACAAGCCTGGAAAGACTCGAGTGGTTTTTGATTGTGCTGCCAAACACAAAGGAACGTCTCTAAATGATCAGCTCCTCACTGGACCAGATTTGACAAATTCTATTGTTGGTGTGCTGATGAGATTTCGGGAAGAACAAGTCGCGTTGTCTGCGGATATCGAGTGTATGTTCCATCAGATCAGAGTAGCACCAGGTGACCGAGATGCATTCAGATTCCTCTGGTGGCCGGACGGAGACCTGAACCAAGAACCAGTTGACCATCGTATGGAGGTCCATTTGTTTGGCGCGACCTCGTCTCCAAGTTGTTCAAGCTTCGCGCTAAGAAAGACAGCGGAAGACAACAAAGGTGAATTCTCCGTGGATATAGTTAAGACTGTCAAAAGGAACTTTTACGTGGATGACTGCCTAAAATCGGTAAAATCGGCTGAAAATGCTGTCGAAGTTGTGGATCGGCTCCGAGAAATCCTCTCCAAAGGCGGTTTTCGACTCACAAAGTGGTCATGCAACAGTTTAGAAGTTCTGAATACAGTCCCTCAGTCTGAGAGAGCTCAACCGGTGCTGGACCTTGACCTAGACAAAGATAAGCTACCGATGCAACGCACGTTGAGGCTCCACTGGGACATGGAGAGCGACAAGTTCATATTCAAGGTTGCTCTAAAAGACAGGCCGAACACCCGTCGTGGTATACTTTCCTTGACAAGCTCTGTTTATGATCCGTTTGGGTTCGTTGCGCCAATCATCCTCCCAGCCAAGAAATTGTCACAAGAACTCTGCCAGCAGAAACTCGGATGGGATGATCCAATCAGCGCCAGTGATGGTGAAAGGTGGGAGAAGTGGAAGAGTCAGTTGGCCGGTCTCTCTCGGATAACAGTAGACAGATGTGTAAGGCCAACCCGCTTTGGAGAATTGAAGATTGCTGAGTTACACAACTTTGCAGACGCGTCACAAATTGCATATGGAGCAGTCTCGTATCTCAGACTGGAGGATGTCGAGGAAAGAATCCATTGCGCATTTCTCATTGGAAAATCTCGCCTTGCTCATTTGAGACCTATGACTGTGCCAAGGTTGGAACTTTCAGCTGCAGTCTTAGCCGTTCAGTTAGATCAGACCGTAAGAGAAGAGCTGGAAATTCTGATTAACCAATCGACTTTTTGGTCGGACTCCACCTGCGTGTTGCAGTACATCAGAAACCAGTCGAAGCGTTTCCATACATTTGTTGCAAATCGACTGTCAGTCATACATGAGAATTCAGCACCTCATCAGTGGAGACACGTTAGTTCCGAAGATAACCCAGCAGACGAAGTAACCAGAGGTCTATCAGTGGAAGAAATGAGTACAAGCAGTAAATGGCTGAGTGGTCCCGAGTTTCTGAAGAAGAAGGAAGAGTTTTGGCCTTGTGATCCTACAGTACACCAATCAGAACCATTAGATGGTGATCCAGAGATCAAGCGTGAAACTCAGTCTCACAGCCAGTCGTTCACTAGTCATCGCAGTGAAGAAGTTCTCTCCAGGTTGATAAAGTATTACTCATCTTGGTGCAGATTACGAAGAGCTGTGTCCTGGCTATTGAGGTTCAAAACGTGGTTCATCGAAAGACACAATAGCAGATCTATTAATTCCACACCTGAAAGCAGTTTAAAAAAGGGATCCCAGTTCCTATCTGTGGACGAATTACAGAGCGCAGAAAGGGAAGTTATCAAGCATGTACAAAGGCTTTCATTTCCAGATGTCATTCAAGCCATGCAGACAATCAGTTCATCGAAGCCTTCACGTCAAGTTACCTCTGGGTTAAAGAACCTTAAGATACCAGCTCACATGCGCAAACTTCATCCGTTGTTGGACGACATTGGAATTCTAAGAGTTGGAGGGAGACTGGAAAATGCCTTAATCAACTATGACGCAAAACATCCGATTATCCTGCCGTATCGTCATCATGTAACAGATTTGATCATTTCTCAGCACCACCAGAAAGTTGGTCACCTTGGTCAGGAGTACGTATTATCCAGTTTACGTCAGTTCTATTGGATAATCAAGGCGCGTTCTGCAGTGCGTCGAGTGATTAGTAGCTGTTTCCAGGGTAAGAAACTTGGTGCAGTACGTGGAGAGCAATTGATGGCCGACCTGCCAAGGGAAAGACTGTTGTCAGGAGATCCACCATTCACACACGTGGGCGTGGACTACTTTAGTCCTTTTTATGTACGTCAAGGTCGTTCGAACGTGAAACGTTACGGGTGTCTGTTTACTTGCCTGGTCGTCCGAGCCGTTCATATAGAAGTCGCGAACTCGCTTGACACTGATTCATTCATTAATGCGTTACGAAGGTTTATTAATTTACGAGGATGTCCAGTTACCGTGTACAGTGACAACGGGACCAATTTCCAAGCAGGGGAAAGAGAATTACGCGAGTCGTTGAATGATTTGAATCAAGAATCAATCCACAAGTTTCTCCGTCAGAAGAGTGTCAGATGGAAATTCAATCCTCCTGCAGCCTCACACTTGGGTGGGGCCTGGGAGCGTACGATCAGATCCGTGCGCAAGATCCTAAGAGCACTGCTAGGACAACAACTTGTCTCTGAAGAAATACTCCGAACCTTGATGAGCGAAGTTGAAGGGATCTTAAATGGAAGACCATTGACTCCAGTCAGTAGCGACCCGAAGGACCTGGAGCCTATTACGCCAAACCATCTGCTATTATTAAGAGCCAACCCACATTTGCCTCCTGGAGTCTTCAACAAAGAAGAAATGTACAGTAAGCGACGTTGGCGTCAAGTCCAGTACATGGCCGATTTATTATGGAAGCGCTGGTTAAAGGAGTATTTGCCAAACCTCCAAGAGAGAGCGAAGTGGACCAAACCTCGTCGTTGCTTAGCAACCGGAGACCTAGTTCTAATTGCAGACGACAACGTTCATCGAGGAAAATGGCCCCTAGGCCGAGTAACCGAAGTTTTCACGGGAAAAGACGGAAGAGTCCGATCAGCCAAGGTGCAAACAGCTGCCACAATTCTCACAAGACCAGTAACCAAACTGTGTTTCTTAGAAGGAGAAAGGAAAGCTTAAATCGAGAAACTGAACTTGTTGTCAAGAAGAATACAATGGAATTGAAAATCCATAGCGTGCAAAGATGGACTTACTCTCGTGTCAGACAATAGTTACGTTAAAGTAATGAACTGTGGACTTTAGTAGTTCATTAGGGGGGCTATGTTGCCACGAGAGTTATTTTTTAATCCGTTCCGTTTTGTCTTTGTAATAAGTAAATAGTTTCGGCTCGTTAGCTCAGTTCTTGTATTATTAGTTTCGCATTTTTGCGCTGTCAAAATGTAAATTTAGTTTGTCAGCGTTGTTTTGTGTAATCGCCTTTTGTATATTACGTAACCTTGTTAGTCTATTGTTCTAGCCTTTAACCGTTATATAGCGTTGTAGTTTGTAATTTTAATTCAGTCGTTGTTTATTCCGGAGTGCTGTACAGATCTTGTAAGTAGTCACGTTTTCATTTGTATTTTTCGTATTCATTTCTTGTATTTCAGTTTCCTTAGTTTAAGTTAGCATTTGTTAACTCTGTATTTTGTCTTCTGTGTTTTATGTATACCTTCAAGTGAATCGTTGAGAATAAAGGAACGAATTCAGACTGTTATAAGGAGTATCAGTAACAGCTCAGACTAACAAAAGTGCCAATTTACCTGAAACAGAGAAAGTGGATGCGGTCAGAAGACAAGAAGAACATCTCCGTCTGACTTCAGTAGAATGAGAATAATTTTTTGATTTGGCCAAGCCTGAAAGCAGAGCTCCCAGTTTTTTTTTTGTATGGCCTTGACTATGCTCTACGTTTACCCGATATCACAAAGTTTGACAAAAAAAAACAGCCTAAAATGCATATGAGAGATCTATCCACCCCCAACCCCCAAAAAACACATGCCTGGAAGTCTGGTTCGAGCCCTGGACAGGGCACTGCATTGTGTTCTTGGGCAAGACAATTTAATCTCCAAGTACTTCTCTTCACCCAGGTGTAACCCTGTGATGGACTAGCCTCTCATCCAGAGGGAGTAGAATTACTCTCTGTCGCTTCATGCTGAGGTAACTGGGATAAGCTCCGGCCTGATGGGCCACTAGGCTCGTATTCAGACTTGACTACTTACCAGCACTACAGTAAACTATATAAAAATTTAACAGAATCAAACTTGAGTCATCCAACGGTTAACGTTTTGAATTGTGTTGGTCGCCCACTGTATTTTTAGTTGTCTCAGGTGACAGGAGGACTGTGACACATGTACAAGGAGTAATTAAAACTATGTCAGGGAAGGTGTTTGTTATGCAGCAACTTGCTGTTCAGCACAACACTTTGAACATTGTGGAACAATAAAATCCAAATAAAATTACCTGTATTTTCACTTCTGTTGATTTCATTGAAAGATAAAAAATCCTTTATGGAATCACTACAAATTGTACCAGCTCACGTAATATATCACAAGCACCTTCCCTGCATTTTTCTCCTTCACTTTGCATGTACCTGTACTTATCCCCAGTGGGTACTCTAGGTTTAAAGTTTCCCTTGGACTGGAAGTGAAACCCAAAACATTCTATTAACTTATCCCATGATAAATTGTCAATCGATGAAAACAAATTCTCAGAAACGATTACCAGTAATACAAATGGATTTTTTGAGATGTCTGTTTAATTATTGTACTAAAAAGCAGTCATTCACACAAACAAAATCCAAAGTTTTAGTTTAAAAAAGAGAATGATTACTTTAGTTCCAACATAAAGTGCATTTTAAGTGCACGTACTTTATATCATAGCTGCCTACCATGAACAGTATTTGTTTCATAAATCTTTCTATTTTTCTGAAATTATGCGTATTATTTACCATAAAGTCTTCATACTCTCTCCCCCCACAAAGACAGAATGAAAAATTCTAGGGATAACAGGCTTTAAAAAGTCCAAAAAATAAAAGATTAGAAAATTAATGTGAAAAATATATGAAGTATAATTGGAGTTCCCAGTGAGGTAGGATATGAAAAAATTCCCATCCATAATGGAGGTATGGATATTTAATTTCTGGAACTACACAAAACCCCAAAAATTCCTTGTAAAACAAAAAAGAAAACTACCTAAATTAAAAGGCACTAGCCAAAATTTCTCACCAAAAAATTCCATGGTCATTAATTTCAAACCTGCAAAAAAACTTTTCAAACTCTTACAGCTTAATTCCCCCTTTGCTGTTGGGTATTTATTATTGTTGCCCTTCGAACATGGTTAACATTTCCAATGTCATTTAATCCAGCAGCCTAATCAACACCTTGACCTGTTTCGAAGTGACATTCTGTGGGCAAAAAAAAAAACAATGTTATTCCATTTAATTTTGTTTCAAATATTCTATAGTTACCTAAACCCATTTTTCTCAGGCTTAGGAACTCAATAAATTCCATCTAGTTCTTGAGAATACATTAGACCTTTTCACGGTAAAATCCGCCATTTTTAAAATTGGGCAAACTCGAACAAAGCATGCTGGGTATTCCCATATGTTTCCCTCTAATATTTTAGTGTGTGACACATATCGCAGTGGTTTTGTCACTTCTACTCTACTTTCCTGTCAGAAATGGCTCGGAAACTCGGCTCAAGGTAATATTCCTTTACATAAATAGAGTTTCTGGTTTTTATTCTCGTGAAATGACTTAAAAATTTGACAGGAAAATTTAATCCTACATCCGGTAAAGCTACCGAAAATTTCATGTTGTTGTTTCGCAGCTTTCTTACCGCTTTGAAGTTTTCGTGTTATTCTGAAGAACCCTTTTTGTTCTCCTTGACTAGAAACAGTAATATTGTGGAAGAATTTAATGGCTCCACCGTCAGCCTATGAAGATTTTGCAGAGATGGGTAGAGGTGCTTTAGTCGACTATCTGGCATTGAGAGGGCTCTCTACCTCAGCTAGAAAGATTGAGCTTGTTGCTTTAGCTTACTTGGCATTTGTATCAAACACGCCAGTAATTTATACACAAGACGTGATAAGCACAAAATCTGAAAAAGAAGTATGCTGAAAAGCTCAAAAGACACAATGTGTGGAAAATACCAGGCATGCTTTCAAGCTGCATTGAAAAAGCCGAAACCTGGGGAACAATGGCGGAGTAAACGTGTTTTTCAACCTCCGCCGCATTAAACCCACATGTAATTCTCGGTTGCGACTTCTATGGCCGAAAAAAGCCAAGAGGCTTCAAGCAAGTGCAAAAGTAGAAAGTCTTCGTCCGACGAGTCAACTATTTCCTCCCCAGAAACTAAAAAACTAAAAAATACTGACGCAGACGGGGGCGGCGAAGAAGAAGATGCCATATTAGCTGCATTAAACATGGCCGAGGCCTTCCAGAAATCTGTTCAAGACATTATGAAGAGGCTTGAAAAGCTTGACATTATTGAGACAGCAGTCAACAACTTACAAACCTCCTTTGAGAAACTCGAAAACAAAATACAGTCACTTGAAGAAGGACAAGCGACAAACAAACGCGACATAGAAGATCTCAAAGCAAGTCTTAACGCAAATGAGGACGATAAAACAGAACTAAAGGACAGTTTAAAGGAACTCAAAGACAAGACAGCAGTGAGTCTAGCTGCAGTAGAGAAAAAAAAAAACGAACAGCTACGTAATACACTCAAAGAGGTCCAGGATAAAATCTTATATTTGGAGGCATACTCCAGACGGGAAAACATCAAGTCTGAGAACGTTCCGGAGGACACTTCAAGTAAAGAAGATACAGAGATGGAATTGCGCTCCTTCATAGAAAGAGAACTCGGTTGCAGTGATGCGACCGACATCGAAATACAAAGAGTGCATTGGCTAGGGAAAAGTAGTCAGATTCCTAAGATACAATGATTGCGAAAAACTATTCTCGCATGGTCACCATTTACGGGAAACAAACTTCAAAATGTATCAGGATCTGCCCTTCGGGATTGTTGAATGCAGACGAGCAGAAATGGATACCTTCAAGCAAGCCAAACGGAATTACGTACCTGCAGCGTTTAGTAGAGCACAACCAGACAAACTGCTAATCAGAGGGAAAGTATGGCCGCTCGGAATGCCTCTTGAACCATAACTCTTTATACGTAAGGAAAGTTTCAACGTAAGTTATAAACATCTATATTACAACACATTACTTTTCATAAACTCAAGGTGTTACGGCCTTACGATGCAACCGTTTTTTAACCTGAAATTAGCATTGGCGAACGGGATCAGAAAGCATGCTTCCTTAAAAACAACTAAGTAACCTTTATTCGCTTTACACCTTGCCTTTTTTCGACGCTTTGAAATCGTGCAAAAAGCGAAAACAAAATGCTCGCAATCAGGATATTTTTTATTTGTTTATTTTCGTGTCTCTGTTTATGTCTGTTATACATTCATTCACTTAGTTATTCGTGTGCTCTTCATTTGTTGTATGTGCGCAAAAGCTTGTCTTCTGATCATCTACGTCCTCTTGAAAATACATTGAGATCGTTTCCTCTTTTCATGCATCTACAACGAATATATATTCACTTATTTACGTTAGCTTATATACACTGAAATTATTTCTGCAGTCAATAGACAGCACGGTTCATCCTTGGTCAACCCTCAATGTTACATATTTCCACAGCTTTAATCGCGGAAAAAATGAATGCATCTAACGACGTAAACTTAAAATGCCCGTCTCTAAACGTAAGAGGCCTAAACAAATCATTAAAACGTCGTTTGATATTTCGGTGGCTTCACAAACAAAAACAACAGTTCATCTTTCTGCAAGAATGTTATTGTACAAATTTATGCATATCTCAATGGAGAAATGAATGGGGCAGTGAGGTGTTCTTTAGTCATGGCACAAACCACAGCAAAGGCGTGATGATCTTAATTAACCCCTCGCTAAATTGTAAAATCAAAAGAGTTATTTCCGATAAGAATAGAAGATTCATTATCCTTAAGCTTTCAGTCGATCAACAATGTATTGTTCTCGTCAATATATACGCCCCAAATGACACCAATCAGCAAACAGCATTCTTCTCAAAATTAAACCAGCTATTACAAGAATTCGCTCAAGAAAACATAACAATAGGAGGTGATTTTAACTGCGTGCTTTCCCCAAAAGACAAAGTGGGTGGTAAATCCGTCACAAAAAAAAACTGCCGTTATAAAGAGTGTTGAAGCGCTTTGTGAATCTTACAATTTATGGGACATTTGGCGAAAACTAAACCCTGAACTTTCCCGCTTCACTTGGAGAAACAAATCACTAAAAATACAATGCCGCTTAGATTATTTTCTAATTTCGGATGAATTCAGCAATCTCACTAAAAAATGTGACATTTTACTTGCACCTGAAAGTGACCATTCAGCAGTATCTATTCACATAAAATCAGAAGCCTTAGCCCAAGAAAAAGGTCCCGGATTTTGGAAGTTTAACACTGCTCTTCTTCAAGATGAATTTTATGTCGCTGCCTTACGTGAAAATATCCCTGAATTCATAACCAAATACTCCAAGTTAGTCAACTTCACCCTAAAGTGGGATCTTATCAAAATGGAAATTCGAGGCTTCACTGTTAAATATTCAAAACGGAAAGCCAAAGCATTAACCCTTTTACGCAACCTGCATATAATTATCGATCGCGGGCGATCGATGACGTTGTGGGCTTTCTGGGCTCAAACAAAAAAATTCTAAACTGAGCCAATAAGATTGGTTGTTAGAAGAAAGCCAAGGTCAATTGTTCATACCATAAAAGAACAGCTTTCATTGGCTAAACCAAAATAAACGCCATGTGCTTTTCTTTTCCCAGAATTTCGCAGCCGCCATATTGAATTCTGTTTCACACGATCTCAAACCATCAAAATATCTTGATCAAGCCTTTAGTAAATCGTTTAAAAATGCCTCCAAAGCCAACAAAAACACTTTTCTCGGTTGATGAAGTACTCAAAGCGGTTCTAGATGATGATGGAAACGAATTGAGCGAATTTGAATATGGTGATTTGTCCAAGGAAGAAGAAGAACTGATCGACAATGGCACTGATCCTGATTTGCTGCCTGAAGAAGAAAGGTAAGTTGTATTTTATCGTCTTATTCAGGTTTGAAATTGAAGTTATAGGATGTAGCACATGTCATACTTTTTGTTGAATCGATATTGGTTTGTAATTGAAGGGGTGAGTGCAAAAGGGTGCTAAGTGACGATTTTGTGTGTGTTTTTTTTTCCCTCAAAAGTGCCTGAATTTTTGCATGTGGTTTTCAATTGAATAGAAAAACATCACCATGTATTTTTTTCGCTGGTTTGCTCTTCGTTTTCGAGAAATAACGTGTGCGAAAAACCTCCCGTTTTCTGCCGGCATCTTTTGCCGCACGAGAAACAAAAGAAGTCTTTTGTTTCGCTGAACAATGAAACCAGTGAAGCATCACTTTAACCGCCAGTTGATGGAGCTGAAACCAGTATTACGATCAAATAAATTAGCCCAAGCTGCTAACAATTGCTTTGTTGGCGCAAGCGATCTACGCGCTGCTCTGCAGGCCAGTCATCGTTTTTCTAGGGGGTTGGTTCGACACCACCTCAGGCCGAATGTTTTTCTTTTCGCGTTCTCTCGCCTCTTTTTTTTTTAAACCAAAGCACCCTTTCCAAGAACCCGTGCTGGCAATACTGCAAATAGAAAACGTTTTCAAGTTCGTATTTAAGGCCACCTTCGATTACTGTAAAGTAGTTATGGAACCGAAACAAGCGTGTAATAAACATGTAAAATTGCCTCCCATAACTAACGCTGCTCAGTTGGCGCAAGCGATTAACGTGCTTCGCCGCACACAAGTCAAGACTATGGCACTAGAGTACTAGAGGATAGGTCGAGGTCACGTCAATCGACGTTTTTTTTTGTTATCTCTCCTCTTCTTTTAAAAACATAGGACCCTTTCCCAGAACCCGTGCTGTCGATGCTGCTAAAATTAACCGTTTTCAAGTTCGTATTTAAGGCCTGGTCCAAATGCCGCTCCACTCATGTGCCGAACCAAACTCGATAAAGTTCGACTTTGGAGCAAAGGCTGCTTCTGAATTCAAGAACTCTGTCCAAATCGGAAAGCTGTGGCTTACGCTAATATCTCGCAGTTACTGGGAAACAAATTCATTCGGTGTTTGTATTTAGACAGGCTTTCTCCTGTTAAAGGGAAATCTTGTAAGCTAAGCTAGTATCACGAAGAAACAGCAAAAAAAAAAACAAAAGAATTTGCGCTAAAGAACCTCGCTCAAACAATCCCGTTTCACGTAAATCGAAGACATGAAGTTTTTTGTTGTTTTTATTTTCAATGACCGCTCTGCATGCATGACTGGTCACGCCACTCAATTTTGAGCCAATCACGAGTGCCGTTATATGAAAAATACAGTACAGTAATTTATGCACTAGGTTTGGCACATGACAACAGGGGCTACGGCGCTGGAATCACCCTCTGCTCGACGCTGCTGAATTTAACATTGTTTGCCGCTCCAAATCTAATCTTCCGAACGAAACTGATTCAAACGCCGCTCTTCTGCCGCCAGTTAGGTTCGGCGTATGAATGGAACGGCGCGAATTTTTCCTCTTCTTTTTGAAACCAAAACATTATAGCCGGCGTACTATGAAGTCCACGTTCGAATACCGGTAATATAAAGTTCCAGAGAAATCGAAATGCCGTACGCATCGTCGATAAACTTCAACGTCTCTTTTTAATAAAGTAACAACCTGAATCAAAGGCCCTTTGCCTGGGCTGCAACGTTTCACTCGTCTAGCGCAATTTTAAGACAATTTGAAGCTTAATTCTGTTGTTCGCTTTCTTTCACTGATTGAAAAGATAGTGGTATCAGAGGAATCGGAACAAGTTCCGGATAATTCACGTATTGCTTCAAATTTTTGACTTATGCTCTCATGCTAGCCTATGTGCAGGCTACTCTCATACCCGGGTCTTATACTAATGTGACATGTGCACATTTATACCTAGGCGCGGCTAGTTGAAAATAAAAAAAAAAAAACTTTATTTAACGAGAGAAAACATTTTACAGTCCTAGACTGAGAAACCTGTGGCCCTCACCTAAATTATAACAAGAAAAAGTTACGATGAATAGAGTTATCGAATTCTGAACTCTTTTGAGTCTCAGGCTTTACCGCATTACACGCAGCATCGTAAAACGACATCGGAATAAGGCCATTTGTTATTGCGTAACAATCCCGTCTACACCGCCAGTGAAAATTCAGCGAGATTTACGTTATTGGATTCTGCCGACAAAGAGATAACGTCGTTTAATTCCCTACAAAGTAAATATAAAAACTGAAAGGTTGACTACGCAGTCTACATTTGAGTCGTCACGCATTACGTTTCCCCAGCAGTCTCTTTTCACAGCGGTTACTTTGGACAACGTACACAAAAAGAGTGCTTCGTTACATAAAGTCACACTGATGTCAGATATGGCTTCCGGGTCAACAACTTTCACGGTAAGCTTTATTTAAATAGTTATGACTTCTTTACTCACAAGAGTAATTTTGAAAACTTAGAAAACGCCGAAGAAACGAATTTATTATCTTGTTATTGATTAGCTCACTGTTAATGACCCGCAAGTGAAGGAGTACGTTGAAGAACTGATTGCGTACTTGCAGGGCGGGTTGCAAGAGCTTGACCAGGTGAGTGGAGTCAGTAAAGGCTTTTCAGTTTTCTTAATCAATATAGTCACCTGCAACACCCGATGTTAAGTAACTCCATCGTTTATTCATATTTCAGAATCAACCAAACATGAATGATTTTGAAAGGTGGTAAGTTACTCACATTGAATCCGTCGATTTAGTGAAGTTAAATTATGTTAATAACGGAGCTCGAAGCCTCTTGTTATAGGAAAGAGCTTGTCTTCGTTTGCTTTTCGAATGTATGTGGCGTACTGGAGGTGTTCACTTTCGAGAAAAATGTAAAGCAAAGTAGAAGTTGTATCTCTTGAAGTGACCACTCTCACAAGCGACATCGCGTTGACCTGCTAACATTTGGCGACCATAGTTCAAGAAGTCGCATTTGAATCCATTCCATGCCGAGCAATGTTAAGTTAAAACTCCTGTCTAAGATTTAAACGACGTTTCTTAATAGCCACAAAGCTGGTCCCTAAAGACTAAAACTGGTTGTAACACTGGTAAACTAGCACCATCTTTGGCCAAAAAAAAACGGAAACGAAGGTGGTTAATTTTAGATTACACAATACCTGAAGAGTGCTACTTTTGTGGAATTTTTCTTTTTAAGCTAAATCAAAAGTTTGCTATAAAATCTGACATTCGCAAAAATGAAACAAAATCTTAAGACACGCGCAAGCTATTTTGCTTCTCCCCCGTATAATCTTTTTGCGCAACTTTTAGCGCAAAACGGCTTCCCCCAGTAGCTCTTATTACAAGGGTCTCATTAGCATTTTATGTTTACACGCTATTTTACAGTTGTAGTCTGGAATCGTCTATGCTACCTATCACTCCTTATTGAGGTCATGAAACGTGCTACACAGGGAAGGGAAAAGTCCTTGTACATGTACAGCGAAAAAAATCGAAGCAAGTACCTAAGAAGAAGACAAAAGCGAAATTTCTCGAAGACAAGAAGAAAACTTTGACCAACAGCGGCAAGGAAACGTGCATACTCGTACCCGTACTCTCACCACGCTTACATCTCTTGATTTTCCCCATTTTTACAAACGCAAGCTGAAGTTTAATAAGGAGAACGTGACTGATACTTTTTCATTGCTTTGGAATTCCCACGGAAATCATTTCGCTCGCTGTGAACGCAAGTGCTGCAATGATTTCAATGGCTAGCGGTATATTCTGTTGACAGGCGTGCATCTCTTAAAATGAATTAATAGGGTTTGTAGAATTGGCAGCTACTCATATGCTATCAGCAATTATAGTTCACCACTAAATTCTCTCCTATCCTCGTTGGTTTAAAATGATCACGTGACGCGATAGTGTTCGTTTGCGGAGAGACACTAGGGACCTTCAGATTAGACTACGAGTACGAGATTGAGTACGAGTGCGAGTTTCGAATTTCAAATCAGTGACGTTTCTAGAGTCCTCGCTCTACATGTTGGTGTTTAGGTAGAGAGGGAAGCTCGTGGGATGAGATGGGTATGTGTTGTGATAATGTGGAGCCTGCAAACTAGTATTGAAAAGTCGTTCTCTTACTCGATCTCGTACTCAAATCTGAAGTCACCTACTATCAGCCCATAGCGCCCGCCCGGTATTGGCTGTAGTTGGATAAAGTTGGTTAATACAAGTGAATTAAGAGATTATTTAATTCTCTTTTGTCTAGGAACCAAATGATTGTCTGTAATGCTGAGTTCTGTGCTCAGCAATTTCACCTCGATGAAGAGAATGGTAAGTTAAAATTTAATGTACTCCTCTGAAAACACAAGCTGACTCTGGATTTGTTTTAAGCTACACAAGCTATCATATGAGAAGGGGAGAGCGCCGCCCGTAAAGAGCTCCCCACCGCCAGAGAGGGAGAGTTTGATTTTCCGGCTTCATTGATTTTCTCAATCGAAATCACCGCCTAGAAATCTGCAAAAACGAGACAAGAAGGAAAAAACTCTGGGACCAGGGTGTTGCTCCCCATCCCCATAGAGCTTTCTATACAGGTTATCATTAATAATTTCTCTTTTTCTCTCTTTGCAGCTTGAAGAATGAAGTGTTATAGAAAAATGTAAATAAACTGGTACATGTTGATGAAAGAGTCCATCCAATTTTATTGCATAGCTCATTCTCGCGCCCTGATTGGTCACCTAGGCGAGGCGTCCAGGAAGAACAATTGGAGAAAACTGTTGAAATCAGAATTATTCACTAAAGGAAAGTGCCCAAGTTAAAATTATCAGTTCCAGTAATATGAAGTCAAGTTCCACATAATGCATCATGAGCCTATTGCTGAGATCTAAGTGATGCACAACCAGTGTAATGAAGGGTCAAGCTTTGTGCTCGGAAACAGGCTGTTCACTTTTTGGAACAGATAATGTCCGCGCACAAATATCTGAGCATATCCGAGTATAATAGAGAACATTGCTAATATATCTGAAAAAGAGAGATTGAGACTTCAATGTATAATAAAAACGATAGCGTTTATTTACTTAATATGAATTACATTACGCATGCTATTTAAAAGCGGAACGAATTCCTATACTACCGACAAATGTGAAAAATTGCTCGCTTCTAATTCAAATGATAACCTTATTATTACCACTATCGTATCTTAACTTTATATAACCCTGTCATCTTAATCTTATCCTAACATTGTTTACGTTTTACTACAAAATTGTACAGCCAATATCATGGCTTAGACGCTAGGTAAATCATGCTCTCTTGTACAAAGCAGTTACATTTGTATTAAAATACTTAACACGTTAACTTTCGATATTTTAAAAGACCTATCCTGAAGCGAGATCCCTGGCTGAGCTGTTTTAAACTCAGATATAGCCTTTGTTAATAAACATTGATTGCGACTCCTAATTCTTCAGTACTAAATTAATTGGTTGAATTCTGAACCGATTCGATGTTGCTAGTAAACAGACATCAGTGGCCACTAGACATGAGCAGTATAATTTATTCTCTTAGGGTTAACTTATAGATGATAAAATAACCAAACTACACATCACTCATACAACCCCCGTAGACTACTTAAGAGCCTACTTAATGATAGGGAACTTAAGCAAACCAGGACGGCAACCTCGCGTTAAAAAAGACCTCGAAAAACAAAGCGTTCTCTGTTTTACATTACGTCCTCAAACCTTAACATCGCTTTAAGATTCATTCTGCGGCTTTGTTACTCTGCCGCCTCCCAGCCCAGCGACTCTGCGGGGCTGCTCATTGGCAAGAAATGCCATAATCATCTTCTTTCAGTTCCGTTTTGTGGGAGGCCAAGGCCCCCCGATTGTCTGAACGAAGTCAACCTGCGGCAGATCCCTTTGAGTTTAGAGCTTCAAGAAGCTTAGTTCCCCAAAGAGCGCTCTGCCATTTTAAACGTGGCAGAGGAGAAGGAGGATGAGAATCACCTTCTTTTGGCTCATCCATGCTGAAATTTGAACTGGTGAGAGAACAGTGTGAAGTACATACAGGATGTAGTCGCTAATACATATGGGAGTGTATTTCATGTAACGGTGTGCATTGCCGAATTAAGTGATTCAGGGTCTTTTTTGATATGAGCCCAGTGGGCCCGGTGACCAGGCTGGCTCGGTTACCAGGGCGAATTTTGTGATCATTTCAATATATATGGGGAAATTCAGGACGCGTCCGGTAGTCCCGGGCGGGCAAGATAGCTCCATCTTGCCCGCTCGGCTAGCCAAATCACAGCGAAGGATTTGTTTAATCTTTCCCGCCCACGGAGCAAGCCATATCATAAGGGAAATTTCTGCCCCTTCAACCGGGAATAAATTGAAGAAACAAACAAAAATGGTGGAGCATAAACTTGTATTTGTGCACTCTTGTAACTTTACTGATAAAGGTATAATCCGTATACCCTAATGCATAAATTACTGTTCTGTATTTTTCATATAACGGCACTCGTGATTGGCTCAAAATTGAGTGGCGTGACCAGTCATGCATGAAGCTCGAAGTTGTCGCTAAAACTAAAGACAACAAAAACTCAGTCACGTTTCGGAGTTCCGTTCATGCCTTCGATTTACGTGAAACAAGACTGTTTGAGTGAGGTTCTTTAGCGCAAATTCTTTTTTTTTTTACTGTTTCTTCGTGATACCAGCTTAACTTGTGAGATTTCCCTTTAATAGGAGAAAGACTGTAAATACAAACACCGAACGTTGCGATTGAAATTGCTTCCTTGTAACAGCGAGATATTAGCCACAGCTTTTCGATTTGCACAGAGTTCTTGAATTCAGAATGCATATTTTCGTGGCAAATTGTTTACCACGAGGTTCCCCGATGAAGTTCGACCCAAGTACGCCGTCTGAAGCAGCCGTTGCTCCAAAGTCGCTCCAAAGTCGAACTTTATCGAGTTTGGTTCGGCACATGAGTGGAGCGGCATTTGGACCGGGCCTTAAATACGAACTTGAAAACGGTTAATTTTAGCAGCATCGACAGCACGGGTTCTGGGAAAGGGTCCTATGTTTTTAAAAGAAGAGGAGAGATAACAAAAAAAAAACGTCGATTGACGTGACGTCGAACTATCCTCTAGTACTCTAGTGCCATAGTCTTGACTTGCGTGCGGCGAAGCACGTTAATCGCTTGCGCCAACTGAGCAGCGTTAGTTATGGGAGGCAATTTTACATGTTTATTACACGCTTGTTTCGGTTCCATAACTACTTTACACTAATCGAAGGTGGCCTTAAATACGAACTTGAAAACGTTTTCTATTTGCAGTATCGCCAGCACGGGTTCTTGGAAAGGGTGCTTTGGTTTAAAAAAAAAAAGAGGCGAGAGAACGCGAAAAGAAAAACATTCGGCCTGAGGTGGTGTCGAACCAACCCCCTAGAAAAACGATGACTGGCCTGCAGAGCAGCGCGTAGATCGCTTGCGCCAACAAAGCAATTGTTAGCAGCTTGGGCTAATTTATTTGATCGTAATACTGGTTTCAGCTCCATCAACTGGCGGTTAAAGTGATGCTTCACTGGTTTCATTGTTCAGCGAAACAAAAGACTTCTTTTGTTTCTCGTGCGGCAAAAGGTGCCGGCAGAAAACGGGAGGTTTTTCGCATACGTTATTTCTCGAAAACGAAGAGCAAACCAGCGAAAAAAAATACATGGTGATGTTTTTCTATTCAATTGAAAACCACATGCAAAAATTCAGGCACTTTTGAGGGAAAAAAAAACACACACAAAATCGTCACTTAGCACCCTTTTGCACTCACCCCTTCAATTATCAAGAAAACACATCATATGTTTGAGTAACCTCTCGCGTTGTGATGTAAACAAAGCATTGTGTTTCAATATGACACGCAAGAGGCACGCGTGGTATTTTCTGTGGATATTTAAACGCTAATAGGCCAAATGTGGTATTGGTTTCTAATTATTTTACTTTTACTGCTATGGCAGTGTGTTACAATATCATTTACTCACTACAATTGTATCCTAAAGACAGTGACATAAATAATTATTTGGAGTGAATGGCAGATTGCTAGAAAATGGCTAAAAACACTTGTATTCTCCCAATTTTCCTAATTTTTAGTGCTGATGTAGAAGGGCAATTACCAGCAGTGGTTGAGGAAGAGAGTGAATCTGATGTTGTCACGTTGCTGTACAAAGAACGCTTAGAAACATTTAATAACTCTTTTGTTTTGTTAAAATGTAGCTTTGTTTCGTTTTGATTGCGTGATTATAAATATCCTTTTTTGGCTAGCCGCACAAAGAGTTGTTTCAATTCAGTTTCCTTTACGTCATAGAAGTATATTAGGTCTTTTTCCACGCGAACATTTCAGTTTAAGGAGTTGTCCCTGGAGTAAAGAGGAGTTTATAAGAGTCTTTCGGAGTTTTTCACAACTTGGAGTTTTCTCACCCCCGGAGTCAAGATCAGACGTAAGTTTCGATCATTCAGTTTCTATTAGTTTTTCTTTCCTTGTGTTTTCTGTCGACAAATTTGTAATTCAGCTCGTTTCTTTAGCTTAGACAATCGTGCGTTCCTTTTTTAGTTTTCACCGCAAGTGTTGTAACAGGTCGGCTAGCCTGATTCCCAATTAAGTCCAATAAACGTCTTAAAGAATCTACTGTCCGTCCTGTCCTTCACTGTGGTTGACCTGGCGAACCCAATTACGCTGCACCCCGTGTCTGCCGTGCTGGGAACGCGACAGATGAAGCTGTGTTAGAGCAGGAACAACCTTCTCGAAAGAAAAAGAAAACAGCCTCTGTTGCTAGGAGACAATCCAGGCCAGCCACCATATCAACAGGTTCATGGAAAACAGAAGCTGATGTTGATCAACCACAACCAGCAATTCGGTTCACCCCAAATCACAACGAAGGATTTCAGTTGCCAAGTGCAGGCCAAAAATGGTCTCCAGCAGACCCTTTCTTGCTGTTTTTCTCCATGAGAAGCATTGGAATCATTGTGGAAAATACAAATGCCTATGCAAAACATTTGGGAACCAAGCTCAAATCGTTCAAGTGGTTTCCTCTCACAGCAAAAGAATTTTTGGCTTTCTTGTCAATTATTTTCTTCATGGGAATGGTTGAGGTACCAGTGATGAGAGATTACTGGAACAATGACAACTTCTTTGGGCAAGATTTCATAAGGAACTCAGGTATGTCACGCCATATATTCCAGAACATATTGGCTGCCCTTCATGTATGCAACTTGGAAGAAGATGCAGCAAATGAAAGAAAAAAAAAGGCTGGTCAGAATTATGATCCCTTGCTAAAAGTTAAACCCCTGCTTGAGGACGTCCAAGTTGCATGTAGTTCATATTATGTTCCAGGCCAAAAAGTCTCAATTGATGAGAGGATGTAATTTGGTTTTATCAACTGGGTTGATAATGTCAATTGGCCACCGTAAAGAGATTCAAGTGCTGACGTTTCGAGCCTTCGTCGGAGCGAATCAAGGAATTGTGCGTCGTGTGTCTTTATATACAGAAAGATGGAGCTTCGCTATTGGCTGGTGCCTGGTAACGTGAAAACTTGGGAATAAATTAGTTGAATGAAAAGCGTTCGTTGATACCGTGAGGATTAAGAGTGCTGATTTGAAAAATAAATTTTTGTTCTAGAGTTTTACGGCTTTCCGTGTTTCCTTGGTGAAGGGAAAGGCCGCAGACTGCCATATGTTGCTTAGAATTATTTGGGAGATTGAAGTGTCTCGCGACCAGTTTCGATGCATTTTTGTCGTCTTTCTCTACTATGGTGGCCGACTGTTCTCACAGAAAAATTGGGCCAAATTCTTAAATATCCGAAGAAAAAGCGAAAAAAAAACACTTTTTCGTTGAATAATTTTTTTTTCTGAAAAAAAAAATATATAAAAAATAAAAGGGATATACTACAAATGTTTTAAAATAAATTTAATTTTGGTTTAAAAAAAAAAAGAAAAAAAAATTAAGAAACATGTTTCGGAAATGAAAAAATAAAAATAAACTAGAGTATATTTACAAAAACTCAGTAAATAAAAAAAACACAAAGAATAAAATCAGAGTTTTGATTTCAATACCAAATACATTTGAATTTCAAAAACGCTGTGAGAACGACCGGCCGATCGTTCTCATACAAAATTGTAATTGAAAACGAAATGTTTGATGACGGCCGAGTGTTCTCATAGCCCGCTATATCCATGATCAGCGGTCTTCTAATCAAAGATGGCGGAAAGGTCGATCCAAAGCAGTGACACACGAAGCAGATCTACGCTATGTTATGAAAAATGTCAGACGAAAGGAGATTCTGGACTTCAATTGTTCGTCGGGATTTTCTTGAACATGCTTAGAGTTTGGGAACTTTGAGCAGAAGACTGGTTCAAAAAGGCGTACCAGTGCAGTAAGACACGACTAATGCCGTGTTTACACTTGGTATTTTTACCGCGGTAAAAGAGTTTACTTACCTAGGTAAATTTTTGCTCAATGTAAACATCAATTAATACCTCAGTAAATGCGGCAAAAGACAAAGGAAATTTAACCACGGTAAAAGCGATAATGATGCAGTGATTTGGCTTGGTATAGCTCGGTAACCGAGGTCAAATTGACAGATACATCCGCTTGCGGTGAAGTTTTTTTTTCATTTATCGCGAATTCAAGTTTCCTTGTCACGTTTCATACTTTATTCGCAGAGTTCAGGCTTTCTTTGCGCCACGTTTCGTGCTTTAGCAAAATGGAACAAAATAAGGATACATTTGTGAATTACTACGGCAGTCAAACCGAAAGGTAAGCGATGTACTTCGTCTCCACTTCATTCCACTCAAACTTTTTTTTTATCCGGATAAAACAGATTATTTATTTGTTTTCTGTTTTGTTCCAGGCAAGATCCACAGCAACAATATTCGCGAATGAGCGCGACGTATTTCCCTTACTACCCGCACCCTCAATATGCTGTGCCGCCGTTCTATGGCTCTCAATTGCAAGGAGCGCAAGAAATTCACTCATCTTCAGTACGACCCCATTCTGATCTGCCTGGCTCGCAATTGCAAGAGAACAGCCACAGCAGCAGTAGCAGCACTGGTCAAAAAAAGAAAAATCGTTGGACAGACACTGAAGAAAAGATCTTGGTGGAGCTGTTTGGAGAAAATGAAGATAAGCTGCGATATAAAGCCTTCAGCTCCCCTGAATGGCTGTCGATTGCTCGCCAGCTTCACTCGCGGTGCAAGGAACAAAACGTAGACAGCGACAAAACGCCACAACAGTGCAAGAACAAATTGGCAAATTTGACAAAGAAGTATAAAAACACCAAAGACAAGCTTCGGTCGACAGGATACGGCAGAGGGGGTGATGTGCCGTCCGACAATGAAAGTGAAGAAAGTGAGGATATCATACCGAAGCATTTCAACGATATGGATGAAATTCTCGGTAAAAGGGAATCCATTAACCCACGCCACGTGCACAAAAGCTCTCACGTCCCCGATAGCGAGTCGCCGGAAATCTCGGAACACGAACGTGATATCCTCGAGAAAGATGCCCTAGATGAGGAAATCTACCGAGCTGCACAAAAACAAAGGCAAGGGACTGCCCAGAATGTTTCTCCTCCACCTGAGTGCACGGTGCCTTCTGATGGAGATGAATCCGATAACGGCCAGTCGCTTGCCTTTGCAGAATCCCTCTTTTTTAAGAGTAAAGGCAAAAATAAAAAGCCTTTGGCAAGCACACCGGTACCGAAGAGGCGCGAGGCTGATGTGGAAAAAAAGCTACCAAGAAAGCGCGCCGCTGATGCAGCAGAAAGGCCATCGCAAAAGGGCACAAAAAAGAAGGGAAAAGCAGGATCATCGGGAGTAGACGAGCCAACCTTGTTATCATTTCTTGAACGCTCACAAGAAAGGGACGAGGCTTTCGTGGAGCGGATGGCTGTAGCCGAGAGAGAATACCGAAAAGATCAGCAGAAGTTTTCCATGGATGCCCTTGCTATGCTCGGAAACATCCTCAAGGACGTTAGTAAAGTAAACGAATGAACACCCTTTTTAGTATTTTTCGTATTTTTATTGTTGTGTTCTGTTGTCACGAAATAGTGGATCCATTAATACAAAATCATTTATTAATTAGCTGAATGTCGTGTTGAAAAGATTTTGGATAAAAAAACGTTTTTGGATACATGCTGATCAACTTTTAGTGATCACAAATCAAACCAGAGATGTTAACATCCGGTATTTTAAAATTATGAATAATTGTATTCGATCGTATACTCTTTAATCAATCAATTTATATTTTTAAATAATTGCTCAAAATCGCTGAGTCTATAATTTGTAAACAAAACAGTTGAGAAGCTTGTTAACTTTCAAAACGTTAACGAATATTTTTACATGTACATGTGTACAAACTTGAGCTACAATGCTAGTTTTTCGCGAAAATAAAGAAAATGACATGAGTTAGCGAAAAATCAATATGAGCCTGGTCTATTTTTGCCCATTTTCCTAAGCTGATAAATAGTCCATAATTTTGTCTCTAACATCAGACGCAATTGGCGATACGTCTCCATTTAAACTTTGATCCATGTCATCGTTGTCATCTCCCAATATGTCTATGGGGCTAGGGTCTCCCACATCGATACAAATATTGTGAAGAACACAGCATGCCAAGATCGTGATGGCCACTCTACTTGTCTTTTCTTCCATTGCCTTGTAAAGGCACCTCCACCGCCCTTTCAAGATTCCGTAGGCCTGTTCGATAACAACACGGGCTTGACTGAGTGCACGATTAAACCGCAGTTGTCGTTCACTTAACGTACGTGTTTGCTTAAAAGGCTTCATTAACCAAAAAGATAAGGGATATGCTGAGTCTCCAACAAGCAAAGGTCTAATTTCGGAACCAGAAATTTGTTTTGTAGGCCCGTTCAGCCAGTTGCCTTGTTCAATTTCCCTGTGCAGATTGCTTAAACGAAGAACACGCGCATCGTGAATGCTACCAGGATAGCCTGCACTTATATTGAGAAATCGAAATGACGCGTCAGCAACACCTTGAATCACAACAGAATAATCTTGCTTTCGGTTGAAGTAATCAATTCGCTCGTCCACAGGCACAGTCTTCAAAGCAATATGACAACCGTCAATAGCCCCTGGGGAAATGGAGACTTGTTTGTTAACAATCTAATACTTTGTAGCACCTCTTGTTCGGTTTCTGGAAATTTGATGAACTCTTTAGCACGTTTAGCAATAGCATTGCAAAAATCCTGTTTTATCAACAAGGCCATGCACCGTCCAATACCGAATTGTAGTCCTGTAGATCGGTATGTGTCGCCCGTTGCTAGCCGCCATAATGCTACCGCTACTCGCTTGTGCACTGGGATAGATTGCCGCAGTCTGGTGTCTTTCTTCGCCATCTCCGGACCAGCCACACGGACAATAAACTCAAAGGTACGTCTTGTAATTCGGAAGTTCTCCTTCCACCAATCTTCGACAAAAGACCCGTTTAGTAGGTTTTCGAACCAGAATTGGTTCCTTGGCCAGGACCAAGCACGTCTCGCTCGCCTGCTATTTAGTTGCAGTAAAATCATCCGTTTTTGCCTCACTTTCTTGAGGTGTTGTAGTATTAGCAGTTGCCGTAATCGAGACGCTTCTACTTGCTTCTCAAGAATTAAAAAGAAAAAGACAATGACGATCAGAGCCACCGCTTTCTTGTTAATACCGACCATGTTTTAAAAATTGCGCGCATTAGCTTGTATTTCCCGCCAATTCGATTTTTGGCAGTGTTGACAGATTAACTTTGGTTATTTGAGCCAGTATAAACACCGCACTAATCTACTTAGGTTAAGTTAACTTGACCTCGGTCAATTTAAACCGCAGTAAACGTTTGAATGTAAACACGGCATAAGAGGGTCTTCAAATTCTGCTTTGTGTGGTGTTGTCAAACCAAGTTTACCGGGGGTGGAGGGGTGCTCCCATATGAACAAAGGCGTACGAGGCGTCTGGGGGGCTGCAACGCTCCCCAGTTTCAAAAATTTTCGACATTTTTCGGGCAAAACGCGTAGAATAGACCAATTCCAATACATTAAAATTCTAATATGGCGCCGAGGCTTAGGGGAATAAAACAAAAGAAATTATTTATTCATCCCTAAGCCTCGATGCAAAATCTTTTGTTTTATTCCCCCGAGCCTCGGTGTCACGTTGCCTGAACAAAACCATGTATTGGCAAACGTAACACGCAACATAGTCAACAGACTTGCGCGTGAAAATTTGCAGCTTAATCGTGTGGTGCTAGAATGTCACATTGACGAATAAAGGAGATAGAAACCTAAACACTGAGCTCAAGAGAAAAAAGCTCGTCCGAGTTGATGCAAGAAACAACCTTGGCGACAGACAGCGTCTCTCTAAGACAAACTAATAGCCTTCAAGAAGTAAAGCTACAGCAGTATTTGGTTTAGTCGGACAAAGATAATTATCGTATCCGTGATAAGACGCAACAATAACTTGCAATAGTTTAATGAAACAGCCAGGCCCGGCCCCACAATGTAGAATGCAAGTAAGATAAATCTCACGGTAAATCTCACACTTTGTCTTTCTAAAGCAAATTTAGAGAGCTAAAAGAAAGTCTTGCATTAGCTATAATCCAAAATAAACTGCATGTAACAGCAAATGATAAATTATAGAGGTGTCAGACTCTACACGAAAGCGTCAGATAACAACGGAAATCATGCAGCCCTATGACCTCTTAACATTTTCTGTACAACGCTAAAACGGATCTATTCTTATTCATAGTCCTCCTCATGACACAGAATTATTGCCCTTAAGAAACAAGTGCGAAGCAAGAAAACAGTCTAAAGATCGAAATCGAAAAGGGAACGGCAAATCAGTACAAATGTCACGGCACGTAGGAGTCGCGCAGGCTTGTCAACATTTTACACTTTCCACTTCTTCGATCGATATCACCGAAAACTCCTAGCCTTCTGCTCAAAGTTCCAAAACTCCAAGCATATTCAGGAAAATCCCGACAAACAGATGAAGTCCAGAATCTCCTTTCGTCTGACATTTTTCATAACATAGCGTAGATCTGCTTCATGTGTCACTGCTTCGGATCAACCTTTCCGCCATCTTTGATTAGAAGACCGCTGATCATGGATATAGCGGGCTATGAGAACACTCGGCCGTCATCAAACATTTCGTTTTCAATTACAATTTTGTATGAGAACGATCGGCCGGTCATTCTCACAGCGTTTTTGAAATTCAAATGTATTTGGTATTGAAATCAAAACTCTGATTTTATTCTTTGTGTTTTTTTTATTTACTGATTTTTTGTAAATATACTCTAGTTTATTTTTATTTTTTCATTTCCGAAACATGTTTCTTAATTTTTTCTTTTTTTTTTAAACCAAAATTAAATTTATTTTAAAACATTTGTAGTATATCCCTTTTATTTTTTATATATTTTTTTTATTTTTCAGAAAAAAAATTATTCAACGAAAAAGTGTTTTTTTTTTTGCTTTTTCTTCGGATATTTAAGAATTTGGCCCAATTTTTCTGTGAGAACAGTCGGCCACCATACTCTACGTCACGAAGGTGTTCTCGGAATCGGTCGCCAAGTCGTCTCCCTGTTTCGCCGATGTATAACTTTTTGCAAAGAGTGCAAGTTGTACAGTAGATGGCATTGGCTGAGGTACAGGTGAAATGATCAGTGATTTTAATAGATCGCTTGGGTCCCGATATTTTGTCAACGTTGTGAATGAAAGGGCATGTTTTGCATCGTGCGCGAGCGCATTTCAAAGTTCCGGGTTGATCACTAGTTTGGAATGCACTTCTGACTAAAAAGTTACCTATGTTTTTGTCGCGTTTAAATGAAATTAATGGAGGTTGCGAAAAGATTCTACCAGTGTCGGGATCATTTTGAAGTAATTTAAAGTTTTTGAGAATGATGGAGTTAACTGCGTGGTTGTGAGGGTGAAATGTGAGGGTGAATGGAATTCTATCGTTGTTTTCTCTCTGTGACGTTTGTAGTGCTGACTGTCGATCAATTTGCTGGGCGCGATGATGGCCCGCTTGAACAACAGAAGCAGGATAGCCGCGTTTGTCGAAGAAATTGCACATTTCCTCTGATTTTAAGGAAAAATCAGAGTTGTCACTACAAAGACGGCGAAGTCTAAGAAACTGAGAATAAGGAATGGCATTCTTGACATGTGATGGATGTGAAGATGAATACAACAAATAGCTATGAGAATCTGTGGGTTTGTAGTGCACACTGGTGCATAAACTGTTGCCTTCGATAGAAACTTTGATATCCAGGAATGCTAAGGAAGTATCGGAAATTTCCCAGGTATATTTAAGGGCAGGATGAAACGAATTAACAGCGGTTTTTAATTGATTAAGATCTTCTCTGGTAGAAGAGGTAGTGCCGACAGTCGTCAATGTGGCGACGATAGAGTTCAGGTTTTGGGCCGTTGTATTGATTGAAAAATTGGTGTTCAATGTAGCCTACGAAAAGATTGGCGTAGCTGGGTCCCATTTTGGTATCCATGGCCACGCCATTGATTTGTTTGTAATAATTGTTCGCGAATGAAAAACAGTTTATTGTTAACACTAACTCAGCCAGGCGGAGTAGTATTTCCGAGCTTGGTTCCTTAACAGTGCGTAAATCAAAAAAATGTTTGAGGGCTAGAAGACCTTCGCCATTCGGGATGACGGTGTAAAGAGATGTAATATCCATAGTGAAAATAAGTTTGTCTTCGCCCAGGAAATTGAAATCGCGAAAAATTTGAAGTGCGTGTTGACTGTCTTTAACGTATGATGGTAAAGATCTGACAATAGGTGCCATAATTTTGTCTAAATAGCTGGAAATGAGTTCGGTAGGGCAACTACAGGCAGAGACGATAGGTCGACCTGGTTGTTAGGTTTGTGAATTTTAGGTAAAAAGTAAATACACGAGGTTCTGGGAGTGGTAAAGGAAGATTCTGCATGAAGCAATTTATAAAAGACAAGCCTGTACGATGGGGCTTCAAATTTTGGGTTCTCGCCTGCCCGCACACTGGCAACACCCACAAATTTGAGATCTACACTGGGAAGAGACTGACTAAATCAACTAATGGCCTTGGATACGATGTTGTGATGAACCTTATGGATGGTTTGTTTCAGCAAGGATATCACCTGTTTGTCGACAATTTTTATAGTAGCCCGCAATTATTCAGAGACTTACTAGACAAGCGTTGCTTAGCAACTGGAACAGTTAGAGAGAACAGAAAGGGATTTCCTACTGCCCTATCAAATGCCATGACCAAAAAAGACCCGAGAGGAACCATCAGATGGTTCAGGCAAGATAATATAGTATTTGTAAAGTGGCGTGACACTAAAGATGTTTGTGCATTATCGTCTTGCTATGCTGCCACAGGAGAGGACAGAGTTCAACGAAAGAAGAAAGTAAATGGCAAATTTAAAAAAATCAACATCCAAATTCCACCAGTTCTGAAGAATTATAATGAAGG